>JAIEZT010000007.1:31078328-31131728 GCA_019594935.1 Periophthalmus modestus | reverse complement strand
GCCCCCCAGTGTGGTTAGCTCCTCCCTCAGAGATATACAACAGTGTCCCTATGCCGTGATCTGACCAAACTTATATATTTGAAACTTTTGCTATACGGCTCCAACCCCTGGACGACTGAGACAATCGCGGTTGACAAAGTTCAAAGGTCAAAATAGTTCGGTTTTGCACAATAAGAAGCCCCTTTACAGAGGCTTACATCTCCTTTCCCTGCATCGTGTAGCTCCCGTCCTTGTTGTAGGTTGACCACCACGGTTCACCTCTGAGGAGACAAAAGTTTAGACGGTTACCCCGGGGTTACGCAGCAGGAGGCGCCATCATTAGAAACACAAAGCAGAGTGCAGCCAGTGACAGAGCCGCAGCAGATGGAGCTCCGGCCCTTGAGCTGACATTTAAAAGAAAACTGCATCATCATTTACAAAAGGTCGTTAAAGCCAAAACAGAAGGAGGAGAGGAGGAGAGGAGGAAAAGAGGGGAGGAAGAGGATTAGGGAGGAGAGGAGGAGAGGAGGAAAGGAGGAGAGAGACCAGGGAGGAGGAAAGAGGAGGAGAGAGTAGGAGAGACCAGGGAGGAGAAAGCCAGGGAGAGAGTCATCTGATTAGAGGAGGCTTATGAGGAGAGGAGGAAGAGAGAGAGGAACCAGGGAGAGGAAAGAGAGGGAGAGATGGATTAGGAGGAAGAGGATGAAAGAGAGGAGAGAGGATTAGAGGAGGAAGAGGAGAGAGCAGGATTAGAGGAGGAAAGAGGAGGAAAGGAGGAAAGAGGAGGAGAGCGGAGAGACCACGCGAGGAGGAAAGGAGGAGGAAGAGTTATTAAAGGCGGCAAGATGAGAGAGAAGTGATGAGAAGAGAGAGAGAGGATAGAGGAGCCGAGGAGAAAATACCACGAGAGGAAGAAAGAGGAGAGGAAGAGAGACCCAAGAGAGGAAAGGGGCGGAGAGGATGAAACGATGAGGATAGACCAGGGCGGAGGAAAGAGTAGGAGATAGATTAGAGGAGGACAGGAAGAGGAGGAGAGGAGAGATGATTACAAGAGGAAAGAGTGCGGAGAAGATAGAGAATTAGAGAGAGTGAAAGAGGAGGAGAGGAAGGAGGAGAAGAAGAGGATTGAGTAGAGGAAAGACCAAGAAGAGAGACCAAGAGGGGGAAAAGGGGGAGGAGATAGGAGGAGAGGGAAAGACTGGAGAGGAGGGAGGAGCTTGAGGAGGAGAGACCATAGAGGAGGAAAGAGGAGGAGGGACAAGAGAGGAGGAAAGAGAGATAGAGAATGGAGGAGTGGAGGGAAAATGAAGAGCCAGAGAGGAGGAAGAGGAGGGGGGGGAGGAAGAGAGCGGAGAAGAGCCAGAGAGGAGGAAAGACCAGAGAGGCGGAGAGAGGAGAAAAGAGGAGGAAAGACCAGGGAGGAGGGAGGAGGACAGAGTGAGAGAGACAATAGGAGGATAAAGAGGAGAGAGAATGGAGTGGAGAGAGGAGTAAATACCAGAGAGGAGGAGAAAGGGAAGAAGGAGGAGGAGAGACAGAGAGTGAAAGAGCGAAAGGAGTGGAGAGAGGAGGGAAAGAGGAGAAGAGGAAAGAGGAGGACAGACCAGAGAGAGAGAAGAGGAAAAAGGAGGAGCGAGAAGAGAGAAGAGTGGAGAGAGGAGGAAAGAGGAGAGAGGAGAAAGAGGACAGGAGAGAGGAGGGAAAGTCCTGAAGTTTTCATTCTGCTGTTATATTCTTATTGCAGCTCATGTTTTTTTTAACCAGTCTTGTAGATTTAGAAATGTTTGTTGAGGTTTAAATCTGCTCTTGGTTTTTGTGTCCGGGGCATAAATTAGTTTCGATATTACTGTTCATCGTCTGTATTTACTCCAGCGACATTGAACTTCAGATGTGTTATGGTGACAGGCTGATATACTGGTATTAAAATACTTAAATCACTCGACACAAACACATTAAACCAGGCTCAGGCTCTTACCTCTTGTCCCCGAGCTGCAGACTCATGTTTCTGCTCAGCTCCAGGTTCAGTCTGAAGCCGCTGCTGGAGCCAAATGGAGAGAACGGGTCTGAAAAAAGAGCACCCTCGTTTAGGAGATCTGAAGTGGGAATTAAACACGTGTTTGAATGTGCACCTGGTTAGATTTTCCTACTACCAGCTGCACAATCGTTCCTTACAACAAAATGTATTTAAAGACGCCATGCTACAGAGATTTATTTTATAGATTATTTTCCCGACCAAGGTTTGTTTGTTTCATCCTTGACAGAATCGACTGCTCACCAGCGCTGTTCCTCAGTTTGGTCACATGATGGCGCTGTGACGTGTCCAGTCAGCTGAGTTTAACAGGTTTTGACTCCGTTTTCTTAGTGGTGAAGGCAGGACGATGGCGCCATCTGCAGGACGCTATCCCAGGTGTGTGAGAGTAAAAATGCCCCCTCGTCCCGGTTTAACATCCTGGTTTTTACTCTCACATGTGGGATACTGCCCTGAAGAAGACCCAAAGACAGCTCCAAAATCTGTTTAAATCAGCTGACCGGACACGTCACAGCGCCATCATGTGACCAAACTGAGGAACCTTGGTCTGAAAAAATGATCTATTAAGGTGACCAGAAAAGTTACGCAGTCCCCCTTTAAGTTGCAAAGGATGAAATGCCAATGCAAAAGAGTTTGTTTGCTCCTTTACACCTTTGAACAAAGTAGTTATAAAAATCAAACCAAAACTTGTATCTTTTTGTAGAGTGATTTAAAACATCACTTATCCTACACAAACTCTAAACTCCCTCACCCTCTGCCTCACCCTCTCTCCACACCCCCTCTCCCTCTCAGTCTCCTCTCTCCTCTCAGTGCCCTCTCTCCCCTCTCTCTCTCTCCCACCTCTCCTCTTCCCCCCTCCTCCTCTCCTCTCCTCCCTCCCCCTCTCCTTTCTCTCTCTTCTCTCCCCTCTATCCTCTCCCAGTTTCCTCTCCCCTCTCTCTTCTCTCCCCTCTCTCCCTCTTCCTCGCCCTCTCTCCCCTTCCCTTTCCTCCCCTTTGCTCTCCTCTCTCCCCCTCTCATTCTCTTCCTCTCTTCCTCTCTTCCTCTCTCCTTCCCCTCCCCCTCTCGTCATTCTTTAGTCCTGAGGTTAACTGTTACCATTAGACTCGTGTGTGAATCTGTGAGTGCCTCTCTGCTCCTGCAGCACCAGGCCCAGGGCAGCCTGACACAGCGTAGCCCCAGACGGAGCGCTCGGAGTGGGGAAGAGGTCAGCGTAGTGCTGGGGGATGAAGCTGGTGCTCACGTTTCCAGCCTCAAACTCGGGGTGAGACGAGAGACTCAGCAAGAAGTCTATGTTTGTGTTCAGACCCACGATCTGGAAACAGAAGAAATTAAATGTGATTAAAATACAATAATCATCACACAAATTTGACATTTGACAAGTAGTATTTCCAGCAGAAAAAATTCTATTTACCAGATTATACAAACTTTTAAGAACTTTATACCATCTTATAGTTGCTTCCTTCACATTTACCCTCTGACATTGTATTTAATCTATATTCTTCTGTCCAATACATCATTACTCTAAAAAATCTGCATAAAAAGTAAGTGTTCTTTAGGAAGTACTTTGATATAGATTCAGTATTTTAAGTATACATTTATACCACAATATATAATCAGTATGTCTGTATATATTGCTAAGCTTTTGCACGTCAAACTCTATCTTTTTATACCACTTTTATAATATTCCCCCTTTCATAAAATGGTCTCGTAAGAATCACTTTCTGACTCCACTGAGGCAGAATTCAGACGTCCCACCCATCGTCTTCTAGGCCCTTAATGCAGAGCACAATCAGAAGTAAAGTAGCCTCAGAACACTCTTAAAATCATTTGTCATTGTACAAAGAGATTTTAGCTGTGTTTTTGGCCTCACGTTGTATTGTCTTAAACAGTATCTGAGTTTCTTCAGAGCAGCCGCTCGGTCCTCTCCCCAAACCACCAGTTTAGCGATCATGGGGTCGTAGTGAGCGGAAACTTCATCTCCTGCACAAATAAAACAAAAAACAAACATTTTAGCAAAGATACAGTTTATCCAAAACTAAAATATAAAAGTTCTGTTTTTAACCTAATGAATCGAGTCTCTCAAACTCATTCCATTTTCTTAAGCTCAAGGACGTTTAAAATCACAAACAAACATGGGACATTTTTTGCGTCACCTTAACATTAATACTACCAATATTGTATTGTCAGAATAAATAAAATAAAAAAAATAAGAATACGTGTTTTGTAACAGAACAGAAAATTTTACTTTTTGTTGTTGGCTCATTTTATCTAAAAACAAAAACTCACTTGACAAATATTCTATGAAACACTTAATATGTTCAATCAAAGCACTTAAAGCCACAGTATGTAACTTTTTAGCCAAAAAATATGCAGAATAGGACTTTTTGGTTGTATTTACTGCACTGAAAAACATGCGTCCTACTCTGGAACATTCTCCATGGAGACAAGGACAGAAGTAGATGAGTTTTATGTCATACTGTGGAAGTTTAAAGCCAAGAGAATTTGTTTTGGCTTTAACCTTCCACAGTATGACATAAAACTTATCTCCTTGTCTCCATGGAGATAGTTCCAGAGTATGGATTTAACAGTCTGTTTCCATGGAATCATGCAGGTGACATGCCACCTCCAAAAAGTTACATACTGCACCTTTAGGCTGGAACAAACTTGCAAAGACAAAGCTCCAAAACAAACTAAACTAAACCAAACAGCTCAAACTCCACAGTGAGATACAGACTGGACCATCCTTTTGTGACTCTCACCTTCTCAGAAAGTTACATACTATCACTTTAAATAATAGCTAGATAAATACGTTTAATGCCATACTGTAGAACATTCCAGGCAAAACTATAACATCTCCATGGCGACAGACCCCACAGCAGAAAAGTTATATACTGCACATTTAAATCAGACCGAAATCACAACAGTTTACGAACCAAAGAGCTTATGACAAATATTACAACATTAAAGCTAAATTAACTAAAAAACACCAAACAGTGCTCGGATTTGACATTGAGTTTTAGATCGTTTCCTCCTTTCATGTCCCGTACCTTCTCTGACCCCCGTCTCGATGCGCGTGTTCTGGTCCGCAGCAGGTGTCGACAGGTGCAGCAGGGGGCCGGCTCCTGGCAGGAAGTCGTTGTTGGGGTCTTCAGCGTAGATCCTGGCCTCAAACGAGTGTCCCTTTAAGATTATGTCATCCTGGAGGAGGTAGACGCTCGCCTGCTGCCACCTACAGGCCACAAGAGCAAACGTCAGCCCGTGTCCTTGGATGTCCCCTCGCCCCCTCAGACGATTCGGGAGCAGACAGGGACAAGCACTGAGGAGTTTGGGATTTCAGTGATCCTGAAAACTGTGTCATCATTGAAATAGGAGCAGATTTGAGGAGATAAAAGGTGAAGTAAAATGAATGTGATGCCAGTATGAACCTGTGCATAACTCTAACTCAACACATGCTACATAGAGATTTATAGCAGGTTTAAGCACAGTTTATTGTCAGTGTGGGGAAATGTGTCCTCTGCATTTGACCGATACTTAAATGTCTCAGGAGGTCGCTAAATTTTGCGTAATATGGGACCATTAAAGATTAAATATAGGTTAAAAAAAATGCCATTTATACGATATTCAAATTAAAATGTCTCTGTTGGTGCAGTGTCCTCACCCGGAGCTGCCCACTCCACCAGGTCGGGTCCCTGTTGATCATCTCTGACACCGGGTGCTCCACCTGCAGCCGCGTGTGTTCATCTCCATGAAATAAAAGTTGTGCTGAGCGTCCATGATGAACTCCACTGTACCTGCACACACACAGACGAATAAACACATATAGATAATTATACATCGTTGGTTTTGCTGACACCAATCGTGGGCATTTTCTATTCCTTTTTATTATTTTTTTTATAGTTTTATTCTTTTAGTCCAGTCTTGCAAACAGCATCCAACAATATTTGTTTTTTTTGGTTTGTTTTTTTAAAATATTATATTAATGAGGTGTTTGTGTAGCTGTGTGTCTGGGCTAAAACGACTAATAAACTTCTGTGTTGTGTGGTGTAGATAGATGAACTTGGCCACACTCTGGGTTTTGCCGTTCAGGAGGGGTTTAATATCTGTTTGAGACATATAAATATTACAAGCAGCCAACTCCAGGTCTCACAACGCCGCACACGTCTCCCCTCTGCTTTCCTCATAGCAACTGAGGGGAATCGCAATTACACAGGAAGAAGTGGTACCGCCAAAATAAAAGCCTCTGGCAAAAACAGCCCACAATAAACTTAAGCACGATCTTACTAGTAAATGAAACAAGATTTGGGTGAAACTGACAAACCATTAGGACCACATGGGCGACATTTTCAGTCCTGATGGCTCCGGCCCTATGGTAAGAATCACTGCTATAAACCACAAAACACTCAGACTAAATATTTTCACAGTTAAATCTATGTGTATGTTGCGTAAATAAAGATGTTACTCATGTATTTCCTCTCACCTGCTCCCCACATAGTTCACAGCTTTAGCCGCTCGAACAGCTGCTTCTCCGAGCCTCCTCCGAACCTCAGCGCTGATGCCGGGCTGAAAACACAAACACACGACTTTATCTAAGTAAATGAGCCGGATTCAACAGTTTATTTAATGAATAATTAACCGCTTACCCCGGGAGCTTCCTCTATGATCTTCTGGTGCCTCCTCTGAACGCTGCAGTCCTCGTTCAAACAGATAAACTGCATTACCGTGCATGTCCCCAAACACCTGCACACCTCCACATTCTGAACACGGAAGAGGAAGAGGAAGAAGAGGAAGAAGAGAAGAAGAAGACGAGAGAAGAAGGAGGAGGAGGAGGAGGAAGAGGAAGAATAAGAGGAAGAAGAGGAGAGAAGAAGAGTTTCTTTTTTAAATGGGTTTTCTACAGCCATTAGAGAGTTGTGTATATTATAATCAAAATATTGAAATACCCGTGATTTTAAATGTGGTGAGACAGTGAATATTGTGGGACACTGTATCAATACGTCACCATGAGCATTTCTGGTTTATTTTAGAAAATCATTTTGTTTTATTTAGAGAAAATACACTTTTTATGCAATACACTTGAAACAGTCACAGTTTTTATTAAAATTGGTGTATTTCTCAGTAAGTTTTGCAGAATATATTATCACATGTTTGGCAGAATTGACATATTGTGATTGACAGGTGGATAACAGTTTAACTCACTTGCTTTTTGAACTTTGATACAGGAACTATTAATATAAGATCCCATGATTGTCTACATCTAAAAAGTGGCTGCACTAGAACTGAAAAGGGTTATTTTCCTTCTCAAAAATAGAATACATTTCAAGGACATGCAAAACTGGATAGATCAGTGCCACTAATGCACTTTAATAATCTGGAGATAAACATTTATAATCAGACCTGCTCCTGTTTTTATTGTTTTAAATGGACCTATGTAGTTTGATTTGTTGTTTTTTGTTTGTATTTTTCTGTATTTTTAACTCATTACAAGGAGAGCCCATCGGAAATACATCGTCTATTGTCTATGTTATAAACATGGCAGTTATAAACATGGCAGTTTTGAGTAAAACGTTTTTCTTTAATAACACAGAGGACGGAAAAACAGCAGAGATTTCTACAGAACCACGAGTGAAGCAATAAAAATTGATAAACTAAGATGGGGAAAGTTATAGATTGGTTCTGAATGAGACAAGGGCATTCGAACGGAGATTTGCTCTGCATTTTGAGATACTAACTACAAGTAAGCGGCTAATATCTGAACGTACCTGGGGTCTTCTACAAACTTCTCCACCAGCATGACATCATCGTTGAAAGACTTCCTCGCTTCCCGTCTCGCAGATTCCAGCTGCTCCAAGAAATCCTTTTCCGACCGGGCAATACGCATCCCCTGCACACAGACAAAAACATGTTTAAAAGTCTAATACAAAACAGATGGAACGTTTAGTCAAAGGTGCTGTTTTTGATTTTTACTGTCCAAAAATCGTGAAAAACAACTCGTTCATCTTAAATGGCTTCAGTGGTCCA
Source organism: Periophthalmus modestus (assembly GCA_019594935.1). Taxonomy (NCBI): domain Eukaryota; kingdom Metazoa; phylum Chordata; class Actinopteri; order Gobiiformes; family Gobiidae; genus Periophthalmus; species Periophthalmus modestus. The sequence goes on along the minus strand of JAIEZT010000007.1, from coordinate 31,123,699 downwards.
AAGTTATTCACTTAAAAGGCCCATATTCCTCTATTTTCTGATCTGTTTTAATGTTGTTTCCTCGTCACAAACAGAACTGGAGTTGTGTTTTGTTTCATTCACATGTTTAACACACAAACCCTGCAGATTTAGGCTGAGTTCTTCTCTCAAACTTCTCTCTGTTCCACCTTGTGATGTCATCATGTGGTAATACAGGAAGTGCTCCACTGTGTTTTTAAACTCCACACACCTTCACTAGAATCATTTGGAAAATTTCATCCCTGAAATTGACAATCTCTACTGAACTAAATGTAAAATGTAGCTGTTAACGTGAAAACTATCACTTTATGGAACAGAGCATTTTGAGAGATATAGACGGACTAAAAATAAAGTGTTACTCAAACATGTGAATGAAACAAAATACAACTCCACGTCTGTTTTTGAGGAGGTAACAGCATTATAACATGACTTAAAGCTTAAAGAGTCAATTTTGCATAATATATGACCTTTAACCTTGTACATTCAGAGTAATTAAGCAAGCTAACCGTGCATGTCCTGATTATCAGACAATAAAATGCTTTCAAAATGGATGAAGTCACCATGCAGCAGACTTATTTTGACCTGGGGTAAGACACATTTAGCTCAAATACATGGGGAAAAATATCAGGTACAGGGCCTTGAACACAGCTCATCGATCATCGTCACACTGCCTGATGTAACAGGGCCTCACCTTCCCACCTCCTCCTCTCACAGCTTTGATCATTACAGGATATCCAATCTGAGCCGCCTCCGCCTGCAGCCTCTCGTTTGATTGGTCATCTCCATGGTAACCACCAATGATTGGCACCCCAGCCGCTGACATGATGTGCTTGGATGTGCTGCGAAAGAGGAAAATAACTTAACTTTTTAGGAATCTCACACTATTTTAAAGCACCACTGCGTAACATTTCAGGCGGCAGGCACATCATCTGCTTGTCTCTATGGAGATACACAATTTAAAGCCATAATTTGAGCCAAACCAGTAACATCTCTATGGAAACAAGCAAAGTTAGTCAGGTCTGTGGAGAATTAATTGAAAAATAACAATTTCTTTAGGAATCTCACTCAATTTTTAACAGTCAATTTCTGGCAGCAGGCACATCACCTGCTTGTCTCCATGGAGATACAAAAGTTAAAAGCCATACATTGGAACATTCTAGGCAAAGCAATGACATATCCATGGATCACTCAAGCAAAGTTAGTCAGGTCTGCGGAGAGGCAAGCCCATTCACACCAAGTGAATACTTTTATTTTAGTTTATAAACTTTTAGTTTATTGGCTGAAATGTTACACAGTGGTACTTTAACTCAAACTAATTTAAATCCATGTACACAAACCTTTTGATGCCCATGTCTCTAATGGCAGAAGATGGAGGTCCAATGAAGATGATGCCTGCGTCTTTACAAGCTTCTGCAAACTCTGTGTTTTCTGATAGAAAACCATAACCAGGATGCACCGCCTACAAAGAAACACACAGAAGCACATAGAAACACACATAAATACACATAAAAACACACAGAGACACACAGAAATACAAAGAAATACACACAAACACACAGAGACACACAGAAAAACACACAAACACACAGAAATACACATAAAAACACACAGAAACGCAGAGACACACAGAGACACACAGAAATACACACAAACACACAGAGACACACAGAGACACACAGAAATACACACAAACACACAGAGACACACAGAAATCCACACAGAAACACAATGATGCATCATACTAATAATCAACTGTACTGGTGGTTTTCAGACACTAAAATGTCATGATGTTACACTCCCAGATGGGGGCGCAAGAGACGTTTTTCTTAATTACACTGTACTTTGCCATGAAATATCCAAAAGGTAAATGCACAAATGTTGAACCTGATCATTTCTATTAGTGATGAGACTCAAGAACTCAGTGTGTTACAACAAACAGCTGCATTTTAACAATATTCATTAGCTTCCCCCGTCTGATAAATATGACTGACCTATAGAATGTTGTGATGTATCTGAAATCCAGCAATAAAAAATGGATATAAAAAAGTAACACGTGGACTGTCTGAAAATACAGTCTGATGATGTCAACGCTGTAAAAACATTTTGGACATGTTCCGATCTGCTCAGGAAGTAATGGAATTAACAAATACCAAAATTAGTCAAAAGTGGTGGTTATTTTTATCATTATTATTATTAGGTTTGGCAAAAATATATTATTTTTGTAAAGTCATAAATTATAAGTTCTGAGATTAGCAATAATTCAACACAATAACAAGTATCATCGTCCACTACCATTTTATTGCACTGATTTATTCATAATAAATACTTATGTTGTATAAATGTTGTTTCTGTTGAGTCATTTCAATTCCATCTGAAAGCACCATGAGCTCTTTGCCTTTTGTCCTTATTTTACAACCAAAAGCAACTCATTTAGGGTCGTAAATATATTGAGCCAGCTGTTGTTCATGTTTAATATTGAGAGAATAGTTAGCGAATGAAACTAAATACGTCAAAGAATATTTAGAATCTCAGAGTCAGGACTAAACATGGGGAATCAGCGTTTCAGTTTTATGCAGCTAAAACCTGGATTGAACCTGTTTTGATTTGTTGTATTGTGATTTTAATGTCTTTCTAATCCTGTAAAGCACTTTGAATTACTTTATGTACAAATTGTGCTGTACAAATACACCTGCCTTGTCTATAGTTTTAAAAAACCACAGTGCAGAGTGTCAGTTATACTCAAGTCTTGCATGACTACAAAAACCACTCACATGTGACCCAGACTTTTTGGCCACCTCCAAAACCTTCTCCATAGAAAGATAACTCAGCTGAGACGCCGCTGGTCCAATGTGATACGCTTCATCTGCCTAAAAATCACAAAACAACACAATTACTATCAAATACATTATTCAATAACCTGTTTAAAGCCCATGTACCTGATTTTACCGTCTTAAAACATGAAAAACAGAACTAGTTCATTTTAAAAGGTTTGCAGTGGTCCAAAGTTACTCCTCACTTACCTTATCCATTCAGGACATTCAAATTATTCACTGCAATGAGTTCATAAGCGCACAACTAGCATACTAATAGAACACTTCCTGATTCTCCAAAAATAAACCACTTTATAATAATAAGATGCAATCAGAACACAACAGTCTCATTTCGACCTCGAGAGCTGCTTATACAATACATCTGTACTAGGACAAGACAAATTTTGCTTGTGTACAGCCACTTTAAATGCTGCGTGCTCCTCACCATGGCGACGTGCATGGAGTGTCTGTCTGCGTCGCTGTAAACCGCCACAGAGCGAACGCCCATCTTTTTAGCCGTTCTCATCACACGACACGCGATCTCTCCTCTGTTTGCGATCAGCACCTTCTCGATCCTCGCCACACCTGCCGAAGATAAACCAAACAAAACACAGGAGATAAATGTTAAAATGTAAATGAAAGAACACTTTGGGGGGAAATACCAGAAAATATATGATTATTAAGTTGTTTTTATGGCTGTTTTTCAGATGACGTCACATCATTCTATAGGCCAATAATAATCAATGCAGTTGGGGCAATTAAAATGAATATGGTGAAAATGACATTCTTTGTTGGAATACAGTTAGTTAGTTCTTGGGTCTAGACACAAATAGAAATGATCAGATTCAGCATTTAGGAGTTTAACTTTTAGATATTTCATGGCAAAGTACAATGTAATCAATAGGGAAAACTGGCTCTTGCCTCCATCTGAGACTCTGTCATCATCACATTCTAGGATCAGAAAACCACTTCTCTGTTTTTGCCACTAACATCACACAGGGCAGTCAGAGCAGATCACACATGGAAAACGGGGCAGTTGGCGCTATATTGGTTTTATATTGGCTTTTTTTTTTATGGCTCTTCACAGACTTTAACAGGAAGAGAGGGTTATTAATCTAATCTTACAAACTGGTTTAATATCAATATTTGGGCAGTTCATGCATGTTTCCTTAGAGTTTATGTTTGTTTAGATTAGCAACTAGAAGCAAATTGGCGGCAGGTGGCAAAAAGTGATGCATAAATAATGAAAATATAAATCATAAATCACATTTGTACATGGATACTGTAAATGTTCCACTTTGGAGACAAAGCAGGTGACACTAACAGACCAAATTACAGGTAGGATGCGTTCACATTTTATCATCTTATTTATTTGTCATTACTTGGTCCTGTCTTGAACCCAGTTTAGTCCTGAACTAGTCCAGGATTAGTTTCAGATTTAGTCCCAGTTTAGTCTCAGTTTTCAGGTGGGCTACGTGCAAGTATAAATGCACCCATAAAGCTGTTAGTTTAGGTGAACAGCTCTCACCTGAAGCCAGCCTCACGCCTCTTTTGGTCCATGACAGTTTCCTGCAGAGAGCCACAGTTTACATGTCAGCCTGCTATGTTTATGAAGGACAGAGGGACTACGGCAACAACAACTGGACAAATCTAATCATTTATAACAACAGAAGCATTATCAGTGCATAAGAAATTAACTGCATGATCTGTAACACCAATGAGTCTGGCAAATTGACTTAAGGTTATGCACAGTTACAGTAGTAAACCGTTAAAATTAGAGTTATGTTACCTTTACTTAACCTTGTGCTGCTTAAATATGTGTCAGCTTCCAAGATCGTACATTTTAAAGTACTAAATAGCCACACACACATGCATACGTCTTATAAACATGTATTTAATGTAAAGAAGCAGATTATGAAGCCCATTCAGAGCTGAACTTGTCATTCACATTGATAGCTTAGCCGGATGCTAACATGCAGGTGGCGTTTGTAACCGATTAACATGGCATGAAAATTAAGATTATTATCCACAAATAAAAGTGCATATATTAGGGGTTTTATTGCACTCACTGTGTAAATATTCTGAAGCCCTGTAGCGTGGGGAAGCTAAGGATAACCGCTGCCATAGTGAGCAGCTCCGAGGTTTGTGATGCTAACGGGCTAGCTAAATCTGGGCATTTCGCTGGGGGCGGGGCTTATGTGCTACGTCACCAGATATTTAGTAAGAAAAAAATGAATTAATAATAATAATAATAATAATAATAATAATAATAATATAATAATAATAATAATAATAATAATAATAATAATAAAAAATATTTACCTACATATATATTTTTTTTTACATGTTCAGAATCCGACAATTTATGGAAAAAGGTTGAAAAATATTAACTCAAAAACTTTTAGTAACAACAATAAAATTGCAAGACGTGGCATCATATACAAACAAGAAACACAACTGAGAGCATAGTTAGCCCAGTGCTTTTATTTCATTTGGAAAATATATACATAAAACAAAATGTGCTAGATCCAAATCAAAATTCAAATAGCTCCTTAATGATAAAGAAAAGTCCAATATGCTAAACAATTAACTAAGAACAAATCAACTGACTTAATCAACATGTACCACGAAATATTTCATTAAAACTGTCAAACTAACCTCTTATAAACCATAAAATGTAAATTCCCCCCTTCTTTTTCTGTCATTTATTTATGTTTTTTAATTTTTATTTTTTCATGTAGATCATTATTTCTGAATGATCAACAGTTTTTTTGTTTATCAAAATGTAGGTGTACTGTCTTACCATTGTACCTCATCAAGAACATGCAGGGCCTGTTAATGCTAAGCTACTTACAATAGTGAAAATCATACATAGTCGTACATAAAACAAATAAATGAAAAAAAAAATGTTGGCTGTATTTATTGGCCTATTTTGAATCCTTACTTAGCTTGAATATTTTAGACTTTTGTTTTGCAGTCTTTATTCTGTTTCTGTGCTTGAATGAATGAAAGGATGGCCAAAGGCGGGTTGTAATAGAATACAAAAATATTTGTTTATGGCACTATAGTAAAATTCCCTCACACTTTGAGACCTGTAACAGACACAGGCTCTTTTAAAACTGCAGTCTAAAGTTAATGCCAACTGAGCAGATAATAATAGCTTTATATTAGTTTAAAGGGAAGGTAAAAGGGATTAAATCTTGATCTTGACCAGCCTATTTATTTAAGTTTTATTTATTTATCTATTTATTTAAGACTTTGATCTGCTAAATGTTTATTGAAAAGGTCTGAAGAATCACACTTTTGAAAAAGACTGAAATACCAGTTGTTTTTCCTGATTTACTCCAGAGAAAACAGAAGCACAGAGCTGTTAAAATGACTGAACAGTTCATTGATTAGTGTGGCGTTAGTGCCATCTGGCGGTGAGAGTGTGAATGTGCAGCCCATGTTTGACAGACACTTACAGCTTGTTTACTTTGTAAATAATAGAGTCAACTGTGTCTGGATCCACTGATCTGTGTCTCTGGATTGTTCTTCTGCTGTGAAGAAGAATAACAGGTTTATAATAATATAATAAAACACTTAACCCAGTCATTTAAAACAGCTCCACTGTGTGTTTTAAATGACTTTAAATGACTAATAAGCTACATATTTACAACATGAGCTGCCTTTTAGGTCAACATTCTTTAAATAATTCACTAACTGCATTTTACTTTCATGACACAATATTTGTTGCTTATTGGCCTGTGTTATTGACCAGCTCACCGAGGTGGAACAAAGTGAAAGTAGTAAAGTACTGTATTTAAAAAGCTGAAGTAATAAAGTACTGTATTTAAGAAGCTACACATTTTCAGTATCTGTACTTTACTGAAACTGGAACTGAAAAGTAGAAGTAGCGTAGTATTTGTTTTATTATTGTACATTGAGGAGTTTAAATGTTCGTAGTTTGAGCAAACAAAAATTGACAAATAAATGATTCAGTTGAACATAATTCCTCACAAATCTTTATCAAATCGATACAATCGATACCCTTCATTAGATCTCAAAATCTGAGCAAAAATACTCTTACTTTTTTTTTTCCCTTGGAGAGGGCTATCTGTACTTTTACTTTTTACAAAATGAAGTACTTCTTCCAACGCTTCTTGTAACAATAATCATCATTTATCTTACACATGAAATTGCGGTTGAAAATCATATGAATCAGTGCAATATTATTCAGTTTCTTATATTAAAGGCTGGCAGCCCCTGCTCATAAAAAAAAAAAAAAAAAAAAAAAAGATAATTTAAAAATATAATTTAAGTGTGGGAAAGCTGCGATTGTAGAGAATGACCACAAGAGGGAGGTGTTTCTCCATAGATTTTATAAACTTATGGTTTTACAAAATCCATTTTTATTACAAAAGAGACAATCTACAGTTTGTTTGTTTTTCGTTTGTTTGTTTAATATTATGGTATTGTTTTTCTTAGAGTCACTTTTTCCTCAATTAATATCTTCTATCCACCATCTGATAAAAGGGAACTATCGATTTTTTTCTTTTAAACCTAAATACAAGTACCTAAATAAAATTTTTAGTGAGATAAGCTTCATTTTTACATGGAAAATGTCAAACTCAACAAATGTTTAGTCTCGTGTCAATCAGATGCTGCCTCAGCACCAGCTGTATATAAACTCATTTATACCAAAAACCTCTAAAAACATCCAGGCTGGATCTGAAATCTGATGTTCCTCTGAGTATAACTTGTTCGAACAGACCAAGACAGTCCAAAAATTTCTAAGTAGGGACTCGCAGACTTCCCTCACCCGAGACACTTCCTCTGGCTCCTCCCCAAAGAGTTCCTAGACCAGCCTAGAAACATAGTCCCTCCAGTGTGTCCCTATGGCAGTGTGTCCCACTGGGACATGCCCGGAACACCTCCCCAGGGAGTCGTCCAGGAGGCGTCTGGAACAGATGCTGGAGCCACTGGCTCCTGTCCACGTGGAGGAGCAGCGGCTCTACTCCGAGTTCCCCTATGTGACGGAGCTCCTCATCCTATTTCTAAGGGAGGGAGGGAACTCATTTCGGCCGCTTGTATCTGCGATCTTGTCCTTTCGGTCATTACCCAAAGCTCATGGCCATAGGTGAGGGCAGGAACGTAGATTGACCTGTAAATCGAGACCTTCGCCTTTTGACTCAGCTGCTTCTTCACCACAACAGACGATACAAAGACCACATCACTGCAGACGCTGCACCGACTCACCTGTCAGTCTCACGCTCCATCCTTCCCTCACTCGTGAACAAGACCCTGAGATACTTTTTCCGGTGGAGAACCATGGCCTCGGATTTGAAGAAGCTGGTTCTCATCCCAGCCACTTCACACTGGGCTGCAAACCCCCCAGTGCTGCAGGTCCTGGCTCAATGAAGCCACCGGGACAACATCATCTGAAACAGCAGAGATGAGATCCTGTGGGCCCCAAACCTGACCCCCTCCGGCCCCTGAACCTGTCCCCCTCTAGCCCCTGAACCGGACCCCCTCAGGTCCCCGAACTTGTCCCTCTCTGGCCTCTGGCTGTGCCTAGAAATTCTGTCTATAAGAACAATGAAGTCAAGACAAGGCAAGTTTATTTGTACAGTATAATTCATACACAAAGTAATTCAAAGTTCTTTACAGAATAATAAAAGACAATGAACAGAATGTTTTTGTCCCGAGTTTTAGGAAAAATAGGTCAGAACTGTCAGAGGTTTAAAAAAGAGAGGTTTAATGGATTGAAAGATGATAAGAAAAGGGAAAGACCAAATGACACATTTTAAAAATACATTTATTATTTCTTGATAAGATTTGTTGTAAAAGCACCAGCCGGGTTTGTGGAGGGACAGAGGATTTAAATGCATTACATCATTTCTCTTAACTTAAAGTTTGACCAGCTACATGTAATAATTAAAATAACATGTAAAAACTAAAATAACATGTAAAAACTAAAATAACATGTAAAAACTAAAATAACATGTAATAATAAAAAAGCATTAGCACAAAAAGTACAAACAGCAATCTAATGAACTCTATTACTTAACAAAATATAAATGTAAAAACTGATACTTTGCAGCTGATGTCATCAACATTTCCTAGACGTGTAAAGCTAACAGGAGGCACTGCTCTGTCTGAAGTTCTGTTACTCAAGTTAGACTTTAATCTGAGCTTTATTTTAACACAATCTGACCCAAAAGAATGGAACTACTTAGAACTACAACAGAAGAGCTGATCTGTGCAAACACTCACATAACACTACAGTCACAAGGCAGCTGGAATTAGCCAACAGTTTTTCAGTTAGTGACTCATTTTTTCTGTTGAAAATCAAACTAAACAGAACCATGAACCACTCGTATTGATCAAAATGTGTGGTTTAAATCAATTTAGCATTTTTCCTTGGGTTTTTGGGCAGTGTTTCCTAACGTGTTCTTTGCGTCACCATGGGAACAGCTCAACATTCCACATATAGAACATCATGTAGAAAACTCCCAGTGTGATGTCAGTGCAAAGTATCAACACGGCTTAATCTGTAAATATCCTCTTGGTGACATATGGACAAAAATATAGAAAAACAACCTTCGAGGAAATAATGTAAGTTACTTTTTTGCAGTGGCATGTTACAAAGTGCACTGTGGAATTTTTCTGGTGGGTTTCTGCCACCTGCTTGTCCCACAGAGATGTTTTTGCTGAATGTCCCACAGTACGGCATTAAACTTATCTGTCCTACATTTACTCAATAACAAAAGGTGATGTTATCCTTAAAAATAACTTGAAAAAATTCAGCAGATCTGACCTGTAATTTGCCTGGTGGCGTCCCCTGCTTGTCTCCATAGAGATAGACAAGTTTAATGCCATACTGTGGAACACTTCAGGCAAAGAAATGACATCACTATGGATCCCCAACCAGAAAATTACATAGCACACTTTTTTTATTCATTTTCATACATGTTTTGTCTTTTACATCCCTCCTTAATAAAGTCTGTGCTGCGTTCACAGACAGTGGTACATTTGTGTTGTGTTCACAGACAGTGGTACATTCGTGTTGCGTTCACAGACAGTGGTACATTCGTGTTGCGTTCACAGACAGTGGTACATTCGTGTTGCGTTCACAGACAGTGTTGAGTTCACAGACAGTGGTACATTCGTGTTGCGTTCACAGACAGTGGGACATTCGTGTTGCGTTCACAGACAGTGGTACATTCGTGTTGCGTTCACAGACAGTGGTACATTCGTGTTGCGTTCACAGACTCTCGTAGCCGATCCTGCGTCGGTCTCTTATGATGATGTACGAGAGCAGAGCGATCAGGAGCAGCCCCACTATCACCCCCCCGATGATGATGGGGAGAACGCGCTTGTTATAGTCCGGCCAGCACTCCACCTCTGACAGACACGAGAGGAAAGGTAAAACAAACAACTAAATAGAGTCCACACACCAACCAGAGGGTCATTTGTACCGTTATTGGTCTTTAAACACGCTCTTGAGTACCTTTTCTTTGGCATTTCATGTTTTAGGACTTAAAATAATGGCTAATTAAAGAACCATACATTATTTCACAGCTTCAGTGCTCAACACACTGAGATCTGGTGCAGCTTTTGCCATCTGCTGGCAGCAAACAGAATTACATTTAGGGGAAAAAAGAAAAAATGCTAATAATGAACGTGCCCTATATGTTAATGTAAGCAGCAGTATTAAATAATGTGATTTGACGGCAGAAATGCTTTGAAAGAATCTATTTATCTATTTACAGACTTAAATCTACAAAATTAAAGGTAAAAGGTAGCTGTTCACTTGAAAACTGCCACTTCATGACATCACAAGGTGGAACAGAGCGTTTTGAGCTTTGGAGATGTTACAGACTAATAATAAAGAGTTACTCAAACATGTGAATGAAACAAAACACAAGTCCAGGTCTGTTTTTGAGGAGATAACAGCGTTATAACATGGCTCAAAGCTCACAAGAGTCAGTTTTACGTAATAAAGGACCTTTAAGCTGCAAATTGTACCATGGAAACTAAGGAGGATTCTTGAATATTGTGATGTAATAGCAATAATAAATGTAAACTCTTATAATGCACAGTTGGGTTTAGTTACCTTTCCCGTACTCTCCCTTTGGCACAGAGAAGGCTTGCATTTGCAGAGGCACCAGTTTAAGGCGGAGTGTAGAAGATAAGTGCAGAAGGATCTCGGAGTTACACTTAAAACTACGACCGCCTTTAGATACAAACAGCTTCTCATGATCCACCAATCCCATGTAACGGCCTGAAAACAGACAGAAAACACAGATTTAACCCTGGAGAACCCAAGATCCCTTTTCTTCTTTGGAAAATTATCAACCTTGCATTAAATTACTGCTGTAAGTTCACTGAACACTGAAATATCCACTTTTTTCAATTTAACCCTTTATTCCCTAAATTAGGATCAGGGCCAAATTTGACCCACTGGGCTCACTTATTTATCCAAAAAGAATATAAAACGTGCTTCTAGACATTCTGCAAGCTATTACTAAAAAGATTAACAAAAAAACCCCACAATTTTGCCAACCACTGGTTTGCTGAGAAGATGATTTTGTTTGGATAGTTTTCCAGCTCAACATGCAGGGGTCAGAAGTGGCACTCTGGGCTTTTTTTTTTTTCATTTTGGGTAGCAGCAATTAACTGCGGCCAAATTTGACGCCTGTGTTCTCCAGGGTTAAAGCATGTGACAGGTTATATTTTTTTATATATATTAACTATATATATTTAAGTTAAGTTTAAGTTTATAATTTTACTTCCTGGTTGGACACGAGCAGCAGATATGACATATGCAGAGGTGATTTCATAACTGTGACGTAACAACGATAATGTAAACCAGAGCCAAAATGTGACTAAATTGCATAATAGTTTGGATTAGACTAATGAAAATCAATGACAGCACATTTATTTTGTTGAATTAATGTTTAAACTATCAGAAAAATACCTTCCTTGTGCATAAATTGTCCTTGTACCCTTAGTACTCACTGCTACTTCCCGTTTTTGGGTTTTTTTTTGTACTTCTCACCTTCTTTTCCCTCAAACTGCCAACTCTTAACTTATGTAAAGTATAATACATAATGACCACAGATACTATCCATGAAACACAAAAATATAAAGAATTCAAATGAGGGACCGTTTCTTACTTGTGCAGTTTTTGCAGACGGGTACCGGATACAAGTGAGCAGTTATCTTCTTCACGTAGTAAAATTTCTTGTCCTGCAAATACCAGTAATAATAATAATGCACTTGGTTTGTATCGTGCTGTTTTGGACACTCAGAGACGCTTTACAGTAAGATATTATTACAGACTGACAGAATGAAGCAGCCAATCTGTGCCATCTGTCCCAGCAATTCTCACACACACACACCAGATGCATACTAGGCAATGTGGGTGAAGTGTCTTGCCTAAGGACACAACAACAGGACCCACTGTAGCACCTGATACTTACTACTTACTTACTTACTAACCAGGCCCTGCTTTGTGTAGCTTCTGACGAGATCCGGCTTTGACAACGAGGTCTGACCGAACAGAACATTTGGTTTAAAAATTTAAAAGTTCTACATAACCCACCATCAAACTTAAAAAAAAATAAAAAATAAAAATTGAGAACTTCGAGGAGACAGTATTGGGCAGTGCCACAGACTTATATAGATTTAGGTTTACATTCTGGTGCGTTATATATTGATACTTTTCCAATGACAACACACTGGGGATGTTCAACATGTATGTCTATGGTGGAATGTTCAGCAGTTATCATGGTGACGCGATGCGCACATTAGCAAACAGCCAAAAAAGTTTTAAGATAGTGAGAAAACTCAAGAAAAAAATATAAAACAGATTTAAACCACACATTTTCAGGAGTCTGTGTAAGTGTTTGATCAACAAAAAAGTGAAAGTGACTGAAAAACTATTGGCTAATGCTAGCTAGCTGTAGTTTTATGTTTGAGAGACTTGTTTAACAGCATAAACCAGCTCTTTCTGGTCAGACTGTGTTCAAATGAAGCTCAGATTAAAGTCTAACCTAAACCTCAGATAGAGCAGTGCTTCCAGTTAGCGTGTTGATGATATGGGCAGTACCTTGACGAAGTAGAACAGGAGACTGGCTGAGTTGTTGGGCAGAGTCAGAGACAGAATGGCATTTTCTGCTCCACAGGTCCCAGTCTGAACCACACGGGACGGGTCCAGACTGAAGTACCACGTCTACGAACAAGAAAAAGTGTTTTAGCTCATTAAAAGTGAACAAAGTCTTACGGTGAGGGAGGGTCTGCCAGCTGTTTGTCTCCATGGAGATGTTATGCCTGTAATGTTCCACAGTATGGTGATAAACAGTTATTAATAATGAGTAACACAGGCCTATTTCTTGACATAAACTGGCAGATTAATACAACAATTCCATGAGTGGGTTAGCACTTAGGTTCTGGGTATGACTGTGCACACCGTTTTCTGTCATCAGCCCCAAACATGCACAAAAAATCCTCCAGCTAAGGTTGTCCTGACCAAGACTAGCTCAAGATCAAGGTTGTCAGAGCAGCACTAAAGGACGGGTCAAATGCAGAGGACACATTTCTCTACAGGGACAATAAAGTGGATCTTAACTTTAAAGATCCTACAGTATATTTTGCAAAAATTGACTCTTGTGAGCTTTAAGTTGTGTTATAATGTTGTTACCGCCTCAAAAACAGACCTGAAGTTGTGTTTTGTTTCATTCACACATGCTTGAGTAACACATTATTATTAGTCTGTGCATCTCCAAAGTTCAAAATGCTCTGTTCCACCTTGTGATGTCATGAAGTGGTAGTTTTCAAGTTAACAGCTCCTTTTTACCTTTAGTTCAGTAGAGATGGTCAAATCCAAGGCTGAAATGATCCAAATGATTCTAGTGAAAGTGTGTGGAGTTTCAAAGCACGGTGGAGCACTTCCTGTATTACCACATGATGACATCACAAAGTGGAACGGAGCCTTTTCTGTTTGAGAGAAGAACTCCAGGTTTGTTTGTGACGAGGAGACAAGATTATAACATAGATCAGAAAAGAGTGTAATATGGGCCCTTTAAACTCTAAACTACAGAATTAACAAATATGTCTAAAATGAACAAATGCAGGGTTTACGATTTGAAAATTGCACCAGATAAATAGACCTAAAGTTGATCCCTGCAGCCCGAGGCCCCTCAGCCGTTGTTGAGGTTGGAAAAGTGCGGAGCTGTGTGTCGCTGTGGTGATAGTCGCTGATGCAGAATCACTGTGGGGCCCAGAGTGTGGAGTCAGTGTCATGTTTTTGTGCTGAGCCAGTCTCACCTTCTTCTCTAGAACCATGAACTCTGCTCCCAGCGTCACTCGGATGCACGGAACGCCGGCCGGATTCCGCAGCATGTATGTCCCTGCGACACACACACTTTAAATGATAATAATAATATGTTTAATTTAACAAATGCCTTTCTAGAAACTCAAAGTCGCCTTACAACGAATACACAAATACAAAAGCTTTAATGTACAACAAAGTTAAACTATACAGTGAAAACATATAGTGAAACTTTATTATTATTATTACACAAAGAAACATGGAAAAAGTGAAACCCCTTTATTAGAGCTTGGCCATAAAAAAGTCATAGAAATGAAGCTGTATTAATCTTAAAGGTCCTATATTAAGAAAAAAAGACTCTTATGAGCTTTAAGACGTGAGTGTTGTTAACTCCTCAAAAACACACCTGGAGTTGTGTTTGAGTAACACTTTATTATTATCTGTCGATATCTACAAAGCTCAAAACGCTCTGTTCCACCTTGTGATGTCATGAAGTGGTAGTTTCAAGTTAACAGCTATTTTTTTTTACCTTTTTGTTCAGTAGTAGATTGGCAATAATTCCAGGGCTGAAATTATCCAAATGATTCTAGTGAAGGTGTATAGAGTTTACAAACACACTGGAGCACTTCCTGTATTACCACATGATGACATCACAAGGTGGAACAGAGTGATGCATGTGTATGTGTATGTTTACAGTATGTGTTTGTGTATGTGTATGTGTACAGTATGTGTTTGTGTATGTGTATATATATGTGTATGTGCAGGATGTAGTACCTGTGGGGGGGATGGACTCTTGGGGCTGCAGCACAGGTCTGTAGATGAGGCCTGCCACTGAACTCTTACTCTCCAGACGCACTCCTGATAAAAACACATCACAGAACATACCTGAACATTTAATGATGACGACAAAAACTTCATATAAACACGTTTTTACCAGCCACAAGTGTGACATCACCCACAGCGTTCAGCTCCAGTCAGATGAAGCTCATCGAGGCTAGAGCGGTTACAGTGGTGAATTTGGAGCCGAGTTCCATATTTGGACTCCTGACTACGAGTATCATAGCAACCAAAGAGCCAATCAGGAGCGAGGCTGTTGAAGGTGACGCCGCTTTACCTGATTGAACTATTACTAATTTTCATATCTTTAGTTATGGACACAACAGCGAAATAAAAACACCAGGATCATGTAGAGCGGGTCAATACGAACATTTTAAGATTTTTCAATGTAAAGTGAATTGGAGTCAGAGTCGATGGAGCCAGAAGTGTGCCCAGGATCACTTTATATTTGGAAAGCAGCGGCTAGTTCGTTAGCTATGTCCATTTATATAAAAGTCTATGGCCACAACACAAAGAGGTCACAGCATCATAATTCATAATCCCAGTACATACAAAAAAGTTAGATTTTTTTTCAAGATAAATGAACATTATCTTGTTTTTTAAATACAAACGTCACTTGTGAAAAAGTCTCTGCACTTTGACCATATTAGGAAACACCTTTTACAATAAGTTTCATCTTAAATAAAGTTGTAGTGGAGGTATCATGGGGGCGTTCAGGAAAACCACAGAGTACAGAGCACACACCGGCCCATGTGTCATCACCTCACAAGAGCATGTACTTTCAGTTTGATAAGGAGAGTCGACTGAATTAGAAACTTATTTAAATATTATTTTTATTTATTGAAGAAAGCCTGTAAAGATAACAGACATAACTGGTAGTTTTTAGATTGTACAGTGGTGATGTCGTACTCGCAGATGGGGGGCAGACACTGATTTCACTGTTGATCACATGGTTTTATCAAATATAACTACAGGTCAATTCAGGTGGAAGAAGAAGTACTGGTACTCAGTTTTGTTACTTAGAAAATACATGATACTGGAGCAAAAAAAAAAAAAAAACTTCAAGAAAAGTTCAAGAAAAGATCTACTTAAGCAAAAATGTTTAAGTACCTGTTTAAAAATGTACTTAAAGAGTAAAAAGTAGTAGTTTTTTGTGCAGATTTTGAGATTTGAGATCTCATAAAGCTTCAATTTAGTGATTTTGATAAAGATTTGTGCTGATTTTTGTTCAACAGAAACAACTGAAATGATATTTTATTCCTATCTCTGTTTATTTATATATTTTTGTTTTGCTCAAACTGTGAACATGTTAAATATGATCCCTCAGACTTTTCATCAGTGCAGTTCAAAAATGTAGTGGAGTATAAAGTACAGATACTGCTCTCAGATGTAGTGAAATAAAAGTAAAAAGTATCCACTGTAAAATGTATTTAAGTAAAGTACAGATACCTCAAACTTGGACTTAAGTACAGTACTTTATTTTTTTACTTTTACTTCGTTACGTTCCACCTCTGCTTATTTGCAAGTAAAGATACAGAAAAATGCATGGATCATGGTCTATGTACTTCCCTTTGTTTTGTCGGTGTTGGTGCCTTTGAGCAAAGACACATTTGAAGAAAAGTTTTATAATTTGTGAAAGTTTATGTTATTGTGACACTTTCAACAGCACATTTCAATACAACACAGGCTGAGTAACTGTTTAAGTAAGAGATTGGGGTTAGGTTTGGTTTAGGCTATTTTAAGTGTCTATTTTAAGTCTTTGTCTTTTATTAAAGTATATTTTTTATTATGTGTAACTGTGAGGTGAATCGTCTGTGGAGAAGTATTACCACTGACAGAAAACACTACACAAATGAATAAAATACATTTCTAAGTGTCAATATTTGAGTAGTTGTACCTGAGATGAGTGCGGAGAGCAGGAGCAGACAGGTGCAGTGGGCAGGTGCGGGAGCCATGATGTCTCTATGTCGGGATCAGAGCATAAGAGCCAGAGAGAGCAGGGCAGCGAGGAGCCAGAGGAGCCAGAAGAGCCAGAAGAGTCAGAGGAGCCAGAGGAGAGGAGCTGGTTGAGTGTGTGGTCTAACTGTGAAACGGCTCGACTCTGAGAGGAAATGATGAGACAAAAACACGCTCACACTAAAAATGCCGACAGTGACAAGCACCGCACTACTGTTTCACGTACCACTGACTTAAAGGGGCACTATGTAACTTTTCTTTACTGTTTTGTTGAGAATGTTCCACAGAATGACATGACATGAAATGGTTTATCTCCATATCACCAAGTCACAAGTCAGATTGCAGAAAAACACCCGCGCTGACTTAAAGCTACCATCTGTAATGAGACTGGCCGACCCACCCCGGTTGTAATTCTCACATGTCACCACTAGAGGCTGTCTGTGTTACTGCTGTGTGATAGTGTGCCAGCTTTAGCCTGACAGAAGAAGACCAGAGAGAACAGGTGAGTCTGAACAAAGGACAGGGGAGTGGTGAGGGGAGGGGCCAGATTATGGAGCGGACCAAATGAGGGGAGGGAGGAGGGACCAGGTGAGGGCTGGGGTCAGGTGAGTGGTGAGGGGAGGGGCCAGGTGTGGAGAGGGAGAAGGGGCCAGTTGATGGAAGGGGCCAGATGAGGGGAGGGAGGGTGGGGCAGATGATGGGAGGGGCCAGGTAAAGGGCGGGAGGAGAGGCCAGGTGAGTGTAGGGGCCAGGTGAGGGGAGGGAGAAGGGGCCAGGTGAGGGGAGGGAAGAGGGACCAAGTAAGGGGAGGGAGGAGGGACCAGGTGAATGGTGAGGGGAGGGGCCAGTTGATGGAAGGGGCCAGATGAGGGGAGGGAGGATGGGGCAGATGATGGGAGGGGCCAGGTGAAGAGCGGGAGGAGAGGCCAGGTGAGGGGAGGGAGAACGGGCCAGGTGGATGGTGAGGGTAGGTCCAGTCGATGGAAGGGGCCAGATGAGGGGAGGGAGGAGGGGCCAGATGTTGGATGGGGCCAGGTGAGGGGAGGGGCCAGGTGAGGGAGAGGGTGTAACACCTTTCACATCTGCCATCTACAGGTAAAAAAAAGTAAGGTAGCTTTAAATGCAGGACAGATAACATCACAGTTTACGATGCTATAATGTTGTTTTCTTAATACTACTGTAGTTTAGTATTTGGTTGGATTTAAGACTATTTTAATCGTTACTTTGCTTGATTTTTTTTTTTACATAATCACATTTCTATTCTCCTGCTGTTCTTGAACTGTCTGTTACAACACTGGAATTTCCTCAGTGTGGGTTTCTTTTATATCGATTTAAGTGTACTGTGTAATTTTACTGCTGTCTATAATTCAATACACTCAATATAGATTTAATACAGTGTAACATTCCAGCAGACACAGCACAGTATCTCCATGGAAATCTGACCAAATAAAAGCTTTTATTTCATTACTGGCTTTTTAAAACCTCATAATTTTCCCCGAATTTTGTGCTTTAGCCCCGACCACATGTCACCTCAGATCACAGGAAGAAGTGTTCAAAGTTCAACGAGGGCAAAGTACCTCCAAAACACACAAATCCTTCATATTTACCATCAAAACCGCATCCATACCCTCAAATTTGAAGTTTTAACCTTTTTACTCAAACTTAACACATAATAAGAAAACATTTGCTGGCTAAATCAAACCGTTTTAATCCGGTTTTGGTGTCTCTTTTTGCATGTGCAGGCCAGTATTGATCTGAAAGCAGCAGAGCAAACACTGATCAAACCTTTAGCCTGGTTGTGCTGGGCGCTGTGGGGAACGTGTGGGGTGAATAGCACTTCGTCGTCTGTCTCCTCGGCAACAACACGGACATTTGGACTGGAAAAGGTCAGAAAGAATCTTATTTATTATTTACATTTGATTTTTTTGTTGTTTTTAATACAATGTGTTCAGGTTTTGTTGAGAATTAGGGCTTTAATTTGTGGTAAAATTGTCTTAAAATTGAAATTGGATCTTGTTAGTCAGTTCACTAGTCTGTTTTCATTCATATTTCAGTATTTGATGGGGAAATAAATGAACAGATTAAAGCTGCACTGTGTAACTTTTGTGCTTGAGCCTTATAATATAGCGTTAATTCATAGAGATGTTATGTTCTGCAGTACAACATTGAACAAATCTATTCAATTTCAAGTATTTTTATTGCTAAAAAAAATTCCCCTTTTGCACTTGTGTATCAAAGTCTATTTCTTACCTTATTTTAATGCATCCCCCTATTTTTATTTCATTTTTTTAAACTTATGTTGCACTATAAGACCAAAGCAAGCCCATCGTTTGTGACTTTTCGTACGGCTGTAAAACTTTTTCTGATTCTGATTACTGTGAGCGGAGCCGCCTCTCCACAGATCTGACCTGTAACTTGGCTTGGCTGAGGTTGCGTCACACACTTGTCTCTGCATGGATAGTTATGTTTAATGCCATACTGCAGAACATTCAAGGCAAAACAGTCACATTTCCGTAGACAAAAGTACACGATGAAGCTGTGAGGTAGATCTAGATGTGGTGTTTTTTTAGTTTTTTTTTTTGTGATTTGTTTGTTTCTTTGCAGTTGAAAATGGGGAGAGCGTTGGGGCTGTGTGCACTGGCCCTGCTGAGCCTGCAGAACACTTTAGTACTGGTGAGAATATATAATCAATACTTATTTAAAGCCATAGCATGTAACATTTGACCACAAACCACCCCCAAAAAACAAAAAAAAAAAACATGCTTTCTCACTCTGAGCCGGCTCGCATCTCCACAAACCTGACTCTTATCTGACCAGGGTGAAGGCCTTTTCCTGCTTGCCTGTAAAACGTCTTTAAAACTCTCTGAAACTGGGGTTAATATGTTCATTTTTATTGCAAAACTGTGAATGCAATGGAGCGCTTGCAAAAAGTCAATACAGGATCCGATGGTTTAAAACATTTATTTAGTGGGTGGAAGCAGCTTATAAAAAGGATGTGGACTTTGAACTAGTTTGTTTTATTGATACAGACGTCGCCCACGGCCCTGTTCTGTGCCATATCAAATATTTTAAGGACCAAACGGAGGGAATCAGATCTGGTGATTTCCTAATTAAATTTTGTAACCGGAGCGTGCCCATGCTCACTTCATATTTGGAGCATCTACAAAGTTAGCTCCGTCCATTTATATATTTACAGTCTACAGTAATAATTTTGAACTAACATCGATTTTATACTTATTTTCCTGTTCATTCCTTAAGATAATATTCAAAAACACCAATAGAAAAAGCTGAATTTCGTCCTGTATTAATTAGTAGTGTAGTAGTAGTACAGTGAATGAGTTTGGCCAATCTGGATGAAGTGTGTTGCTCAAAAACACAAAAACATGTACTGAGCGAGGTTTGAACCACTGACCGTCTGACTGGTGGGCTGACGCTTGACCCACTGCTCCATTGTCACCTAAATTTATTTATTTTTTTTTACATTATCTCCTTTCATCTGTCTTATTTCACTCATATTCACATTGGGCAAAGTTTGAACCACTGACTTTCTGGTCAGTGGGTAGTTACTTTACTCACTGCACCACTGCCACCTCAATTTAGAATAGTTTGAGCATTTGTCTTTTCATTTTAAACAATCTGTTATCTTTTCTCTCATCACTTGTTTCACACATAACAGTGAATAGTAAATACTTGAGTAAAGTTTGAACCACTGACCCTCTGGTTGGTGGGTGATGGCTTTACCGACTGCACCACTGCCTCCAATTTAGAACAATTTTAGTCATTTTTAAAATTTTGAACCATATATTTTTCACACATTTTGTATCTCTCTTGTTTCACATATAACAGTAAATACTTCTATGAGGTATTAAAGAGGAGGTATTTACTTCTATGGGGTATTAACGAGGAGTATTTTACTTCTATGGGGTATTAAAGAGGAGGTATTTTACTTCTATGGAGTATTAAAGAGGAGGTACTTTACTTCTATGGAGTATTAACGAGGAGTATTTTACTTCTATGGGGTATTAAAGAGGAGGTATTTTACTTCTATGGGGTATTAAATAGGAGGTATTTACTTCTACGTGGTATTAAAGAGGAGGTATTTTACTTCTATGAGGTATTAAAGAGGAGTATTTTACTTCTATGGGGTATTAAAGAGGAGTATTTTACTTCTATGGGGTATTAAAGAGGAGTATTTTACTTCTATGGGGTATTAAAGAGGAGTATTTTACTTCTATGGGGTATTAAAGAGGAGGTATTTTACTTCTATGGGGTATTAAAGAGGAGTATTTTACTTCTATGGGGTATTAATCACTAACACAAAACATATTTCGATCACCATGTTTCCTTTTACTGTTTTGAAAATGCTTTATTTGCTTAAAACAACATATTTTAGAAGTTTCACTTTCGTTTTTGACACTCTGAGTCTCCCTTTGCTCTCTGTGCTAACTCACTCCCTCTTCAGAGCACTAGCACAAACAATCAGCTGCTTCTCACTAATGAAACTACTGCACATCACATCAGGTTTGTGAAGTTGTAGTACAGTTTTGTATCATGTTTTTTGTATATTCATGGAGGCTTGTGGGCGGAGTCTTACAACTAACTGTAAGGAGGGTTTGAATAGGTCCCGGGAGAGATCGCTAAATTATTCAGACATGCATGGATGACATCTAAAACCTCTTCAAGCATGTTTTTGATGAGGGAACAACGTTATAAAGTTTGAACCACTTACCATCTGGTTGGTGGGCAGACGCTTAGCTCACTGCACCACATGTTTAACAGTCTGTTTCGTCCCGTGTTTCAGAATGCCGAGGTGCTGATTTTTTGTGATGACCCCACAGTGGACAAGGCCGTGACCTCCGCCATCAACAAGTTCAACGAGGGCATGCACACCGGACACAAGCTCGCACTGTTCCAAGTCACGTCCGCCAGCAAGGTACGCTCGTCTCCATGGAGACCGCTCTGCACGGAATGTTCCACAGCATGGCATTAATGGTATTTAAAGCGTAAAAAGACATTTAGTTGAATATATGAAAGATAATTTGAACTGACAAGTATATTTTTAAATGGGTGGTTCATATGACAGGTTACTGCACATGTTAATTTCACTAAAACATAGTTAACGTCAATATATTTAAGATTTTACTAAAACAAATCTTACCTAGTTTTTTAAATTTGGTGAAGTTTATAATTTTACTTCCTGGTGGCGCATGGACAGCAGATATAAGATGCATAGGGGGCCCATGTGAGGCTTGAGGGGGGCCCATGTGAGGCTTTTTACCCCGGGCCCTGAATTTTCTGCCGACGGGCCTGTGTAGAGCTAATAACTGTTACCTAGCAACCAGACTGCAGACAAGGGCTGAAATGTGCCTGATTACACAATTAGACTTACAATTATAATTAGTCTAATATAAGTAAATGACATTTTTGTTTTTTGTGTAAATTGTCTTGCATTTTGGATGTAATTTTCCTTGTTAATGACAGATAGAAGTATTTGGTTTTAGAAATAAGTGTTACTTCCTGCATTTTAGTACTTTTTTCATACTAACTGACACTTACTTGATGAAAAACCATAATCCCACCAAACCAAGTAAGAGAAAAACATGAAAACTTGTTCTTTGTTCTTGTAGACCATTCTTAAATAATATATTGAGTACTTCTGCCACTCCAGCTAAGCATACAAGCTAACATTTTATTATCTTTCTCTACTGATTATTAGACAGAAAATGGCTCGTACTGGCTCAAGTTCACCACCAGGAGGAGCAGCTGTCCGGCCTCTGACGCGACTCCGTGGACAGACTGTGACTACCTGCCCATAGACAAGGTCCTCCTCAGGTTTAAAACACAGATTTGATCAAAAAACAGATAAAACATTTGTATTTTTCTACAGAAGCCCATAAAATGTAACGCCACAGTCCACATGAACGAGACAGACACAGACACTGAGCACGTGGAGTGTCAGATCGGTGAGTACAGAGATAAATAATAACTCATCAGATTTATACCGTAAAGTAATCAATATTCTTTAGCTAACTAGAGGCACTGCTCTGTCTGAAGTGCTGCCATTCAAGTTTATAAAGAACTGATTTAGTTGGAGCTACAACACATGAGCTGATAACGTTACAGTCAGAAGCTAGCTAGCGTTAGCCAACAGGTTTTGAGTTATTTCCTCTCACCTTTTTTGAGAGCAACTAAACAAGATCATGAACGCTCGTACTTTACTTTTTGTTGAGTTTTCAGACAATCTAAAAAAGTACGAGGCCATGTTTGCTAATGTGTGGATTGTGTCACCATGGTAACACGAGCGGAGTGTAAAGTGGCCTATCCCACAATGCATCTCTCACACGACCTGTTAGAAGAGAGAGAAGGAAAGTCGTTCTCAAACTGTCAAAAGTCAGAATCATTTGAAGTGTTTAGAGATAATAGTCTTCACTTTGTTCAGAGGGTCTGAGTCACTCTGGGAAGGCTCAGTGTCTGGGATGTCCTGAAGAGATCGATGAGAACTCTGAGGACCTCAAAGTGCCTCTGTCTGTGTCTATCTCCAAATACAACAGTCAGTCTGACCACACTCACCTGTTCACCCTGCACGAGGTCGGCCCGGCAACCAGACAGGTAACAAGATCCATGGAAGATAAGATAACACATAACCTTTACTTGTTCCACAGTGGGGACATTTCAGCGCTGTTAGAGACAAAGAATAATATAAGAATAATCCAAACCACCTTGAGCAGGCCTGACCTCATCACATCTGTGAAGCTAAACAGAGTTGACCCTGGTTAGTGCTTGTGTAGGAGACCGTAGGGAATAGTAGGTGCCACAGGGGGGCAGCAGTGGCTGGCGTGCAGACTGTATTGTGTCCTTGGGCAAGACATTTCAGCCACAGTGAGCGTGATTAAAGTGGATGCAGGACCACACAGGGAAATCAGCCCGTGGCTACAATCCACCGTGTTTACAGCATGTGTCTCCAGTATGTTCATTAACACGCACAGTCCTGACCAAACAAATCATAATGTAACATACAGAAGAGGCAGAATGACGCCATATTAAGCAACTCTGTACAAAAAGAACAACATTAACGACTGCCTCCCAGGTCTCACTATACAGTCGACAAGCACCGAACCCTCACTGATGTGAGCTGTGCTCTGATGTGAACATGCACATGTTACACATTACAAGTGTTACAGATGTTACAGTCCGCTCCTGACGCCACACTCTCCTCATACGTCTGTGTTTTTAGGTGGTGGCAGGTTTCCGCTTTAAGTTCAAATTCGACATGAGGAGGACCAAGTGTGCCAAAGACCAGCACAAAGACCTCAACGAGCACTGCACGGCTGACCCTGACAACGTGGTGAGTGTCCCATAATGCTCATGAACATGCGGCTCACCTCATCACCATGGAAACTGTGTACATGTATTTAAATATATCTGTCTGACTTTGATCTGCAGGAGTTTGCTAACTGTAACTCCACCGTGGATATGGCGCCATGGAGACAGGAACTGCCCAATGTTCACCTGGACTGTGAACCTGGACTGATGCCTCCTTCGGTAAGATTTAGATTTCTTTGAATTCCTTGTTTCTATTTTCTGGACAGCCGACTGTAAACCCGAATGTGAGTGACTTCTGTACTGATACAGTCTTTTGTAATTCACTGTGAGACATTAGTGTATATTACACCAATCTCTTGCTGTTTATGAGCACAAGACGCTGGCTATAGACCAGGACTAAACTGGGAAAGGACAAACCTCCTCGTCAAAGCCTGATCTCGTCAGATCTCAGAAGATAAGCAGGTCAGGGCCTGGTTAGTTACTAGGATGGGAGACTGCTGGAAATACCAGGGGCCAGAGAGAGATGCCAGTGTTGTGTCCTAAGACAAGACACTTCACAAAAGTCTACAACAGGGCTCAAACCAAGACTGACCTACTCTCTAGTGACCTCTAGATCCTTCCTCATTATAATGGAATAAATACAATCCATTACTCTGCATTTGTGTGTGGGCATCTTGTATTTGGAATGAAACTGTTTCTGTTTTAACAACCGAACCAGGACTGTGTGTTCATAGTTCTGATGTTTGGTCCGGTTCTAGTTCTGGTTTAGTTCAGGTTAAGTTCCAGGTTTGTTCCCAGCTCAGTCTTTGAATGTGATGTTTGTGCAAATGAGAACGTACTCACGTCTATATGTGGACTAAACCAGGCCAGTTGAGACCTTAGACTCCTCGTCTTGTTCCAGGTCCTGCGGCGCCGCCCTCCTGGCTGGTCTCCACTGAGGAATATGCTGATCCAGTTCAGTCCTCCCGCTCCCCAGGCACCTCCTCCATCTGATGCCCCTTCCAAAACCAAAGAAGCCAAGGTCTCAGGCAAAGAGGAGTCATCTGAGGAGGACCTAGCCAAGCCTTCTGTCTCCCCAGACGACTCCCCCTTCCACTGCCCCTCAAAACCATGGAAACCGTTCAACCCGAATGCTAGGAGCTCTGCCGCTGAAGCCACGCCCACCGATGCTCCAGTCGAAGGGGCGTTCGGTGATACAGACCTGTTGGGTTAATCACACGGCATCACAACATTAAGAGCCCAGAGTTTAACATTGAGCTTGAGGACAGGTCAGAATTCTGTGGTGGCATTTGATTTTGGTAAAATGTAGATTTGTTGACTCGGTTTATGGTTAATATCTCTGTAATTATCGAGCTTATACACGTGAAACTTCTCCGTCAGCAAAAATAAAGTACCTTTTTTCACTTAAGTCTCAAAAAGTGGTTGAAACATTCAGTTGAAAATACTTTTACAAGATTAAAATCGAATCAAAACTAATCCATAACAAATAACTATGAGGTTCAACATTTGTGCATCATAAGTTCAGTTACTTCTTTCAAAAACAGTATATATCCTGTAGAGTTTTGTCCATCTGAATTTGGCACATCAAAATCTACAGCTTGATATAATAAAATGCATTTATATTTTGGCGTTTATGAAAGTGTTCTATACTACAAGGCAAAAGTGAATATTTTACTTTGAACAATCAGTATTGAAAGTTAATTGCAGCACTGGACTCAACTTGCCACTTTTCATTATTTAAACCTTTACAGCAAACCAAAAACATGTACATTGTCCTTGTTATGGAAATAAATGAGATCAATACAATCAGATGTCTGCATGTTTTTCTCAAAGCTGTTTATACCTGTCTGGGTGGGGTTCCTCCGGGTACTCCCTTCACCCCATCAACCCAAAACATGCACTACTGCACCATGTGGGGAAACTGGACTCAAATGCAACAACTGAGGAATGAATGTCTTATTTAATATCAACTAAAATCACTTCCAGTTTTGGGAATCAATGAGAAACATGCTGGGAAAATAAATGCAGAAACACGTCCCCCAAACAGGGATTAGTGCAGATTCAGAAAGGCAGAAATGCAAACGAGAGTAGTTCAAATACTACATAGAGCTTGAGTGGCTTTCTTTTTTTGTGGACACATTTTTTACCAAGTGTTGATATCATCTGCAGCTATACAAGCTACATTTTGATTACTTTTTTTCCCCTCTTTTTTCCCCCAACCTATTTTTCCAGAGATCCCCTTTTGCTGGGCATATACAAAGAAGAGAAAAAAAAAAAAAAAAAGTAAATAAATAAATACACAAAATAATAAAATAAATAATAAAAATAATTGAAATAAAAATAAATGAAAATTTTTAATAAAAAATAAATAAAAAAATAAAATAAAAAAAAATTGTAGTAATAAATATACAAAATAATGCCTATGGATTATATATTTATATTCTACCAAGGACTGAACAGAGGGAGTGTCTAGAGGCTACTCTGGGCTGATTAGGAAATGAATGGCAGCTGCAAGGAAAAACAGGGAGGTAACAAAAGAAGGAAGGGAACAGGCTGAGAACATAAACATGAAAACAGGCAGAACTGTGACACTTTAGGTCAAATCCTCCTGCGAAGGCAGTGCTGACCAAAACTAGCTCAGGATCGGGGTCCCTCTGCTTCTGACAGGTTTAACCCAGAGACACTGGGGCGACAGTAGCTCAGTTGGTGGCGTGTTTGTTCACTGATCTCAAGTTTGACGCTGCGATTCCAGCTCCTACAGATGAATGCTGTAGTTGTGTCCTTGGGCAAGACACTTAACCCACCTCGCCGTTAGTGTCTGTGTGCACTGGTGCATGAGTGTGTGTGTGTGTGTGTGTGTGTGTGTGTGTGTGTGTGTGTGTGTGTGTGTGTGTGTGTGTGTAAAGATGGGGTCAAACACAGAGGACAATTTAGTAAAAGGTACACTATGTCACTTTTCCACTTTTCCATCCTCCACTACAAATGTTACATAGTGCACCTCAAAAATAAATAGCTTATTATGAGACATTTTGGATCAGTTTTGATATAAAGTTGCAAAAAATTTCTATATTTCAAGAATTAAACCAAACTAGTTCATCTCAAATGGTTTGCAGAGGTCCAAAGTGAGGCTATAAACGCTTTTCACAGCTTTCAGAGACCAGAGTGGAGTTTTGATTTCACCATAAAGCTAACAACTAGCATGTTAAAGCGCACGTCCTGATTACGGGACAGTAAAATGCTTTAAAATTAAATACAGACAGTACACAGCGGACTTATTTTGAGCTTAAGAGCTGCTTTTATAATATCTGTACTGGAACCAGACACATTTTGCTGAAATACAAGGGGAAAAAATCAGGTATAGCATCTTTAAGAACTCACTTTGCAATATTAGTCAAAAAGTTACAAAAATGACGCACAGTGAGACAGTGTTAAACAAATTTATTTTCACATCTCCATGGCAACTCTCTATCGTCATTCGCTCTGCTCCAAAGCAGTAACAATAACAAGGACGCAGTTTTATCACAACTAAATGGAAGCAAATGTAAGGCAGGAATTCATCAACTTCTGTATGGCTGCATTTAAAACATAGTAAAAAAGACTTGCTAAAATCTCATGCAGGTAAGCCGTGGGAGCAGTAGGCCCTTACATTCATAGCACTGACTTGTAAAAGATGACAAACCTTTTTTAAAATGATGTATAAAAAGCTGATCCATGTTTAAAAACACTCTCATGTGACTCGCGTGTTGGCATTTGCATTGCTTTATCTCATTTCAAACAGTAAATATATACTGTATTTCCTTATTTTTGCTCCTCCGCCTGATTAGATTTGGAACCCATTTGTCCTGATCATTTAAAAAAATCTATAGTTGAAATGGTTTTTATTAATAATTCAATAAAAGTGGACATATTTCAGTTTTGTTACCATTTTCAGCAACAAGTCGATGTAGTTCCTTAATCGTCCACAGGAGGTGCCAGGTACATATGGTTTCAAAGGTGGTCATCTGAACACTGTTTTTTGGAGGCCAGCACCATCACACGGAACATTTCTGGATGGGAATGGAAACAAAATCATGTAACTTCTCTTAAAGTGCGACTAAACTCTTAAACTCCGCCCACAACCGCATGCAAACAGAGCGGCTAAACTGGGCAGTACCTGGAGGACGAAAGGGGAGAGTGAGGATGGGGAGGAGGGGCAAAACGAACTAACTTCTGCGGCTCAACATATCACATGGAAGAAACAAAATAGGCAAAATCAGTTTTTTCTCTGGGGCTTGCCAAAGAAGAAGCCCCTGTACAAATGTCTGCGTGGAAGAACATGGAGAAACCACAGAGGGAAGGAAGGACTTTCTCCAAATCACTGATACGTCTAATATATTTGAGCAAAAAAAAAAAAAAAGTAGTATAGTTTAATGTTATTAGAGCAAGACATTGATAAGTACTTGAGCGCATATGCTTGTCAAAATTGATACATTGCAGCTGATGTCATCAAAATTCCCTGGGGATGAAGCTAACTGGAGGCACTGCTCAGTCTGAAGCTCTGTCACTTTAATCTGAGTTTTGTTTTAACACAATCTGACCATAAAGAACTGACTTAGCTGGAGCTACAACAGGTGATTTCATTTGTGCTGTTAAACTAGTCCCTCTCAGATAACATTACAGCCACAAGCTAGCTAGCATTAGCCAACCGTTTTTCAGTTAGCCCCTCTCACCTTTTTGTTGAAACTCAAACACCTAAACACTACTCTTGTTGATCAGTCTCCTAAAAATGTGCCGTTTAAATCCAGTTTTTCTTAAATTTTCTTTTTAAATTGTGTCACCGTGGTAACTGCTAAACACTCCTACATACACATACATGCAGGAGCCCCCAGTGTGATGTAACTGCAAAGTATCAATATTTGCGATACTAATTACTACAATTCTGTAAGTAAGATTATAATGATTATTGTAACTTCTTCAAAAGTTTGACAAAGTCTGAACTGAAGTTGCACCATGTACTTTCTTTGGTGGAGAGTCCGCCCCTGATTGTCTACACGGAGATGTCGCTTTGCCTGAAATATATTCCACAGTATGGCATTAAACGTGTATATATATCTCCATTCAAGCCATCTCGCTAATGAAACTACTGCACATCGCCTCAGGTTTGTCAAGCTGCTGTGTACAGTTTTGTATCATGTTTTTGTATATTTATGGAGAATTGTCATGTGGGAGCGGTAAAGAGTGCTCCAATAGGGCCCGGGGGAGATCACTAAATTACTCAAACATGCCTGGACGACATCTAAAACCTATCGAGGCATGTTTTTAATGAGGGAATCACATTATAACATGGTGGAAAGCTAAAAAAAAAAAATCGATTTCGCATAATACCCCCTCTTTAAATGAATGTTAAGATTCTGTGGAATGTTACAGGAAAAGCAATAACATCTCCATGGAGACAAGCAGTGACTTTAACCAGAAAAGTTACAGAGTGCAGCTTTAACATGATGCAAAATTTGACACATTTTGGCACATATAAAACAGTTAATTACATTCTTAGCACATACAGACTACAGAGCACCACTTTGCCTTCACCAAGTGCAAGCTACTGTTTGTTCCTATTACATAATTATGGATTATCTCAACACATCTTAGACATTTCAAACACTTGTAAACTTTGAACTGTTGAAAACCCTTTGTTACTGGTTTGCCTGGAAAGTTCCACCATATGGCATTTTATTTATCCATTTAAAAAAGCAGCAGGCTCGTCTCTCCTCAGTTTTAACCCTGTCTCCACGACGATAAATACATTTAATTCTCTGCTATGGAACATTCCAGACGACGCAGCTGTGGAGCATTTGCGTCAAGCAGGGGACACGCGCCCGAAATGTTCCATAGTGCACCTTTAAAAGTCATGAACGTTGATGTTTTTTAATTGTTCAGAAGACTACATGGTTATTTGCTTTCCTGCTTTTTGAATAATTAGTGCAAAAGCTTAACATCTCATTGGAAGGGACTAGAACTTCATGTAAAAACAGTAGATAAACAGGAGACAGACAATGCTGCAATCATGTGGTCTTCCCGAGCAGATTTTGACCCCTGCTTAAGAAAACTCAAACAGGATGGTACCATAGACTGTATAAAGAAGTGGATTGTAGCGTTTCAGTCAAATGAAGCTCATCAAGGCTAGAGCAGCTATAGGGACGAATTTGGCAGAGTTTTGTATTTGGAATTCTGGCGGCAGGTATCATAGCAACCAAAGAACCAATCCGGAGCGAGGCTGTTGAAGGTAACGCCCCTTCTCGTCCGCACTGCTGGTTTAACAGGGAGCAGGAGCTTAGCAACACTGTCAATCAAACCTGTTACTAACAATAGTGGGAGCGACCTCGGGGAAAGAAGGCGCCTGATTTGTCTGTTATTAATGTTCATATCTTGATTTTCAGACAAAATAGCGAAATAAAACCCCACGATCAGGAAGAGCGTGTTAATACGAACATTTTAAGACCAAAATGACGAGTCTGACAGAAAGTGAATTGGAGTTGATGGAGCTGGAAGAGATCACTTCCTGTTTGGAAAGCGGCGGCCCATTTATATATACAGTCTATGGACGGTACATAGCTTCTATTAAAGAGCAATTTACTGAATGTCTCTCCTCACTCTTCACCCCCATTTCACACTGCTTATTTACTGCCCATCTAACAAAACAAAAATACTTGTAAAATTAAAACAAAAAGAAACAAAAAGTGATGAAGAGCAGATGAATGCAGCATTTAGTAACTGTACATGGGGATTTTAGTGTCATTTTTGGCAATGGGTGAAAATCGCTGTGGACCAACCAACCTATAAAGATCGGGATCAAAAGTAATGAATACATTAAAACGATACTGACAAAATACGCCATCTTTGTTGCAAGCTGGCAGCACCTCCACAGACGTAGCATTAGCCAAAACAGTTTTAAAAAGCTACTATCTTAACACCCTCAGAATTAGAGGTGGAATTATGAAGTAAACATATAAACAAATCATGTACTTAGGAGTAGGGCTGCGCAGTTTGGTGTATATGATTAAAAAGTAGGATTCTGTTTCACTTCGTAAACAACTCTAAGGGCATTAACATTTGAGAGAAGACTGAAATCTGAACTGGTAAACTAATACAAGACTCCCATGCATTTCAGAACATGTTCGTAGAGGGCTAAACTACAGGTACAACAGGATTTTTCTATAAAATAACTATTGTCTAAATTTGCTGCATTTGAGAGTCGATAATGGCGCTAGTTCAAACTGTGATTACGTTTCCGTTGCGATATATGGTGCAGTCTTTGCCTGGGATCCAGAACACACACTTCTCCAGTACTTTATGAAGATGTGAGGCTGGTCACCGGTGAATATCCCCGAGTTCTGATGGGCGTGATTGACAGGCGGATCAGCCAATCAGGGATGTGCATGGGCGGTCTGTATTAAAACAAATATGGCTGCTTACAAGGAAAAAAGAAAGACAAAAAAATATCACAGGAGACTGAAAAACATGGCGGATTTCTGCAGAATTAATGAGCGAAGCACTAATCTCTATTAATTTGAGGTGATTTTGCTCAAAATGATGGGTGACCAATGAGCTCCTTTGTTTCGCATGCATCACTTCACTCCTACAACTTTTTGTCCAGTTGACAGATTTGAACTTTTCTTTTACTCTGGATCATACATGGACGACTGAGGGATTACACAGACAACACTGAAATAGACAAATCTGACTGGACGATCATGTTTGGTTCTGGTTCAACGGTGCGGGGACTAGACTGGTATCTGTCTGTATAAAACCTATACAGAGACACATCATGCTGGATTTGCCAGGCAAGCGCTGCCCTACTTTTGAGTGAAGTCTAAGTCCAATCGTTTAAACCTTAAAATCTCCATGGGTTGACCATTACACCAACATGTAAATTAAATAAATGTAATGACAAAATCCTGATCTCTACATATTACGAGAATGGCACTTTGACTGTAGTAGATTCACATACTGTCAGATGAGCTGCACACGAGCTAAGTTCAATATAACACTGTACAATATAAAATGGAGTTTCAGCAGTTCGAAATGAATCAATAATAAAAAGGTAAATGTTGTTTTTAGAAGCTGCAAAAATGTTAAAACACAAATAAAAAAATCTGGTATTTACAAAATGAACAAGAGTCTCTCATCAAAATGTTGTTCAAAGTCGTCATTTGTTTAAGTGCAGTTTTTTTTGTCATTTTTTGTTCACCGTGAGTCAAAGAGTTATGTCACATTTGTAAAGAGGAAAAGTTCAAAATGGCCTCTTCATGATCCTGGAAAAAAAACTCCATAATTCCAAGTCATTTTTAATCACTTTTTTCCATAAACAGCAGCGAATCTTGTTCCTTGGAGCAGCAGGATTTCCTTGGCTGGACAATTTCTTCAAAGTTAATTGTTTAAAGGTCCTATATTACACACAATGGATTCTTATGAACTTTTAGCCGTGTTATAATGCGGAAACGTCGTCAAAAACATACTGAGAGTTGGGTTTTGTTTCATTCACACATGATTAAGTGAGCCTGGATTATTGGGCTGTCTAAATCCACAAATCTCCAAATGCTCTGTTCCACCTTGTGATGTCACATAGTAGTAGTTTTCAAGGTAACAGCTCCTTTTTAGGTTTTGTTTCGTAGAGATTGGCAATTCCAGGGCTGAAATCGTCCAAATGATTCTAGTGAAGGTGTGAGGAGTTTAAAAATACAGTATTACCACATGACATCACAAGGTGGAACAGAGTATTTTCAATTTGAGAGAAGAACATGTGTGAATGAAACAAAACACAACTCCAGGTCTGTCTGTGATGAGGAAACAACATTATAACAAAGATCATAGTGTAATACAGACCCTTTAAACTGTTGGTGAGATTTTTGTTTTGTTTAGACAGTTTATTACCTCATATTGATGATTGTCAAAATGTTGTAAAATGGAGAACACATAATACTTGTTAATCAAAAATACATAATAATCCTCAATACTACCCTGTTTAAAGTGCAAATTGCTTTTAGTCACAGTAAGGCAGCAGCAGTTGCAACCTGTTTAGAAGTTCCTACCAGTAGCTTAAAATCTATAAAACATTGGCACATTTACACAAATTGTTAAACTACTTGTGTTATTTGGATACAAAATGTTCTAAAGCTTCACTAAGTAACTTTTCTATTGTAGAGTCTGCCACCTGCTTGTATCCATAGAAATGTTATCGCTTTTCCTTGAATAGTCCACAGTATGGCATTAAACTTATCGATCTCCATTGTGGTAATACCGACAGGCCAAGTTACAGGTTAGATCCATGGAGAGGTGGCCCTGCTCACACTGACTAATACATGTTTTTTAAAGTATTTGTTAGCAGTAAAAATAGCTGTACTTGAATAAATGCCAGATCGACGAGTTTAATGCCATACTGTGGAATATTCAAGGCAAGCAATATCATTTCCATGGAGACAAAGAGGTAGGGAAAGTTACATAGTGCACCTTTAACCTTCCTACTTGTATACCTATTTTTCACTCTATAGAAAATTTAAATAACAATTATTGAAAAGTGCCAGTTAGAGTCAAGTTTGGTGTCAAGCGTTGGCCAATCACACGCAAGCACAGGGCGCATTAAGCTTACCTTTCTCCATGGAAACCGCAGATGACACCAACAGGACAAATTACAAGTCAAACTTGTTAAGAGGTGACAGGTTTTTAAGGTTTTTGTTTTCTGGTCTAATAAAAAAAAAAAAAAAATTTGCATGCCTTATAAGTTTAATAAATACTATGGAAGATCCCAGGATAACATCTCCATAGAGACGATCAGCAAGAAAAGTTACATAGTGCATCTTTAACTATTTAGAATTGGGCAGCCATCGTAGTGTTTTGATCCTTGCCGCTTACAATTCATACCCTGGTTCTCCTGCTCCTACTTTTCCTACGTCATCGGCTGGAGGTAATAAACTGTCTAATGCACAAAATAAAAAAAAATTAAGTTTTAAAATCCAAGGAGGGACAGTTGTTTTAGTGCAGGTTTTAGTGTTTGTCTCCCCCTTGTTCATAGTGTTGTTGATGGTCTGGTGCTGATTGAGATGACTCCCAGATGGGGGCGCTGTAGCTCAGTTCAGTGCGTGCTGTCGGATCGTGTGGAAGATCCAGTCCATTTTGGTGGTCCATCCTCCATGATGAGCATCGTTCATCTGCTTCATGAAGTAGTCCAGCGCCTCCTAGTGACCAAACACAAGTATTAGACAAGAGCGGCGCCTCCTACTGACCAAATGCACGCATTAGACAAGAGCGGCGCGTCCTTCTGACCAAACTCACACATTAGCCAAGAGCAGCGCCTCCTACTGACCAAACTCACGGATTTGACAAGGGTGGCGCCTCCTACTCACCAAACTCACGCATTAAACAAGAATTGCGCCTTCTACTGGCCAAACTCACACATTAGACAAGAGCTGCGCCTCCTTGTGGCCAAATGCACGCTTCAGACAAGAGCAGCGCCTGCTAGTGATCAAACTCACGCATTAGGCAAGAGCGGCGCCTCCTAGTCACCAAACGAACGCATTAGACAAGAGCAAGAGCTCCTTATGACCAAAGCAGAACAGTGGAGCTCAACAGTCAAAACTCATTGCAGATCTCGAAGTAATTTCCCAGATTTTTTTTCCAAAAACGTTCAAAAAATATGAGGCATGATGGAGGCTAACCTAGTCCAAAAGCAAATTTAACAAATCTAAAATTCTAAGTCTTGTATAACCGCAAGATAACCAAAGCAAGCTTTCAAACTTGTTTATATAGTTGACATAGATTTGCAGAGGCGACAGTGAATCAGTGATTAGCACAAACCTGAAGGCTGGTGGTTCAGAGGGGGTTATAGCACAGCCTAGGGCCCTTCCTTGCTTGCTGTCACTATGCTCCAGGGCAGTTGTGACTACAGCAGAAACTTACCATGACTGATGATTGAATGTATAATGAATAAAGTATAGTGCTTGAGAAAAAACACAATACAAACTGTTCTAATGTACTTAGAGTATTTACTAGGGTCACAATGTAGTTGTTCACAAACTTTTAAAGGCTCTATACTAATTAGACACAGGCCACACATTAGGCTCAGTGTGGATGTGTGTGAATACATTTCCATATTAAACCCCCACTCTTCTCACCTGCTCAGTTTTCTCCAGAGCCAGAGTCTTCCTGATGTAGGCGATATCGTCAAAGGACTGCAGCTCGGGCATCCCAGAGCCCAGCATCATGGAGAACAGGTTAATGAACAGGTTAGCATGCTGTCGGATGGCCAGGTACGCCTTATAACACATCTCCTGAAAACTGCACACAGGGAACGTAAATTAGACAAACAAGTGTGACAGGGGCAGATGGCATTAGCATAAAAACAGGGATAACCAAGTAATTGTCTGAGATACTGAACCAAAATCTTTAAAATACAGGACGATGTTTTTCTGGTTGGTAAATTAATAACACACCCAGCTGCACGGAGGTTACAGGGGGTATTAGGAGAGAGATTAATAACAAATATTTTCATAGATAAGCCAGTGTACCCCAGGAAAGATATGGCTATAACAGCAGCTTACCACAACAAAGTATTGACTGAATGAATAATGCAACGTAAACCGCTCTGAGTGTCTTTAAAGGCACTACATAAATCCAACGCATTATTATTGTTGTAATATCCAACTTATTACATGGATGCAGTTCTTAAAATATGTGGTCACTGTACCACATTGTAATTTTCCACTGTATGGCATTAAACTACCGTATTTTCACGATTATAAGGCGAAGTTAAAGTTGCGAACATCGTGGGAGCGATGGATGTCAGACGGCGAACACAGTTTTACAAAGACTGGGAGGCAGCGCCGGGGAGAGTTACGCCACGATTTGTGAATGGATTGTGGATGCTTGGGCTAACGTATCTGCTTGCACTGTTCTTCAAGATTTTGCAAAAGCCGGCATCGTTCACGAGGAGCCGTACAGCAACGAGATGGACTCTGATAGTGACGAGAGGGAATCTGGTGTTTTTGACAGAGCTGTTCGGCTGTTCATTTCAGATACAGAGGATGAAGACTTTGATGAATTTGTGAATTAATTGAAAAAATGATGCGAGCACTTTGCTAAATACTTTAATAAAGCACAGCCGAACACAGTTTTGCTCCTTTGCCTTTTTAGAGCACATACTAACATGCATGTTTTACCGTGCCTGCACCCTAAGGCCCAGTGCGCCTTTTGTATGTGTTAAATGCAGAAAAAGCACTCGTAACTGAAACTGCGCCTTATAATCCGTGCGCGCCCTATGGTCGTGAAAATACGGTACCTTTGTGCCTACTCTGTGCAGCACTTTGGAGACTGGATTAATTGATCATAAACACCATGAAAAACATCATTCTTATGTTGGGAACCTCTCCACAGATCTGAGCTTTACTAACCTGGTTGTTTATATGTAGATTGATATGTTTATGGCCATATTGTGGAACATTTGAGGCAAAGCAATAAATCTCCATGGAGACAAGCAGATGACAGAAAAATGACATAGTGCATCTTTTTAGATATGTTAAAATAGCTTGGATTAAGTAGTATTTATGTCGAATTACATATTCTCACTCATCTATAAATACGACAATGGAACAAGTCATAGTCCACTGAAAATTATAAGAGAACATTTTCATGCTTCCCCATTCATTACATAATATGGAAGTATTCATGAAATCCATATTCAAGTGGCTCGTGACTATTATGTGATGTAAAATCCATAAAGAACATTTAAGGTGTAAACTGCACAAACCGCTCAAACTCTTTGGTCTTGGCGCACTCCTGGGAGCCTTTGCTGATGACGATGAGGAAGTCCTGCGTCAGGACGAAGGGCACACGCTCACGTTATATCCAAACTCTTCTTCTTATGATCCAGGAAGTGCCCAAAGTCGATGTGTGAAACAGCTGCAACAGAGAAGACACAGTCATGATCCTGTACAAGCTACGGTTATGATGTGGCTGCAACAAGTAATGGGAACAAGTTATTTTGGTATTAATTAAGATTAGATGTAATTCATGTAATGATCATAACTGGCAACAGACACAATGATTTCCTATTGGCTCACCTGTCCCTGTGCACTCACCTGCCCGTCATCTTTGACCATGATGTTGCTGTTGTGTCTGTCTCCGATCCCCAGGATAAATGTAGCTACACAGTAGCCAGCACAGGACCTGGTGAACAGATCCACCGCCATGTCGTACCTGCAAAACGCCAGGAGGAGGCGCTCAATTAGGAACTGCACCAAAGCGGCAGGCATGATAAACAGATTTTAGATCCACAGAATCAATTACGAACCTACAATTTTACATTTGCTTTTAAGATTAATAACATTTCTTAGATAATATGCTCTTTTAAACAATATTAATGAGTGTTTATTAAGAGACTGGGGCTGGCAAAATGATATTGTAGTTATTAAGAGCAGCTTTACAAATAAAAGAATGACTAACAGGCTGATTCCTCTACATACAGCTGCACCACATATGAGACCAGTTCCACATCCCCCATATGCACGAATCAGCCCTTTATAAAGTGCTCACATCTCGCCCTTGTTCTTGTCCTTGAGCCACTGGTGCAGCGTGTTTGGAGTTGAACTGCAATGCCCCCTTCAGGCCTCCCTTACACTGGATCTGCATGATGGGTGTGAGAGTTACGCACCACCTCGATGAGCCCCACACAGTCCCCCAGAGACAGGCAGCCGTACGGAAGCATCCTGCAGAGAAGAGGCAGGTTAAAGACCCATGAGGAGGAAAAGGAGGAGGGGTTAAACAGGGAAAAATGAAGGTACCGCAAATCGAGACCCTGGTTCTGCCAGATGTTCTCCATGATTTTGATGATCTGCAGAGTCAACATGTCCTGGCGCAGATCTGGATCAACAACAAGGAAAATACAGTTATATTCAGCCAGTGTTTTACTTGTAAATATGCACAAATTGCACAACAATAAAAATAGGACTGTTGCCATAGCAATTCACCATATAAAAAAAAGTAAAATGAATGACCGAAAAGCTTTCAAAATGTCACATGTAACAAGGAAGGTGAAATCAGACCCCTGCATCTAATTAAAGGGCGCATGTTACGCTATTTTCTGATCTATATTATAATGGTGTTTCCTCATCACAAACAGATGTGGAGTTGTGTTTTGTTTCAATCACACATGTTTAACACACAAACCCTGCATATTTAGGCTGAGTTCTTCTCTCAAATGGAAAACACTCATGTGCAGTTATGCAGGAAGTGCTCCACTTTTGCTCCACTTTTAAACTCCATAAACCTTCACGAGAATCATTTGGATGATTTCAGCTCTGGAATTTCCAATCTCTATTAACCAAAAGGTAAAAGGTAGTTGTTAACTTGAAAACTACCACTTCATGACATAGTAAGGTGGAATAGAGCATTTCGAGCTTTGGTGATGTAGAAAGACAATAATGCAGGGTTACTCAAACATGTGTGAATGGAACAAAACACAACTCTAGGTCTGTTTTTGAGCAGGTAACAGCATTATACATGTACATTTTGTGTAATACAGAAGCTTTAATATTTCCTTGATTGTGAACAGAAACAGTCTGATACATTGCTATGTTATACTTTAGGATGCAGCTAAGTGGCTGTGTTAAGACGGCCCAGCCAAGTGATGTGCTCAAGAATTTGGGACCAGTCAGAGAGCTGCAAGTATGAGTCACAAACAGTAACCTTCCATCTCTCTTACTTAACCAACTGGTGCTGAATGAAAAATCAGACAGAAGCACTCTCTTTGCTGTTCATTACTTTTAAAAATGTGTTATGTTTTTCATAGCAAAGTTCATAAGTTTTAGGTAAGATCTGGGCAGAAGTCAGTCTTGTATTTGAGTCTTTCTTTACCGTCTCCGTTTTTGAAGATGATCTCATTGTTCTGAAACAGCAGCTCGGACATGATGTCAGGATTCTCCCAGTTCAGCCACAGAGGCCTCTTTGCTGATGACATGATCCTACATTCATCCAACCTGCACACACCACACAAACGCACACGCACAGGAGACAGATATGTGAGTCCAATCTTACTATAAACTGTCTCCTGGTCCCTCCAGAGTGGCTCCTACCTGAGGTTCCCGAGCTGGTGAGCAGGGTTTAAGGGGGAGGTGAAGTTCTGTAGTGCATCCATGTAATCAGGCCTCTTCATCTGATCCACAAGAAACCGCATCTGGACCTTTACAACAGGCGCATGAAGTCATTATTCATTTTTTAAACTAAATACTTCAGTTATGTAAGAAATTACCGGGCTCTGTACCAGCCTCAGTGTTGTGAGACTGGGTTCCATCAGTCTCCAGCAA
The DNA here is from genome assembly GCA_019594935.1 of Periophthalmus modestus. NCBI lineage: Eukaryota > Metazoa > Chordata > Actinopteri > Gobiiformes > Gobiidae > Periophthalmus > Periophthalmus modestus. The sequence continues at coordinate 31,084,106 of JAIEZT010000007.1, read as the reverse complement.
TTTGTTGAATGTCACCCCCCCCACTCACTTCACACTTAAAGTCAGACATATTATGCAAAATAGCCTCTTATGAGCTTTTACCATGTTTTAGTCATATTGACTCATCACAAACATACTCAAAGTTGTACATTGGTTTATTGACTCACGTGTATTTAAGTAAAGTTTTTAAGTCCTGTATTGTTCTGTATCTGAGGCTTCAGAATGGAACATTTCTCTTCCCACCCACATCTCTTTTACACAAAACACCCGGGCATATACTTCCAAAAATTAAATAAAAATTTGCTGGTTGCTAAGTGCTACAATAACGGGTAAGTGTGTCAGTTCTGCAGTTTTGAACAAAAGTTTAAAAAGTGATAGTATTCATTTAAGATCTGTATTGCAGTTTACAATTAAAGAAGACCTGTTGTGTGTTGTGCTCTGTTATAATCTATGATACCCGTGGATCATCATGTTATAATCTGCACATATTAAATCAGAATATTCATCTAAAACACAACTTAATAAAAGTGTTATAAAACTGTGTTGCCCAGTGGGAGCTGGAGTTACTGTAAACGGCATCACAACAAAGAGTCGTGGAGCTGTCGGCCTCTCCTATGAACAGCTGAAGATCAGATCTTTTTTCTTTTATACCAAAATAACTACGCAACACTGCCAAATCCTACACGTATCACCGATGAAGAAAATAAAATTGACAAACAAAGTAAGCACATCACAGCGGGCATGTACCGGTGGTGCTGAAAACGGGGAATGATCGACAATACGGCATCTTGAAAATAAGTGATTAAGATTGTTCAAACATGCACGAATCACTCCAAAACAACTTCGAGGGGTAAGTGAGAAGGAAACAATACAGTTGAAAGTCTGAAAAGTTGATTTTGCACAATAGGTCTAAAAAAATAATGATCTGTGTATGTCACAGTGGAATACAAAACACCAAAAGCACAAAAGCGTCTTATATATCAGGCGTATATTTAAATCTACCCTGTCTGCTGCTTAAAGGCAAAAAAAAGGATTAAAAAGCTTGGATCTCCTTCAGTTGTGCCGTTACCTTCTGCGTCTCATCCTTCTTCTCCTGCTTGAGGATGTCTGTGAGGTTGATGAGTTTCTCCATGGCCTCCACCTGTCGACTCAGGTGTTTCAGGTACATCCCACAGGCGCGGCAGTACGCCTCCAACAACAGCCCGAAACGCTGGCTCACCGTCTTATTGTGCATTTCTGACCTGGAAGAAACACAAGCAAAATATATATATATATTTTTTTATATTTAATGGCACTGAAGATATTGTTGTAATTATTATTCCAGTAAATGGGGTATACACACTAACTAAATGTAAAATACAGTCCTCTTCAGTCATTTGGGCAACATTAGGAGTTTCAAAAAAGTAAAATCAATTGTAAACACATAACAGTAAAATAAAATACAATTTATTAAGCCTGTGTCTTGAGGTTAGAACACACAGCACATCTTGGGTATTTTCTATGAAGCTTATAATCTGTCTCACTTATTTCTACTGCAAAATTAAATATACAAAAATAAAGGTCTGAGCAAAGGTTGAAGTGTTTGTTACTGCTCCAAATGTCATTGAGTGCCCCTGTTTTAATTGAATGAACTTAACATGTACTTCACTCATGTTAAAATTTTGCAATAATCTTTTGAATGCAATATTAACAAAGATATGATGCTTCGGTCTGCTTTGTAGTTATAATTTATGACACCAGTGGATCATTATTTTATATCACTTTAAATCTCAGACAAGAACAATGACAATACAAACAGTAATCATTTATGTTTTAAAAAGACAATCACATCTTGGACTGAAGCAGATTACATTGAATCTTATGTTTGTGAACTGTGAAGGAAATTAAAATATTGTGTTATTATTTTACCTTTTAGAAATCACTTGGTCTTGTAACTAAAACTCATTTGTGTTAGGAAAACCTTTCACGTAAACCCCTTTGTTCCCTTTTGGTTGTTAATCTTGTTAAGATGTGTTGCAATGTATGTGAAGACAGACGCATTCAGACCAAACTGTTGGCTTTCAGATCTCTCTCTCCTTTGAAGATCTCTTCTATCACACTTTGTATTGTCCTATCTCCACATGTTAAATCCTGAAATGAACCAGCTTATGAATGCCACCAGGAGCTTGTCTTAAGCTTATATAAACTGGGTGATTTGTATAATTCGGGGTCTGCCTTTGGGTAAGATGCTGTTGGTTGCTTGATTGGGCCTATTTCTTGCAAGAAATAAACTCTTCATCTTTGCTTCAACAATCATCAGTGCCAAAAAAAAAGGATTGTTAAAATTATTATTTCATTTTCTGACTTATTCAGCTGCAAATAAAACTGTACATTAAAGTTGTTAGTGCAGCAAAGTGTTCACTCGCGCAGCGACAATCATCTTGGTCGCACTAGTCCATCGTGTTCCCCCCATGAGCGCCCGTAAAGCATCATTATGATCCACCTGCAGCTTTTGGAGACTGGCTTTTTAGTACTGAGACCAGAGGTGGGCAGTGCATAACGGTGTACAATACAATAGCAACTTTACATCATCAGTACAAGAACCAAACTTGCACAATTATTTAATCTAAATTCTAAAAGGACTTGATAATAAAACAAATCCTCTGACTTCCTGTTGAAAACCATCATCACAACAAAGAGCCACGCAGCCACAGCCCCTCTATAGACAGCTGCAGAACATACAACACGCATGCTCTGCAGATCTAGCCGGGCACAACCTTTCCACCTAAGTATTCATTCAATTCTGGGCCATGTTATTGAGGCCACTCCGTAGATCCTGAACTTTAAGGCTAAATGTATGGGAGGCTGGTGTACTGGAGAGTGTGATGCCAGAGAAGAGACTGACCGATCCGACTGGTTGGTCAGAGCCTTTGTTGAGCAGGCAACCGGGGCCATGAGGATTAGTCGAGCGTATGCTATGCTAGCTATTAAGAACCTAGACCAGAGGAAACAATCTCCCAACTACAGACAGTAGGCTCAGACTCATGAAACCTCTTCAACCAAGGGAATCTCAACAGGAGGAACCCGGGAGGACATCGGTACTAGTAAAGCAGCTGCGTGACGATCTTTCTGGGAATCGTTATGGATGATCTTACACTGTGGTGTCATCAATATACTGTATGTAGAGTCAGCTGTCGAAACCACTGTTCCTTTTTCTGTACCTAAATATATAGTGTAGAAAAAACATAAATCAACAGCACTGGTTTGTTTTTACAATTGCTGTGGGCATTTACGGTAAGGTGAACATTTTTGTGCACATTCATAGTATCAGCAATGTGTGAACGAATGCAAGAAAAAACAATCTGTAAATAATGGGACAACAAACCTGTAGCACCAGTATAATGTTAAATCTGTAATATTACCTGAAGGGGGAGCATCTATAAACAGACACGCAGGCCTCTACCTCTTAATAATACCGTGTTGGTACAGTCAGTGCGCCAATGTCTGCCGACGAGTTGACAAGGATGAAAGTTCAACCACTCACGGTGACTCACCAGTTGTATTGTGAAAAAAATAGAAACTTAAAGGGCAAAATCCAATTTGTCTTTGCCCCCATACATATATGTAAAAGGTAGACATCTCACGGTCCATGGGTTGGTTACATTACCAGGAAGGGCATTGCCATGCATGCTTTGTGCTTTCGCATTACTGTGATGGCCACAAAACTGTGCTCTGGTACAAACAGTTGCAAAAAGAGCATAAAAAGCTCAGCATCACTTCAGTGAATAATGAAATAGTTCTGTCCTTTAAAGACACACGCTCCTTAATGACGCTACTGGTGCTATAAGACACCCCTCTCTGGTCGTGTAGTTGCCATGGCACTTCAAACGTCAGTTGGGTTTATTAACTTTCCCATGGAGCTGCGCCACGTTCTGACAAGCAAAACTAGAGGTAATCTACTTGGGAGACTACAGAGCGTCAAGTTATCAAGATCCCAGAGAAATGGACCGCAGTGGTGGAACACTGATCGCATGCATAATAACATTTGAGTACCAGTTGACACAAACCAACTATTTTATTATAATAGTTTAGTAGCGCCGAAACTATTTTTCCCAAATTCTCCACTGGACCAGGAAGGGATCTCACTTAACAAGAAGTGCTAACTAGGCAAGAAAAGAACATCTAACGAGCGCGGGTGTTAGTTGTAATTTATGGAAAAAACGGGGATAAAAGGAATAGGTGGTGGTGTACATAAGGTCTATCTATAAAGTATGTAATTTAAGTGTAATGAGAACCTTTTAGCAAATGGTGTTCTGTTTTTAATGTAATAAAACTCTGTGTTCGGACTGACCGGTACAGCAGTTGTAAGGTTTTTTACCATTTGGGGGGAGGGGGTCGAGCTTGTCGTCGGTCAGATATTTGGCCAGACAGGCGCACAGCAAAGTGTCGGACCATGGGGTCAGGATAGTGTACAGTCCAAGCAGCTCCATGGCATGCTCGGGAATGAGGAAGGCCACTCCTCAATTCACGCAGTACATCTGTGAAACCAAACCAAACCACAGTGAGTTTATTACACATTTAACAAATCTGGAACTAGGGCGATGGGACGGGATAAACAATAATATCGTTGATTGTAACTGTGTTAGCGGCAATTAATATCGTGATGCACTCATTACTGCCATTATTTTGGCCTAAATGATAATCGTAACACCAAATTTCTTAATCAACCTGGCCTATCTGAGTTCTGAAAACACAGAACGCAATTGAACATTATCTGATAGCTGATCGGTGGAAGCATCACAACAACAAACAAACTATGAGTAGACGAGTTCAGGAGAGAGGAACCGTTCTGTCTCCCAGTTTTTTAAACACAAAAAATCAGCGGATAGGCTGAAGTACATCTGTTGGCGTCATAATGTTTGGTTTGGTTTGTTTGAGAGCTTCACCTTGGCTTCACTCCATACCACAGAGAAAAGCACTGTCCCATACTGCTGCGATGCCAGAGAAAAAATAAGACTTTCACGAATGCAGGGCTAGGAGGTCAGTGTAACAGCACATTATACTCTCGTGTTTCTTACCTGAGCGACTTCATCTCTGGAGGTCCACTGTCACGGCCAGGAGGATTTAGGGAGGATTCAGGGATATCATGACAGAGTTCTGAAGAGAACAAGAGATGGTTGGTAGTGTTGTTTATTTGATACTGTACTGAGTTCACCTGAATAAATCAAACACATGTTACCTATGTCTCCAGAGGAAGCCCTTTATCCGGGCTCTGTGATGTCAGACAGGGGTCGTCTGTTGCGAGCTGTCGGAGCTGTTCACTGTCGCGGCCGTCAGAAGGCGTGATCCCTGGCCACTCGATTATCTACAAAACAATACACTCTGATTTAATATGAAGATGTACTGATATATTCAGTCCCGCCCCCACTGATGGTAAAATGTTGTACGTTCATGTGACCAACAAGTCAACACTTCACGATTCTATCGGAGGCTTTTTAAACCGGTTTCTGTAGTCCGTAGAGAACTTATCTGCTGTGGAAATCACTAGCTCATGCAAAATAATACCACCTGATGGCGGTCCCACGGCAACTTCCAGAGTAAGGTGGGAATAATGGTTTTAACAGTCTCTAGGGACCTTTCCACTGCTGTTTAAAACTGGTTTATCTGATTTGCAAACCATGAAAGCTGGAGGCAGGGAGCTCAAAAAAAAAACTTATACCAGGCTCTACCTTCATGACTGCTCATAGTATCCACTTTTATAATTTTTCAGGAACAGAATTTTCTTCCAGTTTGTGATCAAGAAATATCTTATACTGTCGT
>JAIEZT010000007.1:30873729-31078228 GCA_019594935.1 Periophthalmus modestus | reverse complement strand
TAATGTGTGATTGTGTCACCATGGTAACACGAGCGGGAGTGTAACGGTGGCCTATCCGTCCCACAATGCCATCTCTCAACTCACCTGTTAGCAGAGAGAGAGGAAAGGTCGTTCATCAAACTGTCCCAAAATCCGCATCATTTGAAGTGTTATAGAGCTAATAGTCCTTCACTTTGTTCAGAGGGTCTGAGTTCCCTCCTGGGAAAGCTCATGTGTCTGGGATGTCCTGAATAGATCGATGAGAACTCTGAGGACCATAAAAGTGCCTCTGTCTGTGTCTATCTCCAAATACAACAGTCAGTCTGACCACACTCACCAATTTCACACCCTGCACGAGTCGGCCCGCAAACCATACAGGTACCAGATCCATGGAGAGTAGATACACATAACCTTTACTTGTTCCACAGTGGGGGACTTTCAGCGCTGTTAGAGACCAAGAATAATATAAGAATAATCCAAACCACCTTGAGCAGGCCTGACCTCATCACACTGTGATCTAAACAAGAGTTGACCCTGGTTTATGCTTGTGTATGAGACCGTAGGGGGAATAGTAGGTGCCACAGGGGGGCAGCAGTGGCTGGCGTGCAGACTGTATTGTGTCCTTGGGCAAGACATTTCAGCCACAGTGAGTGTGATTAAAGTGGATGCAGGACCACACAGGGAAATCAGCCCGTGGCTACAATCCACCGTGTTTACAGCATGTGTCTCCAGTATGTTCATTAACACGCACAGTCCTGACCAAACAAATCATAATGTACAACATACAGAAGAGGCAGAATGACGCCATATTAAGCAACTCTGTACAAAAAGAACAACAACATTAACGACTGCCTCCCAGGTCTCACTATACAGTCGACAAGCACCGAACCCTCACTGATGTGAGCTGTGCTCTGATGTGAACATGCACATGTTACACATTACAAGTGTTACAGATGTTACAGTACCCGCTCCTCCGCGCCACACTCTCCTCTCCTCTTACGTCTGTGTTTTTAGGTGGTGGCAGGTTTCCGCTTTAAGTTCAAATTCGACATGAGGAGGACCAAGTGTGCCAAAGACCAGCACAAAGACCTCAACGAGCACTGCACGGCTGACCCTGACAACGTGGTGAGTGTCCATAATGCTCATGAACATGCGGCTCACCTCATCACCATGGAAACTGTGTACATGTATTTAAATATATCTGTCTGACTTTGATCTGCAGGAGTTTGCTAACTGTAACTCCACCGTGGATATGGCGCCATGGAGACAGGAACTGCCCAATGTTCACCTGGACTGTGAACCTGGACTGATGCCTCCCTCGGTAAGATTTAGATTTCTTTGAATTCCTTTTTTCTATTTTCTGGACAGCCGACTGTAAACCCGAATGTGAGTGACTTCTGTACTGATACAGTCTTTTGTAATTCACTGTGAGACATTAGTGTATATTACACCAATCTCTTGCTGTTTATGAGCACAAGACGCTGGCTATAGACCAGGACTAAACTAGGAAAGGACAAACCTCCTCGTCAAAGCCTGATCTCGTCAGATCTCAGAAGATAAGCAGGGCAGGGCCTGGTTAGTTACTTGGATGGGAGACTGCTGGAAATACCAGGGGCCAGAGAGAGATGCCAGTGTTGTGTCCTAAGACAAGACACTTCACAAAAGTCTACAACAGGGCTCAAACCAAGAGTGACCTACTCTCTAGTGACCTCTAGATCCTTCCTCATTATAATGGAATAAATACAATCCATTACTCTGTTTTTGTGTGTGGGCATCTTGTATTTGGAATGAAACTGTTTCTGTTTTAACAACCGAACCAGGACTGTGTGTTCATAGTTCTGATGTTTGGTCCGGTTCTAGTTCTGGTTTAGTTCAGGTTAAGTTCCAGGTTTGTTCCCAGCTCAGTCTTTGAAATGTGATGTTTGTGCAAATGAGAACGTACTCACGTCTATATGTGGACTAAACCAGGCCAGTTGAGACCTTAGACTCCTCGTCTTGTTCCAGGTCCTGCGGCGCCGCCCTCTGCTGGCTGGTCTCCACTGAGGATATGCTGATCCAGTTCAGTCCTCCCGCTCCCCAGGCACCTCCTCCATCTGATGCCCCTTCCAAAACCAAAGAAGCCAAGGTCTCAGGCAAAGAGGAGTCATCTGAGGAGGACCTAGCCAAGCCTTCTGTCTCCCCAGACGACTCCCCCTTCCACTGCCCCTCAAAACCATGGAAACCGTTCAACCCGCATGCTAGGAGCGCTGCCGCTGAAGCCACGCCCACCGATGCTCCAGTCGAAGGGGCGTTCGGTGATACAGACCTGTTGGGTTAATCACACGGCATCACAACATTAAGAGCCCAGAGTTTAACATTGAGCTTGAGGACAGGTCAGAATTCTGTGGTGGCATTTGATTTTGTTAAAATGTAGATTTGTTGACTCGGTTTATGGTTAATATCTCTATAATTATCGAGCTTATACACACGTGAAACTTCTCCGTCAGCAAAAAATAAAGTACCTTTTTTTCACTTAAGTCTCAAAAAAGTGGTTGAAACATTCAGTGAAAATACTTTTACAAGATTAAAATCGAATCAAAACTAATCCATAACAAATAACTATGAGGTTCAACATTTGTGCATCATAAGTTCAGTTACTTCTTTCAAAAACAGTATATATCCTGTAGAGTTTTGTCCATCTGAATTTGGCACATCAAAATCTACAGCTTGATATAATAAAATGCATTTATATTTTGGCGTTTATGAAAGTGTTCTATACTACAAGGCAAAAGTGAATATTTTACTTTGAACAATCAGTATTGAAAGTTAATTGCAGCACTGGACTCAACTTGCCACTTTTCATTATTTAAACCTTTACAGCAAACCAAAAAACATGTACATTGTCCTTGTTATGGAAATAAATGAGATCAATACAATCAGATGTCTGCATGTTTTTTTCTCGAAGCTGTTTATACCTGTCTGGGTGGGGTTCCTCCGGGTACTCCCTTCACCCCATCAACCCAAAACATGCACTACTGCACCATGTGGGGAAACTGGACTCAAATGCGACAACTGAGGAAATGAATGTCTTATTTAATATCAACTAAAATCACTTCCAGTTTTGGGAATCAATGAGAAACATGCTGGGAAAATAAATGCAGAAGAAACACGTCCCCCAAACAGGGATTAGTGCAGATTCAGAAAGGCAGAAATGCAAACGAGAGTAGTTCAAATACTACATAGAGCTTGAGTGGCTTTCTTTTTTTTGTGGACACATTTGTGTGTTGAGTGTTGATATTATCTGCAGCTATACAGCTACATTTTGATTACTTTTTTTCCCCTCTTTTTTTTTTTTTTTCCCCCCAACCTATTTTTCCAGAGATCCCCTTTTGCTGGGCATATACAAGAAGAGAAAAAAAAAAAAAAAATAAATACATAAAAAATATAACATAAATAATAAAAATAATTGAAAATAATAAAAAATAATTTTGAAATAAATAAAATAAAAAAATAAAATAAAATAAAAAATTGTAGTAATAAATATACAAAATAATGCCTATGGATTATATATATATATTCTACCAAGGACTGAATGAACAGAGGGAGTGTCTAGAGGCTACTACTCTGGGCTGATTAGGAAATGAATGGCAGCTGCAAGGAAAAACAGGGAGGTAACAAAAGAAGGAAGGGAACAGGCTGAGAACATAAACATGAAAACAGACAGAACTGTGACACTTTAGGTCAAATCCTCCTGCGAAGGCAGTGCTGACCAAAACTAGCTCAGGATCGGGGTCCCTCTGCTTCTGACAGGTTTAACCCAGAGACAGCAGCTCAGTTGGTGACAGTAGCTCTGTTGGTGGCGTGTTTGTTCCTACTGATGCTCAAGTTTGTCCGCTGCACTTTCCAGCTCCTACAGATGTACAATGCTGTAGTGTGTGTCCTTGGGCAAGACACTGTGTGTGTGTGTGTGTGTGTGTTTAGTGTCTGTGTGCACTGTGTGCATGAGTGTGTGTGTGTGTGTGTGTGTGTGTGTGTGTAAAGATGGGGTCAAACACAGAGGACAAATTAGTAAAAGGTACACTATGTCACTTTTCCACTTTTCCATCCTCCACTACAAATGTTACATAGTGCACCTCAAAAATAAATAGCTTATTATGAGACATTTTGGATCAGTTTTGATATAAAGTTGCAAAAAATTTCTCTATATTTCAAGAATTAAACCAAACTAGTTCATCTCAAATGGTTTGCAGAGGTCCATAGTGAGGCTATAAACGCTTTTCACAGCTTTCAGAGACCAGAGTGGAGTTTTGATTTCACCATAAAGCTAACAACTAGCATGTTAAAGCGCACGTCCTGATTACGGGACAGTAAAATGCTTTAAAATTAAATACAGACAGTACACAGCGGACTTATTTTGAGCTTAAGAGCTGCTTTTATAATATCTGTACTGGAACCAGACACATTTTGCTGAAATACAAGGGGAAAAAAAATCAGGTATAGCATCTTTAAGAACTCACTTTGCAATATTAGTCAAAAAGTTACAAAAATGACGCACAGTGAGACAGTGTTAAACAAATTTATTTTCACATCTCCATGGCAACTCTCTATCGTCATTCGCTCTGCTCCAAAGCAGTAACAATAACAAGGACGCAGTTTTATCACAACTAAATGGAAGCAAATGTAAGGCAGGAATTCATCAACTTCTGTATGGCTGCATTTAAAACATAGTAAAAAAGACTTGCTAAAATCTCATGCAGGTAAGCCGTGGGGAGCAGTAGGCCCTTACATTCATAGCACTGACTTGTAAAAGATGACAAACCTTTTTTAAAATGATGTATAAAAAGCTGATCCATGTTTAAAAACACTCTCATGTGACTCGCGTGTTGGCATTTGCATTGCTTTATCTCATTTCAAACAGTAAATATATACTGTATTTCCTTATTTTTGCTCCTCCACCTGATTAGATTTGGAACCCATTTGTCCTGATCATTTAAAAATATCTATAGTTGAAATGGTTTTATTAATAATTCATATAAAAGTGGACATATTTCAGTTTTGTTACCATTTTCAGCAACAAGTCGATGTAGTTCCTTAATCGTCCACAGGAGGTGCCAGGTACATATGGTTTCAAAGGTGGTCATCTGAACACTGTTTTTTGGAGGCCAGCACCATCACACGGAACATTTCTGGATGGGAATGGAAACAAAATCATGTAACGTCTCTTTAAAGTGCGACTAAACTCTTAAAACTCCGCCCACAACCGCATGCAAACAGAGCGGCTAAACTGGGCAGTACCTGGAGGACGAAAGGGGAGAGTGAGGATGGGGAGAGGGCAAACGAACTAACTTCTGCGGCTCAACATATCACATGGAGAAGAAACAAAATAGGCAAAATCAGTTTTTTTTCTCTGGGGCTTGCCACAAGAGAGAAGCCCCTGTACAAACGTCTGCGTGGAAGAACATGGAGAAAACCACAGAGGGAAGGAAGGACTTTCTCCAAATCACTGATACGTCTAATATATTTGAGCAAAAAAAAAAAAAAAGTAGTATAGTTTAATGTTATTAGAGCAAGACATTGATAAGTACTTGAGCGCATATGCTTGTCAAAATTGATACATTGCAGCTGATGTCATCAAAATTCCCTGGGGATGAAGCTAACTGGAGGCACTGCTCAGTCTGAAGCTCTGTCACTTTAATCTGAGTTTTGTTTTACAATCTGACCATAAAGAACTGACTTAGCTGGAGCTACAACAGGTGATTTTCATTTGTGCTGTTAAACTAGTCCCTCTCAGATAACATTACAGCCACAAGCTAGCTAGCGTTAGCCAACCGTTTTTTTTCAGTTAGCCCCTCTCACCTTTTTTGTTGAAACTCAAACACCTAAACACTACTCTTGTTGATCAGTCTCCTAAAAATGTGCCGTTTAAATCCAGTTTTTCTTAAATTTTCTTTTTAAATTGTGTCGCCCGTGGTAACTGCTGAACACTCCTACATACACATACATGCAGGAGCCCCCAGTGTGATGTAACTGCAAAGTATCAATATTTGCGATACTAATTACTACAATTCTGTAAGTAAGATTATAATGATTATTGTAACTTCTTCAAAAGTTTGACAAAGTCTGAACTGAAGTTGCACCATGTACTTTCTTTGGTGGAGAGTCCGCCCCTGATTGTCTACACGGAGATGTCGCTTTGCCTGAAATATATTCCACAGTATGGCATTAAACGTGTATATATATCTCCATTCAAGCCATCTCGCTAATGAAACTACTGCACATCGCCTCAGGTTTGTCAAGCTGCTGTGTACAGTTTTTGTATCATGTTTTTGTATATTTATGGAGAATTGTCATGTGGGAGCGGTAAAGAGTGCTCCAATAGGGCCCGGGGGAGATCACTAAATTACTCAAACATGCCTGGACGACATCTAAAACCTATCGAGGCATGTTTTTTAATGAGGGAATCACATTATAACATGGTGGAAAGCTAAAAAAAAAAAAAATCGATTTCGCATAATACCCCCTCTTTAAATGAATGTTAAGATTCTGTGGAATGTTACAGGAAAAGCAATAACATCTCCATGGAGACAAGCAGTGACTTTAACCAGAAAAGTTACAGAGTGCAGCTTTAACATGATGCAAAATTTGACACATTTTGGCACATATAAAACAGTTAATTACATTCTTAGCACATACAGACTACAGAGCACCACTTTGCCTTCACCAAGTGCAAGCTACTGTTTGTTCCTATTACATAATTATGGATTATCTCAACACATCTTAGACATTTCAAACACTTGTAAACTTTGAACTGTTGAAAACCCTTTGTTACTGGTTTGCCTGGAAAGTTCCACCATATGGCATTTTATTTATCCATTTAAAAAAGCAGCAGGCTCGTCTCTCCTCAGTTTTAACCCTGTCTCCACGACGATAAATACATTTAATTCTCTGCTATGGAACATTCCAGACGACGCAGCTGTGGAGCATTTGCGTCAAGCAGGGGACACGCGCCCGAAATGTTCCATAGTGCACCTTTAAAAGTCATGAACGTTGACGTTTTTTAATTGTTCAGAAGACTACATGGTTATTTGCTTTCCTGCTTTTTGAATAATTAGTGCAATTTGAATAGCTTAACATCTCATTGGAAGGGACTAGAACTTCATGTAAAAACAGTAGATAAACAGGAGACAGACAATGCTGCAATCATGTGGTCTTCCCGAGCAGATTTTGACCCCTGCTTAAGAAAACTCAAACAAGATGGTACCATAGACTGTATAAAGAAGTGGATAATAGCGTTTCAGTCAAATGAAGCTCATCAAGGCTAGAGCAGCTATAGGGACGAATTTGGCAGAGTTTTGTATTTGGAATTCTGGCGGCAGGTATCATAGCAACCAAAGAACCAATCCGGAGCGAGGCTGTTGAAGGTAACGCCCCTTCTCGTCCGCACTGCTGGTTGTAACAGGGAGCAGGAGCTTAGCAACACCGTCAATCAAACCTGTTGCTAACAATAGTGGGAGCGACCTCGGGGAAAGAAGGCGCCTGATTTGTCTGTTATTAATGTTCATATCTTGATTTTCAGACAAAATAGCGAAATAAAACCCCACGATCAGGAAGAGCGTGTTAATACGAACATTTTAAGACCAAAATGACGAGTCTGACAGAAAGTGAATTGGAGTTGATGGAGCTGGAAGAGATCACTTCCTGTTTGGAAAGCGGCGGCCCATTTATATATACAGTCTATGGACGGTACATAGCTTCTATTAAAGAGCAATTTACTGAATGTCTCTCCTCACTCTTCACTGCCATTTCACACTGCTTATTTACTGCCCATCTAACAAAACAAAAATACTTGTAAAATTAAAACAAAAAGCGACGAAGAGCAGATGAATGCAGCATTTAGTAACTGTACATGGGGATTTTAGTGTCATTTTTGGCAATGGGTGAAAATCGCAGTGGACCAACCAACCTATAAAGATCGGGATCAAAAAGTAATGAATACCTTAAAACGATACTGACAAAATACACCATCTTTGTTGCAAGCTGGCAGCACCTCCACAGACGTAGCATTAGCCAAAACAGTTTTAAAAAGCTACCATCTTAACACACTCAGAATTAGAGGTGGAATTATTAAGTAAACATATAAACAAATCATGATCTTAGGAGTAGGGCTGCACAGTTTGGTGTATATGTTTAAAAAGTACGATTCTGTTTCACTTCATAAACAACTCTAAGGGCATTAACATTTGAGAGAAGACTGAAATCTGAAACTGGTAAACTAAAACAAGACTCCCATGCATTTCAGAACATGTTCGTAGAGGGCTAAACTACAGGTACAACAGGATTTTTCTATAAAATAACTATTGTCTAAATTTGCTGCATTTGAGAGTCGATAATGGCGCTAGTTCAAACTGTGATTACGTTTCCGTTGCGATATATGGTGCAGTCTTTGCCTGGGATCCAGAACACACACTTCTCCAGTACTTTATGAAGATGTGAGGCTGGTCACCGGTGAATATCCCCGAGTTCTGATGGGCGTGATTGACAGGCGGATCAGCCAATCAGGGATGTGCATGGGCGGTCTGTATTAAAACAAATACGGCTGCTTACAAGGAAAAAAGAAAGAAAAAAAAAAATATCACAGGAGACTGAAAAACATGGCGGATTTCTGCAGAATTAATGAGCGAAGCACTAATCTCTGTTAATTGAGGTGATTTTGCTCAAAATGATGGGTGACCAATGAGCTCCTTTGTTTCGCATGCATCATCACTTCACTCCTACAACTTTTTGTCCAGTTGACAGATTTGAACTTTTCTTTTACTCTGGATCATACATGGACGACTGAGGGATTACACAGACAACACTGAAATAGACAAATCTGACTGGACGATCATGTTTGGTTCTGGTTCAACGGTGCGGGGACTAGACTGGTATCTGTCTGTATAAAACCTATACAGAGACACATCATGCTGGATTTGCCAGGCAAGCGCTGCCCTACTTTTGAGTGAAGTCTAAGTCCAATCGTTTTAAACCTTAAAATCTCCATGGGTTGACCATTACACCAACATGTAAATTAAATAAATGTAATGACAAAATCCTGATCTCTACATATTACGAGAATGGCACTTTGACTGTAGTAGATTCACATACTGTCAGATGAGCTGCACACGAGCTAAGTTCAATATAACACTGTACAATATAAAATGGAGTTTCAGCAGTTCGAAATGAATCAATAATAAAAAGGTAAATGTTGTTTTTAGAAGCTGCAAAAATGTTAAAACACAAATAAAAAATCTGGTATTTACAAAATGAACAAGAGTCTCTCATAAATATTGTTCAAAAGTCGTCATTTTGTTTAAGTGCAGTTTTTTTTGTCATTTTTTGTTCACCGTGAGTCAAAGAGTTATGTCACATTTGTAAAGAGGAAAAGTTCAAAATGGCCTCTTCATGATCCTGGAAAAAAACTCCATAATTCCAAGTAATTTTTAATCACTTTTTTCCATAAACAGCAGCGAATCTTGTTCCTTGGAGCAGCAGGATTTCCTTGGCTGGACAATTTCTTCAACGTTAATTGTTTAAAGGTCCTATATTACACACAATGGATTCTTGTGAACTTTTAGCCGTGTTATAATGCGGAAACGTCGTCAAAAACATACTGAGAGTTGGGTTTTGTTTCATTCACACATGATTAAGTGAGCCTGGATTATTGGGCTATCTATATCCACAAATCTCCAAATGCTCTGTTCCACCTTGTGATGTCATATAGTAGTAGTTTTCAAGGTAACAGCTCCTTTTTAGGTTTTGTTCAGTAGAGATTGGCAATTCCAGGGCTGAAATCGTCCAAATGATTCTAGTGAAGGTGTGAGGAGTTTAAAAATACAGTATTACCGCATGACATCACAAGGTGGAACAGAGTATTTTCAATTTGAGAGAAGAACATGTGTGAATGAAACAAAACACAACTCCAGGTCTGTCTGTGATGAGGAAACAACATTATAACAAAGATAATAGTGTAATACAGACCCTTTAAACTGTTGGTGAGATTTTTGTTTTGTTTAGACAGTTTATTACCTCATATTGATGATTGTCAAAATGTTGTAAAATGGAGAACACATAATACTTGTTAATCAAAAATACATAATAATCCTCAATACTACCCTGTTTAAAGTGCAAATTGCTTTTAGTCACAGTAAGGCAGCAGCAGTTGCAACCTGTTTAGAAGTTCCTACCAGTAGCTTAAAATCTATAAAACATTGGCACATTTACACAAAATTGTTAAACTACTTGTGTTATTTGGATACAAAATGTTCTAAAGCTTCACTAAGTAACTTTTCTATTGTAGAGTCTGCCATCTGCTTGTATCCATAGAAATGTTATCGCTTTTCCTTGAATAGTCCACAGTATGGCATTTAACTTATCGATCTCCATTGTGGTAATACCGACAGGCCAAGTTACAGGTTAGATCCATGGAGAGGTGGCCCTGCTCACACTGACTAATGCATGTTTTTCAAAGTATTTGTTAGCAGTAAAAATAGCCGTACTTGAATAAATGCCAGATCGAGGAGTTTAACGGCATACTGTGGAATATTCAAGGCAAACAATATCATTTCCATGGAGACAAAGAGGTAGGGAAAGTTACATAGTGCACCTTTAACCTTCCTACTTGTATACCTATTTTTCACTCTATAGAAAAATTTAAATAACAATTATTGGAAAAGTGCCAGTTAGAGTCAAGTTTGGTGTCAAGCGTTGGGCCAATCACACGCAAGCACAGGGCGCATTAAGCTTACCTTTCTCCATGGAAACCGCAGATGACACCAACAGGACAAATTAGGACAAGTCAAACTTGTTAAGAGGTGACAGGTTTTTAAGGTTTTTGTTTTCTGGTCTAAAAAAAAAAAAAAAAAAAAAAAGTTTAATAAATACTATGGAAGATCCCAGGATAACATCTCCATAGAGACGATGAGCAAGAAAAGTTACATAGTGCATCTTTAACTATTTAGAATTGGGCAGCCATCGTAGTGTTTTGATCCTTGCCGCTTACAATTCATACCCTGGTTCTCCTGCTCCTACTTTTCCTACGTCATCGGCTGGAGGTAATAAACTGTCTAATGCACAAAATAAAAAAAAATTAAGTTTTAAAATCCAAGGAGGGACAGTGTTTTTTAGTGCAGGTTTTAGTGTTTGTCTCCCCCTTGTTCATAGTGTTGTTGATGGTCTGGTGCTGATTGAGATGACTCCCAGATGGGGGCGCTGTAGCTCAGTTCAGTGCGTGCTGTCGGATCGTGTGGAAGATCCAGTCCATTTTGGTGGTCCATCCTCCATGATGAGCATCGTTCATCTGCTTCATGAAGTAGTCCAGCGCCTCCTAGTGACCAAACACAAGTATTAGACAAGAGCGGCGCCTCCTACTGACCAAATGCACGCATTAGACAAGAGCGGCGCGTCCTTCTGACCAAACTCACACATTAGCCAAGAGCAGCGCCTCCTACTGACCAAACTCACGGATTTGACAAGGGTGGCGCCTCCTACTCACCAAACTCACGCATTAAACAAGAATTGCGCCTTCTACTGGCCAAACTCACACATTAGACAAGAGCTGCGCCTCCTAGTGGCCAAATGCACGCTTCAGACAAGAGCAGCGCCTGCTAGTGATCAAACTCACGCATTAGACAAGAGCGGCGCCTCCTAGTCACCAAACAAACGCATTAGACAAGAGCAAGAGCTCCTTATGACCAAAGCAGAACAGTGGAGCTCAACAGTCAAAACTCGTTGCAGATCTCAAAGTAAATTTCCCAGATTTTTTTTTTTCCAAAAACTTTCAAAAAATATGAGGCATGATGGAGGCTAACCAGCGACATGGTAAGTAAAATCCCACAGTTGTTTTTAGTCCAAAAGCAAATTTAAACAAATCTAAAATTCTAAGTCTTGTATAACCGCAAGATACCAAAGCAAGCTTTTCAAACTTGTTTATATAGTTGACATAGATTTGCAGAGGCGACAGTGAATCAGCGATTAGCACAAACCTGAAGGCTGGTGGTTCAGAGGGGGTTATAGCACAGCCTAGGGCCCTTCCTTGCTTGCTGTCGCTATGCTCCAGGGCAGTTGTGACTACAGCAGAAACTTACCATGACTGATGATTGAATGTATAATGAATACAGTATAGTGCTTGAGAAAAAACACAATACAAACTGTTCTAATGTACTTAGAGTATTTACTAGGGTCACTATGTAGTTGTTCACAAACTTTTAAAGGCTCTATACTAATTAGACACAGGCCACACATTAGGCTCAGTGTGGATGTGTGTGAATACATTTCCATATTAAACCCCCACTCTTCTCACCTGCTCAGTTTTTCTCCAGAGCCAGAGTCTTCCTGATGTAGGCGATATCGTCAAAGGACTGCAGCTCGGGCATCCCAGAGCCCAGCATCATGGAGAACAGGTTTAATGAACAGGTTAGCATGCTGTCGGATGGCCAGGTACGCCTTATAACACATCTCCTGAAAACTGCACACAGGGAACGCAATTAGACAAACACAAGTGTGACAGGGGCAGATGGCATTAGCATAAAAACAGGGATAACCAAGTAATTGTCTGAGATACTGAACCAAAATCTTTAAAATACAGGACGATGTTTTTCTGGTTGGTAAATTAATAACACACCCAGCTGCACGGAGGTTACAGGGGGTATTAGGAGAGAGATTAATAACAAATATTTTCATAGATAAGCCAGTGTACCCCAGGAAAGATATGGCTATAACAGCAGCTTACCACAACAAAGTATTGACTGAATGAATAATGCAACGTAAACCACTCTGAGTGTCTTTAAAGACACTACATAAATCCAACTCATTATTATTGTTATAAGATCCAACTTATTACATGGATGCAGTTCTTAAAATATGTGGTCACTGTACCACATTGTAATTTTCCACCGTATGGCATTAAACTTACCGTATTTTCACGATTATAAGGCGAAGTTAAAAGTTGCGAACATCGTGGGAGCGATGGATGTCAGACGGCGAACACAGTTTTACAAAGACTGGGAGGCAGCGCCGGGCGAGTTACGCCACGATTTGTGAATGGATTGTGGATGCTTGGGCTAACGTATCTGCTTGCACTGTTCTTCGAGATTTTGCAAAAGCCGGCATCGTTCACGAGGAGCCGTACAGCAACGAGATGGACTCTGATAGTGACGAGAGGGAATCTGGTGTATTTGACAGAGCTGTTCGGCTGTTCATTTCAGATACAGAGGATGAAGACTTTGATGAATTTGTGAATTAATTGAAAAAATGATGCGAGCACTTTGCTAAATACTTTAATAAAGCACAGCCGAACACAGTTTTGCTTCCTTTGCCTTTTTAGAGCACATACTAACATGCATGTTTTACCGTGCCTGCACCCTAAGGCCCAGTGCGCCTTTTGTATGTGTTAAATGCAGAAAAAGCACTCGTAACTGAACTGCACCTTATAATCCGGTGCGCCCTATGGTCGTGAAAATACGGTACCTTTGTGCCTACTCTGTGCAGCACTTTGGAGACTGGATTAATTGATCATAAACACCATGAAAAACATCATTCTTATGTTGGGAACCTCTCCACAGATCTGAGCTTTACTAACCTGGTTGTTTATATGTAGATTGATATGTTTATGGCCATAATGTGGAACATTTGAGGCAAAGCAATAAATCTCCATGGAGACAAGCAGATGACAGAAAAATTACATAGTGCATCTTTTTAGATATGTTAAAATAGCTTGGATTAAGTAGTATTTATGTCGAATTACATATTCTCACTCATCTATAAATACGACAATGGAACAAGTCATAGTCCACTGAAAATTATAAGAGAACATTTTCATGCTTCCCCATTCATTACATAATATGGAAGTATTCATGAAATCCATATTCAAGTGGCTCGTGACTATTATGTGATGTAAAATCCATAAAGAACATTTAAGGTGTAAACTGCACAAACCGCTCAAACTCTTTGGTCTTGGCGCACTCCTGGGAGCCTTTGCTGATGACGATGAGGAAGTCCTGCGTCAGGACGAAGGGCACACGCTCACGTTTATATCCAAACTTCTTCTTCTTATGATCCAGGAAGTGCCCAAAGTCGATGTGAAACAGCTGCAACAGAGAAGACACAGTCATGATCCTGTACAAGCTACGGTTATGATGTGGCTGCAACAAGTAATGGGAACAAGTTATTTTGGTATTAATTAAGATTAGATGTAATTCATGTATGATCATAACTGGCAACAGACACAATGATTTCCTATTGGCTCACCTGTCCCTGTGCACTCACCTGCCCGTCATCTTTGACCATGATGTTGCTGTTGTGTCTGTCTCCGATCCCCAGGATAAATGTAGCTACACAGTAGCCAGCACAGGACCTGGTGAACAGATCCACCGCCATGTCGTACCTGCAAAACGCCAGGAGGAGGCGCTCAATTAGGAACTGCACCAAAGCGGCAGGCATGATAAACAGATTTTAGATCCACAGAATCAATTACGAACTACAATTTTACATTTGCTTTTAAGATTAATAACATTTCTTAGATAATATGCTCTTTTAACAATATTAATGAGTGTTTATTAAGAGACTGGGGCTGGCAAAATGATATTGTAGTTATTAAGAGCAGCTTTACAAATAAAAGAATGACTAACAGGCTGATTCCTACATACAGCTGCACCACATATGAGACCAGTTCCACATCCCCCATATGCACGAATCAGCCCTTTATAAAGTGCTCACATCTCGCCCTTGTTCTTGTCCTTGAGCCACTGGTGCAGCGTGTTGGAGTTGAACTGCAATGCCCCCTTCAGGCCTCCCTTACACTGGATCTGCATGATGGTGTGAGAGTTACGCACCACCTCGATGAGCCCCACACAGTCCCCTAGAGACAGGCAGCCGTACGGAAGCATCCTGCAGAGAAGAGGCAGGTTAAAGACCCATGAGGAGGAAAAGGAGGAGGGGTTAAACAGGGAAAAATGAAGGTACCGCAAATCGAGACCCTGGTTCTGCCAGATGTTCTCCATGATTTTGATGATCTGCAGAGTCAACATGTCCTGGCGCAGATCTGGATCAACAACAAGGAAAATACAGTTATATTCAGCCAGTGTTTTACTTGTAAATATGCACAAATTGCACAACAATAAAAATAGGACTGTTGCCATAGCAAATCACCATATAAAAAAAAGTAAAATGAATGACCGAAAAAGCTTTCAAAATGTCACATGTAACAAGGAAGGTGAAATCAGACCCCTGCATCTAATTAAAGGGGCGCTAATTTTCTGATCTATATTATAATGTTGTTTCCTCATCACAAACAGATGTGGAGTTGTGTTTTGTTTCAATTCACACATGTTTAACACACAAACCCTGCATATTTAGGCTGAGTTCTTCTCTCAAATGGAAAACACTCATGTGCAGTTATGCAGGAAGTGCTCCACTTTTGCTCCACTTTTAAACTCCAAACACCTTCACGGAATCATTTGGATGATTTCAGCTCTGGAATTTCCAATCTCTATTAACCAAAAGGTAAAAGGTAGTTGTTAACTTGAAAACTACCGCTTCATGACATAGTAAGGTGGAATAGAGCATTTCGAGCTTTGGTGATGTCGAAAGACAATATTGCAGGGTTACTCAAACATGTGTGAATGAAACAAAACACAACTCCAGGTCTGTTTTTGAGGAGGTAACAGCATTATACATGTACATTTTCCGTAACACAAAAGCTTTAATATTTCATTGATTGTGAACAGAAACAGTCTGATACATTGCTATGTTATGCTTTAGGATGCAGCTAAGTGGCTGTGTTAAGACGGCCCAGCCAAGTGATGTGCTCAAGAATTGGGCCCAGTCAGAGAGCTGCAAGTATGAGTCACAAACAGTAACCTTCCATCTCTCTTACTTAACCAACTGGTGCTGAATGAAAAATCAGACAGAAGCACTCTATTTGCTGTTCATTACTTTTAAAAATGTGTTATGTTTTTCATAGCAAAGTTCATAAGTTTTAGGTAAGATCTGGGCAGAAGTCAGTCTTGTATTTGAGTCTTTCTTTACCGTCTCCGTTTTTGAAGATGATCTCATTGTTCTGAAACAGCA
Source organism: Periophthalmus modestus (assembly GCA_019594935.1). Lineage (NCBI taxonomy): Eukaryota > Metazoa > Chordata > Actinopteri > Gobiiformes > Gobiidae > Periophthalmus > Periophthalmus modestus. The sequence continues at coordinate 31,062,166 of JAIEZT010000007.1, read as the reverse complement.
GCTCGGACATGATGTCAGGATTCTCCCAGTTCAGCCACAGAGGCCTCTTTGCTGATGACATGATCCTACATTCATCCAACCTGCACACACACACAAACGCACACGCACAGGAGACAGATATATGAGTCCAATCTTACTATAAACTGTCTCCTGGTCCCTCCAGAGTGGCTCCTACCTGAGGTTCCCGAGCTGGTGAGCAGGTTTAAGGGGGAGGTGAAGTTCTGTAGTGCATCCATGTAATCAGGCCTCTTCATCTGATCCACAAGAAACCGCATCTGGACCTTTACAACAGGCGCATGAAGTCATTATTCATTTTTTAAACTAAATACTTCAGTTATGTAAGAAATTACCGGGCTCTGTACCAGCCTCAGTGTTGTGAGACTGGGTTCCATCAGTCTCCAGCAATTTGTTGAATGTCACCCCCCCACTCACTTCACACTTAAAGTCAGACATATTATGCAAAATAGCCTCTTATGAGCTTTACCATGTTTTAGTCATATTGACTCATCACAAACATACTCAAAGTTGTACATTGGTTTATTGACTCACGTGTATTTAAGTTAAGTATTTAAGTCCTGTATTGTTCTGTATCTGAGGCTTCAGAATGGAACATTTCTCTTCCCACCCACATCTCTTTATACAAAACACCCGGGTCATATACTTCCAAAAATAAAATAAAAATTTGCTGGTTGCTAAGTGCTACAATAAACGGGTAAGTGTGTCAGTTCTGCAGTTTTGAACAAAAGTTTAAAAAGTGATAGTATTCATTTAAGATCTGTATTGCAGTTTACAATTAAAGAAGACCTGTTGTGTGTTGTGCTCTGTTATAATCTATGATACCCGTGGATCATCATGTTATAATCTGCACATATTAAATCAGAATATTCATCAATAAAACAACTTAATAAAAGTGTTATAAAACTGTGTTGCCCAGTGGGAGCTGGAGTTACTGTAAACGGCATCACAACAAAGAGTCGTGGAGCTGTCGGCCTCTCCTATGAACAGCTGAAGATCAGATCTTTTTTCTTTTATACCAAAATAACTACATAACACTGCCAAATCCTACACGTATCACCCGATGAGAAAATAAAATTGACAAAACAAAGTAAGCACATCACAGCGGGCATGTACCGGTGGTGCTGAAAACGGGGAATGATCGACAATACGGCATCTTGAAAATAAGTGATAAAGATTGTTCAAACATGCACGAATCACTCCAAAACAACTTCGAGGGGGTAAGTGAGAAGGAAACAATACAGTTAAAAGTCTGAAAAGTTGATTTTGCACAATAGGTCTAAAAAAATAATGATCTGTGTATGTCACAGTGGAATACAAAACACCAAAAGCACAAAAGCGTCTCATATATCAGGCGTATGTTTAAATCTACCCTGTCTGCTGCTTAAAGGCCAAAAACGGATTAAACTTGGATCTCCTTCAGTTGTGCCGTTACCTTCTGCGTCTCATCCTTCTTCTCCTGCTTGAGGATGTCTGTGAGGTTGATGAGTTTCTCCATGGCCTCCACCTGTCGACTCAGGTGTTTCAGGTACATCCCACAGGCGCGGCAGTACGCCTCCAACAACAGCCCGAAACGCTGGCTCACCGTCTTATTGTGCATTTCTGACCTGGAAGAAACACAAACAAAATATTAGTGTTTTTTTTTATATTTAATGGCACTGAAGATATTGTTGTAATTATTATTCCAGTAAATGGGGTATACACACTAACTAAATGTAAAATACAGTCCTCTTCAGTCATTTGGGCAACATTAGGAGTTTCAAAAAGGTAAAATCAATTGTAAACACATAACAGTAAAATAAAATAAAATTTATTAAGCCTGTGTCTTGAGGTTAGAACACACAGCACATCTTGGGTATTTTCTATGAAGCTTATAATCTGTCTCATTTATTTCTACTGCAAAATTAAATATACAAATATAAAGGTCTGAGCAAAGGTTGAAGTGTTTGTTACTGCTCCAAATGTCATTGAGTGCCCCTGTTTTAATTGAATGAACTTAACAAGTACTTCACTCATGTTAAAATTTTGCAATAATCTTTTGAATGCAATATTAACAAAGATATGATGCTTCTATCTGCTTTGTAGTTATAATTTATGACACCAGTGGATCATTATTTTATATCACTTTAAATTGCAGACAAGAACAATGACAATACAAACAGTAAACATTTATGTTTTAAAAAGACAATCACATCTTGGACTGAAGCAGATTACATTGAATCTTATGTTTGTGAACTGTGAAGGAAATTAAAATATTGTGTTATTATTTTACCTTTTAGAAATCACTTGGTCTTGTAACTAAAACTCATTTGTGTTAGGAAAACCTTTCACGTAAACCCCTTTGTTCCCTTTTGGTTGTTAATCTTGTTAAGATGTGTTGCAATGTATGTGAAGACAGACGCATTCAGACCAAACTGTTGGCTTTCAAATCTCTCTCCTTTGAAGATCTCTTCTATCACACTTTGTATTGTCCTATCTCCACATGTTAAATCCTGAAATGAACCAGCTTATGAATGCCACCAGGAGCTTGTCTTAAGCTTATATAAACTTGGTGATTTGTATCATTCGGGGTCTGCCTTTGGGTAAGATGCGGTTGGTTGCTTGATTGGGCCTATTTCTTGCAAGAAATAAACTCTTCATCTTTGCTTCAACAATCATCAGTGCCAAAAAAAAGGAGTTAAAATTATTATTTCATTTTCTGACTTATTCAGCTGCAAATAAAACTGTACATTAAAGTTGTTAGTGCAGCAAAGTGTTCACTCGAGCAGCGACAATCATCTTGGTCGCACTAGTCCATCGTGTTCCCCCCATGAGCGCCCGTAAAGCATCATTATGATCCACCTGCAGCTTTTGGAGACTGGCTTTTTAGTACTGAGACCAGAGGTGGGCAGTGCATAACGGTGTACAATACAATAGCAACTTTACATCATCAGTACAAGAACCAAACTTGCACAATTATTTAATCTAAATTCTAAAAGGACTTGATAAATAAAACAAATCCTCTGACTTCCTGTTGAAACCATCATCACAACAAAGAGCCACGCAGCCACAGCCCCTCCTATAGACAGCTGCAGAACATACAACACGCATGCTCTGCAGCTGTCTACAGATGATTTTTTTTATGCATTGATAGGTATACTATGCTGTTAAAGAAGAAAGAAAAAAGAATTAGTGAACAAAGTAAGCAAAGAACAGTGGGCGTGTATGGGATGGGGTCTGTGATTTTTCAAATGGCACTTTGAATGCAGTAAGATGAAGATTACTCACACCTGCATGAATCACTCCAGATAAAACTGTCACTGGGTAAATGAGAAGGAAAAGTAACATGGTTGACATCTATTTGCATAACATGTCCCCTAAGTTCATTCAAGTTGCATATGTTTATTGAGGGCACTATATCCTGCTTTTAAGGCTAAATGTATGGGAGTGGGTGCTTACTTGAGATGCCAGAAGAAGAAATGCCCGATCCGTTGGTTGGTCAGAGCCTTTTTGAGCAGGAAACGGGCCAGAGGATTGTCGAGGTACTGCTCATATTTAAGAACCTAAGACCAGAGGAAACACATCTAAATCTACAGACAGTAGATTCAGACTCATCAACTTTTCAACCAAGAATCTCAACAGAAAACATTCATTTATGTAACACTTATGTCTTTAGGGATATCTGTATGGACTGATCTTACAATGTTGTGGTCATATAATATACTGTATGTAGAGTCAGCTGTTGAAACACCTGTCTTCTTTTTCTGTACTAATATATATTTTAGTGGTAGAAAAACACAATAAATCAACAGCACTGTTTTGTTTACAATGCTGTTGATTTATTGTAAGGTGAACATTTTTTGTTAAATTCATGATATCAGTAATTGTGAAAATGCAAAAAAAAATCTGTAAATAATGGGACAAAACTGTAGCAGTATTAATGTTAAATCTGTAATATTACCTGAAGGGGGAGCTCTAATACAGACACATGCCTCTACTTTTCCTCCTGTTGGTCAGCATGTGCAATGTTCTGAGTGAGTGACAGATGAAGTTAACCAATCACAGTGAGGTGTGAAAAATAAGATAACTTTAAAGGGCAAAGTCAAATTTGTTTGCCCCAGTACACATATATTGTAAAAGCAGCTCTCAGGGTCATGTGTTTTATTACCAGGAAGGGCATTGTCAGCATGCTTGTTGCTGTTAGCATTACTGTGATGGCAAAACTGTGCTCTGGTCACAAAAAGTTGCAAAAAGCACATAAAAACTCAGCATCACTTCATCAGTGAATAATGAACTAGTTCTGTCCTTTAAAGACATCTTTAATGACCTCTTGGTGCTATATTCACCTTCTGGTAGTTGCCATGGGCACCGCCATCGTCATTTGGGTTTTATTATTTTCCATGGAGCTGCGATCTTGACAGCAAATAAGTTCTATGGGGACTACAGAGTCGTTTTAAAGCTTCCCAGAGAACTGGTGCAGTGTTGACTTATTGTTGCACATAAACATTGAACATTTGACACAAACCAACCTATTTTATATAATAGTTTAGCGCTGAAACTTTTCCCAAATTCTCCACTGAAAGGAACGGGATTTCCACTTAACCAGAAGTGCTACTACAAAGAAAGCACGGTTTAGTTGTATTTATGGAAAAAGCGGGTGGGGTGGAATAAGGTCTATAAAGATGTATTTAAAGTGTAATGTAACCTTTTAGCAATGTGTTCTGTTTTTACTGTATAAAGCTCTGTGTTTGGACTGACCTGTACGAGTTGTATGAGGTACTGGGAGAGCTTGTCGTCGGTCAGATATTTGTCCAGACAGCGCACAGCAAAGTGTCGGACCATGGGGTCGGGATAGTTACAGTCCAGCAGCTCCATGGCCTGCTCCGGGCGAATGGAAGGCCACTCCTTCAACAAGCAGTACATCTGTGAACAAACAAACCACAGTGAGTTATACACATTTAACAATCTGGAACTAGGGATGGGACGATAAACAATAATATCGTTTATGTAACTGTTAGCGGCAATAATTATCGTGATGCAATCATTACTCGCCATTATTTTGGCCATGATAATCGTAACACCAAATTTCTTTATCAACCTGTGCCTATCTGGAGTTCCTGAAAACACAGAACGCAATGACACATATCTGTAGCTGATCGGTTGAAGCATCACAACAACAAACAAACTATGATTAGATCGAGTTCAGAGAGAGGACCTTTCCTGTCTCCCAGTTCTTTTAAACACAAAATAGTCGGAATAGGCTGAAGTACATCTGTTGGCGTCATCATGTTTGTTTTGGTTTGTTTGAGAGCTTCACCTTTGGCTTCCGTCCATACCACAGAGAAGCACTAGTCTCATTACTGCTGCGATGCCAGAGAAAAATAAGACTTTCCACAGACATGCAGTGCTCTGAGGTCAGTGTAACAGCACGTATAGTTCTAGTGTTTCTTACCTGAGCGACTTCATCTCTGGAGTTCCACTTCACGGCCAGGAGGATCTTAGGGAGGATTTCAGGGATATTCATACAGTAGTGTCTGAAGAGAATAGAGATGTGTTGGTATGTGTTGTTTTATTTGATACTGTACTGAGTTCACCTGAAATAATACAAACACATGTTACCTATGTCTCCAGAGGAAGTCCTTCTCCTGCTCTGTGATGTCAGACAGTGGGTCTCTGTTGCTGAGCTGTCGGAGCTGTTCACTGTCGCTGTCCGTCAGAGCGTGATCCCTGGCCACTCGATTACTCTACAACAAACAATACATATGCATTTAATATGGACATATGCACTTCCGGGTTGATTCTTCTTTTCAGTCCAATTTGGGAAATGTTTCGTCCCCCACTATATAAAGTAGTGTTGATTTGTGTAAAATGTTCTACGTTCATGTGACCAACAAGTCAACACTTCACCGATTCTCTCGGAGGCTTTAAAACGGTTCTGTAGTCCGTATAGAACTTATCTGCTGTGGAAATCGCTAGCCCCATGCAAAATAATACCACCTGATGGCGGCCCCACGGCAACTTCCAGATTAAGGTGAATAATGTGTTTTAACATGTCTATAGGGACCTTTCCACTGCTGTTTAAAACTGGTTTATCTGATTTTCAAACCATGAAAGATGGAGGCAGGTAGCTCAACTTATTACCCAGCGCTCTACCTTCATGACTCTCAATAGTATCCACTTTTTATCATTTTTCAGGCACAGAATTTTTCTTCCAGTTTGTGATCAATGAAATATCTTATACCTGTCGTGATAACAAATTTTAAAGTGCCATACATCGCTACAGAGATATATATCAATAAACAATAATATTGTTTTGCCACTGACACAATAACAAAAATGCAAGATGATCCCACTTAACCATTTTTAAGGACAGGATCATTCAAAAGGCCTGAGCTGCAACAAATACATAGCAGCATGAACCAATATTTAGTCATAGAAGTTAATTATTCAACCCTCTACAGCTCAAATCTTATACTATCACAACAAAAATACCCCAAATCTATCTACTTTTACAAAGAAAAAGTATGCAAGAGGAATACTGAGCCCCAATATGTATTGTCCCAGCTTTCAAATATTGAACTATAAGTCAATATAGTAATTATTGTGACAGGCCTAAATAGGATTAAATATTATTATACTGTATGTGCAAGTGCTCCTTATACAGCCTCATCTAAGGTGGAAATATAAAACTAAATCTTTTACAAGGAAAACACTGGTTATCCTAGCTTAAATATCTTAACTTAAAATACATTTTCAATTCTAACCATGCCATAATGTCATTACGGTGCCAACAGACAGAAGGCAGATACTAAAATGCATTGACTTCTTAAACTTGCAACTAGACATGGGACGATATTGAAATTTTGAGTCACAATTATCATCATCATAACAACTGTTACATAATTGTACTCTGTTATCAGTAAAAAACAGCAACAACAACTGGCTTCAACTGCTTGCACCAGTTCAGATGGAGCTGCCTGCTAAAACACTCTGACTTAAATATGTGTGAGGAAAAAATGACTTCAGAAAATATTGTAGTGGAAACCTTGAAAATGTATAAATAAGAACTAAGAACACTGAATTCCTTCTGTATAACTTGAACAACAATTTATGAATGCAAGAATAAACTCTGAAACTGAAACTGCACTAAAAATACATTGTGACATCACAACGCAAAGCATTATGGGATATCACCTTTGACAAACAAGTGCTATGTCCTCCCCCGCCAAAACAACCTCTTCATTTCCACTTCTAACACTTGTAATATGAACTTACTTTTTCATACATAATTTCTGGTTTTATACAAAGTACTTAAATGTAGAATGCCATGTGCCGGTTTGTTTTTTCTAAGGTTGTGATGTCAATTGTAAAGTGGGCTATTGAAACTAAAAACTAAGAAAAAAATTCCTGCAGATATTAAAATACATTTAAACACTGTGCAACTTTACTATTCAAAATGTAATGAGCTAATATTTTGTGTTTAGTTCAGAGTTGACCTTTTGATGTTCTAACTGTTTATATGTTGTTGTTAATGAAACTACTTTTGTATGTAACACTTGGTTGCTATGCAGATAAGTTGAAGGTTCCATTGGTCATTTACTGGTCTGTTTTTAGAGACTGGCTCTAGTGAGTTGAAACTGTTGTTGTTCTACTCTTGTTTTGGCGTAGGTTATGGCCTACGGTAGCCCTTGTGTTCAGAAAATAAACAACCAGAAGAACTTTGGGTATTTTCTTACACCACAACGCTACAAAAAAAACTAGCAGATTCCTCTCTCTGTATTTTCCCGGTGAGTGGCGTCAGGTAAAGCACCGCTCACGTTTGTCAGTGTTCATGAATACTTAAAACATGATTCTGTGCTGTAACATTTTCCCACATCAGAGACGAACCAACAGAGATCATCCAGAAATCCGATCAGACACTCTCGCGCAAACGGCCTCATTAATAATACAGCACAAATTAGCACAACTGAAGCTGAAAATCACTAGAGAGGCCAAAGCAGCTAAAGCAATAGCGGTAAATCTGCTAAAACATTATGCACACATCTGACATGCTAAGTGCTGCTAATGCTACTCACGCATTCAATCTACTGGAGAGGTTCACATAATACTTATACTGTAATACATCTAGAAATTACTTGTTAAATTATGAATAAGATGACTGGAAAAAGGCTGTGTTGGGTGGAATGAGAACAAAATATGAATCTTTAATTATTTATGGATTATTCCTAGTTCGAAACTCAAATATAAAGGTTTTGTATGGGTGTGGGCTTGGGCTGTTTTATTTATCACATTTGAATTGAACTGAAGTTGAAACTAGCAGATTGTAAAGGCGTAAATGTTCTAAAGCAATATTGTGAAACTTTCTGGCAGTGGCACATCATTTGCATAATTCCATGGAATATTATAGCCAAATGAACCACATTACCATGGAAACAAGCAGAAGGAGGCCCTCGTCCAGACCAAATAAGAGTCAGGTTTGTGGAGATGCAAGCCCACACACAGTAAACATGCATGGTGTTCTAGGATCAATATCTCAACACTAGCTCTGAGAATTCTGGCTCTTAAAACCAAAATGGCTGACACAAAGAACCTGGGGCCTGCTTCTGTTACCTGCCCAGAGAGGTTACAGTTGAAGCCCAGCTCTCTGGAGATGGTCCAGTTTGCATGGTCCTCCACAGCGTTCATGTCTGGATACTTCACAGGGCTGCTGAAGTGGTCAAACTCCAACTCCAAACACGGAGTTTCCTGCAAAAAATGCAACAATATGAGCAAAAATAAATAAAGGATGTTGGATGTAGATTTCTTTCAGTTGATACTGATAGCCAGTATTTTATATTTAATTTATTTTAGAAAACAACTTTGTTGGTGAGATGATATTCCTTGGAGAAAAAAAATGCTCCAGCATCCTCGAGAGATCATCGGGTGACAGGAGGCATGGCCAGTCTGAGCGACCTGCCGGGTCATCAGGCTGACCACGCCTACAGGAAGTAACAACAACTATTATACGTCACCACCAAAACCAGTGACATTTCTGACAATGGCTCGCGGCTAGCAGCTGAAACACTAACCAACATCTCACAATGTTGTCTGAAATCAAATATAACTATTGTAATTAAATGTTATCAAAGTCAATAACTTTTAACTAACTCTTACTGTTTTGGCCTATAATAAATATTTCCATAGTCAAGATTCTTAGATCTAGATCATTATTTGACCTGATGAAGACATTAGCTTGTCTCATGTAAACGATAAAGAGGTTTTTTAATATTACCAGCAGAGTGCATTGGACCTTTTTGAACACTTTTTTACTCTTATCACAGTAAGTTTTTGTACTACAAGCATGGTCATTTTCACTGTCTGTTAGTCTCTGAGCCTTGTCCTTGAGGAGCACCTGTGAAAAACCTCTGAAGCTCTCTTTCTGTGGTTTTCTTTTAGATTTATAGTGAGGCCCACAAATTGTAGTAAAGTTAAAAATAGATAATTATATAAATAAATCTGTCACCTTGTTGGGGTTGGAGCCGGTGACTCCGATGGGGTTGAGCAGGTCCTCCAGGCCATGAGGGACCGGCCACAGGTTCAGAGCCATTTTATTGGCCACCAGAGTGTGAGTGTAATCAAACAGGTTTATATTACCCCAGGCCAGAGGACAGTGCTCCTGCACACACAAAGCAGACACATTTAAATACATGCAAGTAGGGCTGTGCCATAAATATAATTTCAATTCAAAGTGAGATTCAACTATCTGTAATAGACTATGATCAGCTGGGATCTTTTAGTGGAAAGGTCCACAGCCTCTGTCAGTAAAAGCATGTGGTTTGGAGCAGAGTTCAGATAGGAGCAAGAAATTACACTATTTTGTTTTAAAGCCACAGTATGTATTTTTTTAGACTCTAATCAAAACATGTTTTTTTCTTTATGGTTGTTTATTGCACTGAAAAACTTACTCTGAGCGGGCTTGCATCTCCACAAACCTGACTGGCCTGGCGCCTTTGGCAGTATGACATAAAACCTACATTATATCGCCATGGAGAATGGCTTTAACTTTCCATTCCCATGGAATTTTGTATAATTATGAAAAATATTTTGTGGCAAGGTCATAAATACACTATGAAAAGACACATCTGATTCAATGAGGACAAACTGAGAACAACACATGGGCAAAAAGACACTGAGACAGCTTACAAAAACATATTGGTGTTATCAGTGTTATCATGGATTTTTTTCCCATATCGACTTGATTCCAAAATCTGGAAAATTCCACATATTAGCAGAGATCAATAATGGCCAAGATACATTGTCCACCATTGAACTGGAAAATGTAATACTGATTCACTGAAAACAACAACTAAAAACACAGGTGAGCTGTCAATGAAGAGACAGAGCTTTCACTAAAGAGCAGTGATGGATCCAGGTGTGAAAGGACAGATGGCCAGTCAAAACGCATCTATTTATAGTAAGTGTATCTTTTATCCTTATCTTTAATTCAGACGCTGAAAGAGCATCCTCTAGCCTGACCTGGCCTGGCACGGCTCCACCAAGAACAGAACCAGCGCGGCTTCGTTTACCATATCTATGTCTGCTTTCATTGATACACTCGCCCACACACACCTCTTCAGCAGACAGGAAAAATCAATCCATGCGGGTGTTACTTACAAGGCTCAAACAATGCCAAACAGCGCACAGTCCAACACTTTTACATCACTCCACAGACAGGACATTAAATAATCACATGACCTCAGCCTTCATTGACTAGATTTGCAAAGGGCTGTAAGATTCATTGCTATCGATATCTACTCTATTAACAAATCGCTAAAGACTGCAGTTTTTGAAGTACCATAATTTCCTTGCATGGCAAATCCAGAATTATATTTTTATACAGAGGGATATCTTTCTGGTCAGCAGACCCTCTGTTACCCTCTCAGCCATGTTTGTTTTGATACAGACCATGCACGTCTCTGATTAGTTAATCCACCTGTCAATCATGCCCATCTGTCAGGGAGAGGGAGGGAGATTCACTGGTGAGAGTATTGAAGAAGTGTGTATTCTGGATCCCTGGCAAACAATAAAATATCCTGTCTTATTCTGCATAAAAAATACTACTACTATTACTACCCTGCAGTTTAGCTCTGTACAAACATGTTCTGAAATGTGATTCTTGTATTAGTTTGTTAATTCATATTCCAACCAACTTAAAAACCTTTTGCAAGACAAGGTAATTTAGATATTGGACACAAATGATTTACAGTTTTAGTTGTAACATGAACTCGGCCTCAACAGAATAGGTTTATGAGGTGTTTACGGTGTCAAAGTGCCATTATATTACAGCTATAACAACAGTCACGCAGGGAAGATGGCCTTAGTGGCTTGCTACAGAATGAGTCTAGGAGAGGGCTATATGCCAAAAAATTATATTGTGATTTACTTGGAGCCAGTTTACAATTTTGTAGATGGTAAAAGTGAAACAGTGCTTGACGAAGGAGCATGTAAAGGGGATGATCTGTAAAGAGAGGGACACTACATAGAAAGCAAAGTCAAAAGACTTAAAGAAGATATATTGTGCTCATGTCTGCTATATATTTATAATCTATGGCACCCGAGATCATTATGTTATAATTTGGACATTTTAAACAACAATATTCATATAAAAGAAACAAGTCTGTGTCTCTTTTTAATGAATATTGAATTTTTGGGTTAGCGGTGCCCAATGGGAGCTGGGGTCGCCGTAAACATCACAACAAAGAGCCATGAAGTTGTCGGATTTTTTGGGGTTTTTTTCCATTGCCGCGAAAATTCAACTAAAAGCAGGCCTCTCAGTTCTGCAGTTTTGAACGGGAGTCGATGGTTTTTATTAGTAAGCCATTTTAGATCAATATTTCAATTTACAAAATAAGAAAATATTGTAATAACCTGATATTTTGTGGTTAGTTCAGAATTGACACCTTTTGTTGTTCTTATAACTGTTTATGCGTTGTTGTGAACATAACTGCTTTTGAATGTGACACACAAGTTGTTACTGGCATAGACTGTATATATAAACGGACATAGATAACCTGCTAGCCACCGCGTTCTAAATAGGGAGTGAGCATGAATGTACTTCCTGCTCCATTGACTCAGGCTCCAATTCACGTTACATTAGAAAACTGTTACCCCTCTCTCCATAACTGTTCCCGTCAGGCACATCATTTTGGTCTTAAAATGTTCATATTGACCCGTTCTACGTGATCCTGGTATTTTTACTTCGCTATTGTGTCCAGACCTCAAGATGTGAACATTCATAAAAGACAAATCAAGCACCTTCTTTCCACAAGGTCGTTCCAGCTTGCATTGATTGACAGTGTTGTTAAGCATGTGCTCCCTGCTAAACCTTCACTCTGGATTGGCTCTTTGGTTGCTATGACACTCTCATCAGAATTCCTAATATGCAACTCGGCTCCAAATTGGCCCTTATAACTGCTAGCCTCGATGAGCTTCATTTGACTGGAGTTGACTGGAGTTGACTGGGTGACGTGACACTCACTTTGTCCACTTCTTTACACAGTCTGGCTACACTGGCTCTAGTGAGTTGAGACTGCTGTTGTTTTGCTCTTGTTTTGGCGTGGGTTACAGTCTACAGTAGGCCTTGTGTTCAGAAAATAAACAACAAGAACAGATTTGCCATGTTGCCATGCTACAGTATGTTATAGTTTAATAATGTAATACTAAATACTAAAAAAAATCATAATATGTGTCCTTTAAGGAAGTAGCTATGGCTGTTTATCATTATTGCAGTATTTGTTGTAGCCCTGTGTAGTAAATGGAAAAGTGTGTGCTGGTGATTATATTTCTGCTGATGTTTTTTGCCACCCCAACACTGTTTAGTAATTAAACAGAGACAAAGACGATACTGCGTCTCTCATTCACCGAGGGACACTCAAGACAGCAGACTCCTGTGTAATGCCAGGAGGATCATGGCCAACAAGTCACATGCACATTCAATATTTAGCTATTACGCACTTTAAGAGGAGAGGCTCAGGGCGGGTTTGTTCGTCGCGGTGCAAGTTCAAACTACAAGTGAACAGAGTAATCATCAGGGTGTAGTTGACTAAAGACTGTGGGATAATTAGCGGCAAAAGCTCTCCAAACTATTAGAGTGCATATGTAGGCCTGTCACGTAAATATATATGATAAACGATAATACTGAAACTAATTTATGCCACTGACACAAAAACCCAAGAGCAGATTTAAACCACAAAAACGATTCTAAATCTACAATATTGTTAAAAATCATGAGCTGCAATAAATAAACAGCAGAATGAAACATTTTAGTACTTAGTTTGCATCTGTAATGAGTCATATCATCTAGCCAAAAAATAACCTATAAGAATTCCCTGTAGCGCAAAGAAAAAGTACACATGATAAATACTGACCCCAATAAATACTGATCCACCTATCATATACTGAAAGATAAGTCGATATAGTGATTACTGTGACAGGTCTATGCATGTGACGTTTCCATGTTTCTTTAATTATGACTTGGTTTGGTGGCATAGGACCTGTGCTAAATATTTATGATGGTTTTACAGCAGTTCAGAAAGAAAAAAAAGAGAGAAAAGTTGAGGAAAGAAAGTTGAAAATTACAGAAAGTAGCGATGAGTTCTAAAAAATGTTAAGAAAACACAAAATTATAAAAAATGCATACACAAAATGCAGGGACAATTTACATGAAAGGAACAAATTTTTCTAGCACTGTGCAATAAATCCTGAAATGAAAACATATATTTTAAATCTAATGAAATACAGTCAGAAAAATTGCATTTTCATTTCCCAAAATTGTGCACCTCTATCAGAATATCCACAAAATATATTGAAAACAAAATATATTGTCTACATTAAGTTATAAAAAAGTACAACTAGGACACGTTTGAATACTGGTCTACTCCATGCTAAACGCTTATTTCTGTGTCACCCGTTTGGTGAAAATTGAAAGTGCACTATGTAACATTTTGAGTGGAGGTTCTGCCACTGCTTGTCTCCATGAAGATGTTGTTAATCTCTCACATTGATAACGTCAAGTATTTCAAGGTGTTTTTAGCTATTAAAACATGTATAATACAATAAATGTAAAATATTTAAGTTTAATACTGTGGAACATTCCAGGCAAAGGCAAGTTACATATTGAACCTAACAGAGGGTATTAGGCAAAATCAACTTTTTGGAGATTTCTACCATGTTATAATGTTCCCTCATTAAAAACATGCCTCAAAAGGTGTTAGATGTCATCCATGCAGGTCTGAGTAATCTAGCAATCTCTCGCAGACCCTGTTCGAACCCTCCTTACTGTTAGCTGTACAATCCTGTACAAGGTTCCACCCACAAGCTACGTCATCCATGCTCCCACAAGGCAATTTTCCATAAATGTACAAAAGCATGATACAACTTCACAAATCTGATGTGATGTGCAGTAGTTTCATTAGTGGGATGCACATTGATTGTGTTGTGACTTTGCGCAAAGAGCAATGAAATGGGGTGCTCAAAGTGTCAAAAACAAAAGCAAAAGCATTTTCAAAACAAGATAACATGTTGATCTAAATATGCTATGTGTTAGTAATTAATACCCCAGAGAAGTGTAATACCCCCTTTTTAATAAATATATTGTTGAAAATAAATAAATACAAAGACTGCAGAGATTCTTTGAGCTGTTTCGTGCTCTCCCTGAGTGCGTGGGCGTGCTGTGTACCTCTTTAGCTCCCTTCCTTCCTTTGACGGAGCAGATGGAGAGGCAGAGGCGGGCGGCGCGGGGTACGTCTGGGATGTACATGTCGTATGTGAGCCACTCGTTCCACCTGCAGAGAAACACCATCAGAGCAGAGGGAGGGGGTGAGAACATGGAACAGCTAATGATACAAGTGTACAAGGAAAGCCCAGGGAGGAAGGCAGGCAGGAGAAAAACAATCAGCACAGAGCAGAGGGAGGCAGGTGTGAACATGGAACAGCTAATGATGCAAGTGTACAAGGTTTTAAGCCCAGAGAGGAGGACATGCACCAGAAACAACATTAGACTCATTAGAGCAGAGGGAGGGGGGTGTAAACATGATGATGATGAATGTATACACCACATGCAGGAGAAATTATGGACCGTCGAGGGAGTTTACACAATGATAATTATGACACAAAGTAAATTTACCACAAAATTTAAATATTTTTACAGGTTAGTTGCAAGATTAAAATTAGTAGGGTAGCGGAGCAATAAGAGAGCCTTATTTCTCAAGTATAAGTCAACATTTGGGCCAAACACATGGCTAATGGAAAAACATAACACTGCTTGCTATAAATATTTTCTTAGTGTACCTTGTGTACATGTATTAAAGTGGGACTAAACACCTAGACTCCGGCCACAACTTTATTTCAAACAGAGCTGCTAAACTGGGCAGTACCTGGAGGACTAAAGGGCAGAGTGAAAGGGTCTAGAGGCATAAAGGACAGGTGTTTGTAATCAGAAACACCTGGTTGTAATCAGGGCAGTTCTACGTGGTGTCTCATTATACTTGAAATTGTGATGGTCAATAGAGGCAGCACACAGTCAGTTTTTGAATACAAATTTACCCAGTTCACTAAACCAACATTACAGTAGACAATAGTATTAAAACACCATATACAGAGTCCAAAAGTTGATTTGTTGTGTAATTCCACTTTAAAAGCATGCCAAGATATTTGAGTGTGCATTTTAACAGCTCAGACAAAAAGCTGACAGTGACTGTGGAGGTCTCTTGTGACATGTACAAAGAGGATTCAACAGTAACACAATACAGGCGGTTAATGTTTCTAAACTGTTAAGTTGGCCTCCCGGCTGAAGCTGCTCAGACAGAATTAGCTCTGTCTGCTGCCTTTAAGACTATTCCGGTTAAATAGAGTGAAAGTGGAAAACAGTGAGTGGAACGACTATGGGAATTACAAGCTGCAAGTAACTACTATCTAATTAATATTATTAATTATTAAGAAAGTAATTATTTTATTATTATTTTAACAGTTAATTTTAGTTGTCGACCAGTTTGTTTCAATTAGTTGACTACTCAAACTATTTCTACTGTCATGAACCAGCTTAAGCTTTAAGTATGTAACTGAGAGTATTTTACATTTTTTAAAAAGTGTAAATATACATCCTGCCTGCCTCATTTTAATTTAATAGTGGTGTCTTAGTGAAACAAAATTTTAAGAAAAGTTTTCTTAACAAATGGTACATGTTACCATCTGTTTATAACCCAGATAAAGTTTGTTAAAATAGTCAACAATTTTTTTAGTAGTAGATTAATTAACTGCTGCTGTGTAATGGGAATAATGTTAAAAATTAGAAATGTTCTTGGCAGTGTACAAATGTTCACAAAGTAGGAATGTGCTTTGGAAATTTCAGCAACATATAACAAGGAGCAATAATAATTAAATGTACTACAATATAACAGTGCATGTCTGTAACCCCCCAGTGGTCTGGGTAAGTTCCATTGCAAAGGAAAATTTAATTCTGTCAACAGTATAAAAGTGTATTCATCCATTTAATTTATTTGATAGAAGTTGATAGAATTTAATGTTCCATTGCAATAGTAGGCCATGCATAATGAAAGTTAAAGAGTAAAATAAAACAGAAATACCTGGGGTTTGAACAGGGGACTCTCTGGGTGTTGACATTGTCACACATCTGCTCTCCTCCGTGATAGATTCCTGTTCTCACATAAATCTGTAAAAACACAAATAAATACAGAACAGTTAGTGCAGTGTTCTACGTGTCGTGTTTCCTGAAACACTTGGCCTGGGACAATGAAGAGTTGTTTCCACAGGATGTGAGTGTGTTGGGACACGAGATACAGGCAGAAAAACACTTTGGAAAATTGGCTAGAAAAGGTTAAAACTGAACAGGTTTCAATAACATTCAAGCCAAAGGATTAGGTCAGTGTTTTAGTATATTGGTTTTCTGTTGTATTCAAGGAAAAGTTTACAAATAAATCCCTCTGAATGTGTATGTAGTAGACAAAAATATTTATACACAAGGTTTGTGGTAAAAAAGGGCAGTCGGTGAGTTGTTAGTCATTTTAAATCACAGAATTTTGGGGAAAATGATCTAAATCTGTACTGCACACTGGCCCAGAAATATCCATTGGTTGCTCGGGATTCTAAACAATCGGCATCAGCCATGAAAAATGATGACAGTGGTCCATTGATCGGAAGGTTAGCAGTTCAAATCTTGGCCTTGGCATAAAAAAATAGAACATCACTGGGAGGACAGTCAGATCCACTGTTCCACAGGTTGGTGGTGCGATTCCAGCTGCTACAGATGAATGCAGTCGTTGTGTCCTTGGGCAAGACATTTAACCCACCTCACCCCAGAGTCTGTGTATACTGGTGCATGAATGTGTATGTGAACCATTTACCAAAAAAAAACATGATCTTTAATATAAATGTGACAATTTTTCATTTTTTTCAAAGCTGCATTGTGCCCTAACACTGATGTACTGCTGTGTTCACTGTCACTTCACTGACTGCTCTGTAAATATCTCTGCAGCTAATACCAGGAGGCAGCACCCAGCCCTTCCCATCATGCACCTTGTCAATGTCTCGGATGTTGACGTTGACGTAGGTGGCACACAGGACGCGTATGCGCAGAGTCCCGTTGATGGTCCACAGAGACTTGGATGCGGCCTCTCCGTTCATATAGGAGGTTGCCGTGGAGATGCGCCGCGAGTACGATGGCATGACGAAGGTGTCTGTGGGCAGCTGGGTGTAGAGGCTGTCCTTCGCCATCAGCATCAGGTTAGGCATCCTCCCCAACATGATGCAACTGCGGATGTACTAGAAAGGACAGATGCATGTATCAGACCAACTACAGTGAATATGCTACAGACAGGTACATTATTATTATTACAGGGAGAGCCCAACGAGAGCGCTTAGACTCTCTTTTTCATTGGTGTCCTGTTCAAATCATAGACTGTATACAGAAGGGGACTAAGTGAGTGTGACGTCACCCATAGCATTCAGCTCCAGTCAAATGAAGCTCATCGAGGCTAGAGCAGGTATAGTGGCGAATTTGGAGCCGAGTTTCATATTTGGAATTCTGACTGGGAGTATCATAGCAACCAAAGAGTCAATCTGGAGCGAAGCTGCTGAAGCTAACGCCCCTTCCGGCTCAGATCACTGTTTGTTTGGAGGCGGGCGCTCATCCACAATGTCAATCAAACCTGCTAATGATAGCGGGATAAACCTTGGGGATAGCAGGCCGCTGATTTGTTTGTTATTAATGCTCATGCCTTGAATTACAGACACAATAGCAAAATAAAAATACAAGCATCATATAGAGTGGGTTTTAAGACAATTTTAAGACCAAAATGACGAGCCTGACAGCAGTAGTTACAGAGAGAGGGGCGACAGTTTTCTAATCTAAAGTGAACTGGAAGCAGTCGACGGTGCTAGAAACGTGCCCATGCTCACTTCCTATTTGGAACGCAGCAACTAGCCTCTTAGCTATATCCATTTATATATCCCGTCTGCGGTTCAAATACAGTAAAAATACAAACAGAAAACAAACAACAGACCAGCTAGTGTGGATATACTAGAGACATACAAAGATATCAGGCCAGCTGCTGTTACAACCATTTTTTTCAAACTGCTGCTGAAAGACAAATATATTAAATAAATAAATGCCATTTTCTGCTTCTTTCAAAATTTGAATCAGTAAAGAAATAGCATGGTAACAGTTTGGAATGAGGTTAGGTTAGCCTTTATTGTCCCTATACGTAAATGTGTCCTCTGCGTTTGACCCATCCTTCAGTGCAGCGGGGCATCCTGTCAGGAGCAGTGGGCGAGCATAAGGTTAAAGGTTCTTTATTTGTAATTCCAACATGCAAAAAACAGAATGAACACAAGACAGAATTAAATTTGTCCCTCAAGGTCCAGTGATTAAAAGACCGGAAGCTTTTGTATTTGGAAAAAAAGAGCAGAGTTAATCCTATTTCAGCATTTATGAATGGAAAATGTCTGTGCTTCCCTCTTCAGCAGGTGGTTTCTCTGCTCGCTCAGATGTAATTCTTCACTCATTTAGTTTGAAGTATCTGGTTGAACTTCCCACTTTTTCCCCATCACTTTTAATGGAAGCTGATCCAGATGGATAATGTGTCGAACTCACCTCAGGGGGCTGCACATATCAATCTGGCTTCTTCCAGTTTATTGAAATAGAGCTTCAAAATGGTTTTACCCACATTATCCAACACCCTGTTTCCCACCTAGGGCCATGCTATTACTGTGATGATGAAGTGCAACCAATTTTTTAAATATTTTTCTGCATAACTTCTTGTTTATTCAATGTGACAACACCAGTGAATTAGAGTCCATAAACTAAATAAAAAGCTAAAAACTTGGCACAAACAGCACTTACAACTTTCCCCTTATAAAAAAAAAATACTTTACTGCACCCTTTTAGTAGATTTCCCCATTTTCACCCCGGTTAAATAATTTATGACTTCCTGAATCAACATATATGAGCAGCCTTGGGCATAAATACATAATGAAGACCAGTGTCCGTCAGAAGAGTGTATTAACTGTAATGTCCATATGAGGCTGAGTAGGGCATTAAATAAATATGATACCTTGTACTGGCTGATGGGGTACTTCTCCAGGAGGTACTCGTCGCAGCCGCACACTTTGAGGATGTATTTTCCCTGATACTCCTGAACACACATCTTCAGCTGTTCAGGAGACAGAAGCATGCTACGGGTTTTCTTACGGATGGCCTCTGCTATAACCTGAAAGAAACATAGACCATTACTATCCACTAATATTATTACAAGTAGTAGTAGTAGTAGTAGTAGTAGTAGTAGTAGTAGTAGTAGTGTTGTTGCTGTTAATAGTAGTAGTAGCAAAAGTAATGGGGCTGTATTTCTTCTCAAATTAAACTTTGTAGCTGATGTCATCAACATTCCCTGGGGGGGTGAAGCTAATTGGAGGCACTGCTCTGTCTGAAGCTATGTTACTCAAATTAGACTTCAATCTGAGCTTTGATTTAACACAATCTTGCCAGAAAGAACTGACTTGAGTTAATTTGCGCTGTTAAACAAGTCCCTCTCACATAACATTACAGTGACAAGCCAGCTAGTTTTTCACTTTCAACTTTTTTGTTGAAAATCAAACGCCTAAACAGAACCTGGCTTGTATTGGTCACAGGCTGCTGAAAAGGTGTTGTTTAAATTCTGTACATATTTCTTAAGTTTTCAGACAATGTAAAAAATGGCTCTTCTGCTACATACAAGATTTTTTCATATGTCAATATGAACAAAACCTATTAAACAAACAGCATTAAAAATGTTGTCATCTCACCTAAATCCAACTATATCCTTATACTAATTGAAACGTCTAAGAATCACTGAAACAACACAGTAAATTCTTGGTCTGACCTGCTCGGGAACACAGTCATGGTTGATCTTCAGAGTGTACTTCTGTTTGTCGTTGTTAGGAGAGACAATCACCCAAATCACAACAATAATCTGACCTAAAAATACAGAAAAGGAGAATAAAAAGATAATTCAAAATTGACTTTATGAGCTTTCAACCACTTTATGATGGTTCTCCCACATCATTAACTCACTCATAATATATTTTATTTGTATATGTTTTATGTAGGTTTCAGTAATCCTGTATAGTTCTGCATTTGAGAGTTGAGTGCTCAGAAAATTCTTACACACATACTATTGAAATGTTGCTTTGCCATTTCACAAAACTAAAAACATTGTAAATTAAATTAGATTTGATTTTTAAAGTCTGTGCTCAACAGACACCATTCACTTCAATCTGGAATGTTCCCAAGAGCTTTGAAAACTGCAGTTACCAAGGCTCTCCTAAAGAAGAGCAGTCTTGATGCTACAGTAATGAACAATTACCGACCCATCTCAAATCTACCGTTTTTAGGCAAAGTCCTTAAAAAAGTTGTTTACCAACAGCTTATTAACTTTCTCCAAATGAACAACTCCTTTGATGTTTTCCAGTCGGGTTTCAGACCCCACCACAGCACTGAGACAGCTCTTATCAAGGTGACAAATGACATCCGCTTGAACACTGATCCTGTTAAATCTGAGTGCTGCTTTTAACACTGTCCATCATGGGATCCTCTTACAGAGACTAGAGGACTGGGTGGGCATCTCTGGCACTGCACTACTGTAGACTGGTTCAAGTCCTATCGAGAACACAGGGAGTACTTTGTTGAGACTGAAAACTATGTCTCAGATCACATGCCCTTGACACGTGGGATGCCCCAGGGTCAATCCTGGGCCCCCTGTTGTTCAGTCTCTACATGCTGCCGTTAGGTCAGTTAATACACAGCAATAATGTGTCCTACCACAACTATGTAGATGACACTCAGATCTATGTCTCACTGCCACAGGTGAAATGGACCAGTGGATTCACTCTGCCACTGCATCCAACAGATCAGTGTGTGGATGCAAAACAACTTTCTCCAGATAAACTCAGACAAGACTGGAGTCACTGCCTTTGACCCACAGAAACAAAAAGTGTCATCTGCAGTTTTTTACCACCTAACAACATTGCAAAAATCAAAGGTATACTGTCAAAACCACACTTGGAGAGACTTATCCACACATTTGTCTCCAGTAGATTAGACTACTGTAATGGCCTGTTCACTGGCCTCTCCAAATGAGCGTTAAGACAGCTGCTCAGGTCCTGACTAGAACCAGGAAGTCCTAACAGTCTTGTGCTCAGGTCTCTGCACTGGCAGAGAATACACTTTATAGCGGTTCTGCTTGTGTACAACTCTCTCTTCACTCTTCACTCACTCTTCCTTTTTTTTATGTTTTCAATGATTATTTAAGCTTTTATTTGTTTGTATTGTGATTTTAATGTCTTCCTTAATCTGTAAAGCACTTTGAATTATTCTGTGTACAAATTGTACATTACAAATACATTTGCCTTGCCTTGACATCTGATGCTTGAAGAGAAGAGGTCTCTACAGTTTTGAAAGGGCAGTCACTGGACCCATTCTTATTATTAAGTCATTTCAGATCAATTATGCATTTTATAATTACAAAAATGTAAAATACTGCTCTGTATATGTGCTTTATTGCCAAATACTAAAGCATAACATTTCTTCTGTAACACAAGACTATATGAACAATCAATAAACCAACTTCCCTTCTGCCTGGACACAATAACTGCTAATGGGTCATCTGGGGACTCATTGTTTACACAGCTTCAAGACTTAAGTGTCACAATACAATCACACTAATCAATACATGGGCTGTCGGAAGCATTATTGTACTCAGGCCCAGCTGTAAGGTGCTATCAATGCTAGGCTAATGTTTACAAGCTGCCAGTTCACTCCTCTAAATGATTTCAACACTGCATTGTTGCCGTTACTGGAACCGCTCAATAGATTGCATTAAGAAATCCCATAACTGCACACATTTGGCTGTGACTGGAGTGTGGAAATAGGGAATGACCACGACTGTATGACTCGACTAACGCTGTGGTTTGATGTGTTATGAACTGCTAGGAACAAAACAAGTTCTATTGGGACTAAACTTTGTGGAGACTAAATGGGGATACATTTCGGTCACCATAACACATATTCTTTATTATTTAATCATCTATTTGGTTTGAAAAAGATTAAGTTCAGGATTTAAGCTAAGATCAGGGTTATGATCCTAAAAAATAAAATCACAAAATGTTTTGTATCACGTATCACTGTATCTTTCTAGAATTTATTGTAAAACGTGCATTATTCCTGTGTCGCCTCTCCACAGATCCAACCTGTAACTTGGTCTGGTGGTGTCTCCAGTTTGTCACCAAGGAGACAGACAAGTTTAATGCTATACTGTGTAACATTTCCATGGAGACAAGGAGGTAGCCGATTCTCCACCTGAAAAGTTACATTGTGCACATTTATGTTACTGGGAACTTTCTGGAGGTGGCATCACATTCATGATTCTATAGAAATAAAAAGTTAAACAAACAGGTGGGAGCCCTTCTCCAGGCTAAATATGAGTCAGGTTTGTGGAGATGCAAGCCCGCTCAGAGTAATGATGCAGGGTTTTTCAGTTTTTGCAATAAATACAACCAAAACGTGCTTAGTCTATTTTTAAATAAAACTATGGCTTTAACTGTGGCGTTACCTTTGTCGAGTTTGCTGTAGATGTGCTTGGGCAGCTCCTGGGACGACTCTACGTTGGGCGGGTAGACGTACAGAGCGCGGCTGTGGGGTCCACTGGCGTCTCTCAGCTCCACCGAGTCTTTACAAACGTTTAAGATGTTTCTCCTGAAGTCTTGTACCTCCGAGTCCTTCACCAGCTCAAACTCGATCACAGGCATCCCAATGGCAAAACCTGAAACAGAAAAATCATGTTTAAAGGACGCATATTGTGCATTCTTGAGGGTTTAATTCCCTTTCAAACAAGTATTTGGTCACCTTGGGACAAATATTTCACATTTTTTAACTAAAATAATGCCTTCATTTGAAAAACACATTTTACAAACTTATTTCTGTTTCCACTGAGACATTTAGGCATTGGAGCTTCCTCTGCTGTTGGTAATGGGAATGAACGATGGGTAAATAATCAAGTTAAGTCCTTAAGCTCTGTGAATGCTATGTTAATAGAGCAATGCATTTGTTGTGGACACAGTTGACCGCAGAATCAGTCTGGTGATGATTTATGGACTTAAAAGTTTTTTACATGAGACACAACAATTTGGGTAAAATGTGATTTGATTTTTGAGTGCTTAGAGAAGACAACTTTGGATCAATGGATCAATAAAACGAGCGTGAATAAATACAAGTCCATGTTTAATAAAGCTTTAATAAAGACAGCATTAAAGTTCAACCAGAACATTTGATCTAGTTCATTTCTGATAAAAGTATAATGCAGTAACCTGCCAGCAAGATGAATTCTTTCGATATTTATGATTTCACAACCTCACAAACTTCAGCCCATTTTAGCAACTATTTTGTTTTTGAAGAACGTGCAGAGGAAAGCACCTTGTGCATTTGTAGAGGGGAACATGTTTGATTGAAAACTTTGATTTCTTGGCTTGTTCCCAGTTGTGATGCTTCGACCACTCACATTCAAATATTCACCATGATCTGTCTTTTTTCGATTGCTTTCAGCAAGAGTCACTCAGGGTGCTACACACATCAACTAAAGGAGCTGATAAATTGGTATACCTTACTAGATTATCTAATGTTGATTTTGGCCATCTTAGCTCAACTCTTTAAAGATGGCCAAAATCAACTCTTTTTTTGTCACTTTGTTTCATTGGATTTAGTCAGTTTTACAAGCACAACAACAAAACCAAAAGCAAAAAGAAAAACAGAAGGCTGGGTGACACTTGGGTCTGCTGCTTTTGCATATATGATGTAATTTTTTCCCATTTTTCTTAATGTGTGCCTCTTGCAATCTCAGTGAATGAGTTATTTTTTTCCATTTGATAGATGCCCTTAATTGTTGATGTCCACTGCTCCTTTGAGGGCACAGAAGTTATGTTCCACTTCCTGGTTATTGATTTTTTGGCAGTTAATGACATCACTTTGAACAGATATATCTCGCATTGATGAATAGCATCCTCTGAAAAGTTATACAGATGTCAAAGGGACTGAATATCCCAGCACCTGCCGCAGTACATCACAAACCATCTCCCAAAATACACTAATATTTGAACATTTCCAAAATATATAAGAATGGTCCACATCGATTTCTCCGCATTCCCGCCAACAAATCTGGTGCAACTGTTCACTCTTTAGAAGATGTTTGTGTAATCCCTTAGTCGTTCAGGTATGATCCATAGTAAAAGCAAAATGTAAAATCAGGTCTAGGAGTGAAGACGTTTCACTGCCTTATATCTGTCTGAAGGGAGGCAGTGTCCACTGTGATCAGACCAGAACTGAAGAAGCAGTTTTGGATGAGCAGCCAAACGTCTTCACTTCTACAATTTTTGTCCAGTTGACAGATTTTACTCTTTAGTAACTTTGACCAACTCTTACCAATTTCCCTGTTAAGTATCTTCTCTTCTCTGTTGCCGACTGGTTCGATGACTTTAAGAAAAGGCTGAAAGAGCCGCAGGTCGCACAGCCTTCGAGTTTCATCGTAAAACTCCTCACGCTCCGCTTCCTGTCGCAAAAAAAAAACCAAAAAACAACCCAATATCACTTAGTCTCTCCACGGGTGTGCGATGAGTATTCGTTTTAAGTGCAGCTTGTTTAACTTTCCCCAAGGGCAGCAGAGAAGTAAAGTGGTTATAATCTGGAGTTGTGGTAGTTTTTGTACCTGTGTCACGCTCACAAAGATGTACGACGTCTCCTCCTGCAGTAGCTGGTGCAAAGGGTACTTCCGAGCCTCTTTGAACAGCTCGTGTTTGATGGTGATGAGGGTAGCTTCACGGAGGCACTCCAGAGTCAGGATCATACCGTTGGGAAGTAGACAGTCCACCAGGATCCTGAACCGGAGAAGACTGAGTTTAAGTATTTATGACTCTGCATCACTGTATTCTCTAGGAAAAAGTGGGTTGGCCATCACTGTCTGTTACAAAAGAGCACTGTATGAAATTCTTCAAAAACTGCCAGAATCCCTAACCTGCTTTTAATCATTGAAATCGGAACATTTAATACCAGATCACATGATGTATAATGTATAATGTATAATATGACTAGCTGCACCAAAGCTGAGATGGGAAAGAGGCTTTTAGCTGATTTGCTTCACGAAAATGGAATACACTCCAAGAAAAAGCAAAACTGGACACTTTGGTGACACAACCGCAATGTAATAATCTGGTAATAAACTTTTATGCACACACCTGCTCCTTTTTAATGTTTTATAAGGACTTGTTTTTTCTGTTTGTCCAAGTGCTCTCATTGGGTTCCCCTGTATAATTAAAGATAACTAAATAAAGGACACTTCAAAAGACTGATCAATGCTCTAGTCTAGATCAGGTCAGAATCACTAAAATCACCATGTGAACAACTAGGTTTTGATGCACAATATACCGCTACAGATAAATACTGCGGCAAACTATAATATTGAAACTACTTTATGCCACTGACACAATAACAATAAAGTACGATTATCCCAGTAAACACATTTTTAAATAGACAGTATGATTAAAAGGAGCTGTAACAAATAACTAACAGAATGTACCAATAATCAGCCTTAGAAGTGATCTGTTCTACCCTCTACAGCTCAAATCTAACATTATTACTTAAAAATGGCAAAACTCTCCCCATTTTTGAAAAGAAATTATACACACAATAAATACTGAGTGCCAAAATATATTCTTCCAGCTTTCACATATTGAACATTAAGTGGATAGAGTTAGGATTAGTGAACACTGACAGTAAAATTGAATCTGTGGTCAAAACAATTAAAAGTCCTATTATATTAAGCCATGTTATAATGCTGTTAGCTCCTCAAAAACAGACGTGGAGCTGTGTTTTGTTTCATTCACACATGTTTGAGTTACCCTTTATTATTAGTCTGTCTACATCTCCAAGGGTCAAAATGCTGTTCCACCTTGTGATGTCATGTCTTTGTTCTGCAGAGATTGGCAATTCCTGGGCTGAAATCATCCAAATGATTCTAGTGAAGGTGTGTGGAGTTGAAAAACACAGTGAAGCACTTCCTGTATTACCACATGACATCAAAAGGTGGAACAGGCTGTTTTCTGTTCTGAGAGAAAAACTAACCTAAATAGGCAGGGTTTATTTGTTAAACATGTGTGAATGAATAAAACACAACTTCAGTTATGTTTTTGATGAGAAAACAATATTATAATATAGATCAGAAATGACCATAATATAGGCGCTTTGAAAACTGGTTTAGTTAAATGTATTTGTAGTTTATCATGTAATTTGACCTACTTCCAAAAATATGCAGTTTTCAAGATTTAATGCATTTTTAAGCTTTAATACAATGTCATTAGCCTATTGTTCATGTTATCGTTAAATCACTGGGAACCCATGAGATTATCGTTTGTCCAGGGGGTCGTCTTGGTGTCTACTTTGGTGTTTTATTCTTCTTTTCCTGTGTATCATGTGATCTGTGTGTTCTTTTTTTTTTCTTTATGTGAATCACTTTGGTCAGCTGAAGATGTGCTATGCTATATAAATAAACTTTAACTGAACTGAATCTTTTCACATTTTTATTTATTGTTGTGAAAATCTAGGAGGAAAAATACGACTTAATCTTTAAAATACAGTGTGAATAATTATTGTCGCAGGGGGCACGGGGCAACAGACTGTGCCGCTGTTTGCACCGTACCTGGGGGGCATGAGGTGGATGCCCCACAGCTCTCCGGAGGACGGCCGCGGAGGCATCTCTCCCTCTGAATCTCGCCACGGCAGAGAGAACGGACCAAGAACTCAACCTGCAAGAGAAAAACACACCTCAGTCAACTAGATACGTTATAGTTGAATTTAATGCTGTGTCATAAAGAAAATGTTCTGAATCATTATAACAAGTTCCTCAATCAGGAGGAATTGAGGAATTAAGTTCCTCCTCAATCAGGAGGAATTGAGGAACTTGTTAGGTTGTAAAAGGTTGCAAGAAAGAGAAAGAAAGAGAGGGAGGGAGAGAGGGAAGAGGGGGAGAGAGAGAGAGAGAGAGAGAGAGAGAGAGAGAGAGAGAGAGGTGAACGGGAGAAAGAGAGGGAGAGAGAGGGAAGAGGGAGAGAGTGAGAGAGAAAGAGAACAGGAGAAAGAGAGGGAGAGAGATAGAGAGAGAGGGAAGAGGGAGAGAGAGAAAGAGAGAGAGAGAGAGAAGAGAGAGAGTGAACGGGAGAAAGAGAGGGAGAGACAGGGAAGAGAAAGAGGGAGAGAGTGAGAAAGAGAATAGGAGAAAGAGGGAGAGAAAGGCAAGAGAGACAGAAGAAGAAAGAGAGGGAGAGAGGACAGAGCTACAGCTAAAGTGGGGAGTAAGAGAAGAGAGGGAGAAAGAGAGAGAAAAAGAGAGGAGGAATAATCAGTTAGGCTGTATCCTGTAGTTAGGGCTGTGCACTTCATCATATTTTAATCAAGATTCAGACATGTTGTATAATTGCCATTGATCAGCTCAGGTTTTCTTAAAGGAGAGGTCCACAGCCCGTCCTCTGTAAAAGCATGTGGTTTGGAGAAAGAAATCTGAATTTTAAATGGCAATTATTTAAAGTCTGTGTTGTTTATATTCAGGAAATCTACATTAAAAGCCATAATTTGTTTTAGTAAGCCCATTATTCATAGTTTATTAAGAGTGATTCAGCCCAAGTAACTACTTAACTAAGGGGTATGGTTAGGATGGATTCACTGAGTAGTTCAATTCACTTGCGCCTCAGTATATGACGATCTTTTAACTCCACACATTGTGCCTCGATCTCTCCAGTCAAACTTTCTGTCCCCCCAGTTCACCTCTAAACCAAAGGAGACCGAGCTTTCTCCATTGTGGCCCCTAAGCTTTGGAATGCACTCTCATTTCATCTGAGAACATGCTCCACCTTACCTCAAACCCTCCTAAAAAGATTTTTCCGAGATGGCGTTTAACAGCCCTTGATCCCTGTTCTGATTTTATCTTTGTGTATTCATCTACATTTAT
The DNA here is from genome assembly GCA_019594935.1 of Periophthalmus modestus. Classification (NCBI taxonomy): domain Eukaryota; kingdom Metazoa; phylum Chordata; class Actinopteri; order Gobiiformes; family Gobiidae; genus Periophthalmus; species Periophthalmus modestus. Next base: position 31,033,598 of record JAIEZT010000007.1, on the reverse strand, counting down.
ATGTACTACTTTGTATATGCATGTGTTTTATTGTTTTACTGTTTGGTGTTTCTTGTTGTAAAGCACTTTGGCACAACTTGGTACGGTTGTTTTAAATGTGCTATAGCAATAAAATGACTTGATTTGACTCGTTCCTAAGCCTGAATCATTCTTAAAAAAACTATTAGTTCATCATGAATGAACTAGCCGTACTAGAACTGAAATTGGAAAAAAGGGCTTTAGGCTGTTTTGCTTCCCAAAAATGGAATACATTTCAAGGACACGCAAAACTGGTTACGCTGCTGCCACAAATGAACTTTAATAATCTGGTGACAAACATTTATTTGTACTCACATCTCCTCCTGTTTTTAATGTTTTAAATGGACCTATGCAGTTATGTGTTTTGTTTGTTTTTCTTTTGTATTTGTCTGTATTTGAACAGAGCGCTCGTGAAAAGAGTCTGAGTGCTCTCACTGGGCTCTCCATGTATAAATAAAGATTTTTTAAAAATCATTAAGACTATGAGGTGTAGCTATTATTATGAAATGTTATCAACATTTCAAACAACAAAAAGCATCACCTTTAGACTCAACGCCTGTAACTTCTTTTTGATGTCAGACCTCTTTATAATTATATGTTCATTTTTCAATCTGAGTTTTCTATCTGATTCTACCTCAAACGTATCCTTTGTAAAGCTCCTATTTGCAACTTGCTTCAGGGCTAACAGACAGTATATAGGACAGGTGGGTCATTTGAGTAGACAATGACATTAGAGAGGGGGAAGAATCATTGAACTAAAGTCAATCAGGAGCAGGAGAGGCTAAACCAGACAAACTGAAGTCTTCATTCAAATATATAAACGCTGGGGGCTGCAGACTCATCCAAAGGTCTTAAACGACACGCTGGAGTTTACACCTTATTTTAAAGGCCTTCTACCCAATTTTTCCCCCTATATTTGAGCAAAATGTGACGTCCCCAGTACAGATCTATTGTATAAACAGCTCTTGAGGTCAAAATAAGTCAGCTGTGTACTGTCCGCATTAGAAATCATGCTATTGTCCGGTAATCAGGAAATTTGCGTTAGCATGGTAAATGGTTGCATTTTCATATAGCACTTTTCCACCTTCAAGGATTTACATCAAGGAACCTGTTCAAACACACTCATACACCAGTGTAAACAGACACTAGGGGCGAGGCGGGTTAAGTGTCTTGCCCAAGGACATGACGACAGCATTGATGTGTGGGAGCTAGAAACGCACCTTCGGATCAGTGGATAAACACTCTGCCAATCGAGCTACTGTTGTCTGATCTTTGAGAATGGTGAAAAGTGCTTATGAACTCATTGTGGTGAATAATCAGAATGCAAACAGTAGCAGTAATGACAACAAAAAGGGATATGAAACTCTGGGAAAATAAAACCAAAACCTTTCCAAAATTAGAGAATTGTTTGGGTTTGTGAAATTAGATTAAATAAGAAAATAGATTATGCGTCTTGGCAAAATAAACTGCTTAGATTTTTTGAAAGGGGATGCCACGCAGGAGGTCAAAATCTAAGTAAGCTTTCTCTGTCGCTGGCCCCAGACTTTGAAACAGACTGGCCCCTGATCTGCCACTATCACAGACTTCAGCCTGTTTAAATCCAGGCTCAAAACATATTTATTCAGACTGACTGTTAACACTTAACAATGCAGCGACACTTTGTACAATTTGCTTTTATTTCATTGTTTAATGTTTTGAATGTTCTTATATTGTGTTGGTTTTATTAGAAAGCAGTTTGGTCACTTTGAGTGTTGTAACGGGCTTTATAAATAACGTTTGATTGATTCATTGATTGAAGTTTTATTAGTTTTATTTTTTTTAAATATATAAACTTTGAATTAAGCAGTGTTTTTAAGTGAGTTCATGCTACTGCGTTCCTCTCACATTTCATTGACTTGTTGTCGGTATGTTAACTTTTATATGATAAATAAATCAAAATCTATAAAAAGTGACTAGTTACACTGCTTTGGAATTTTCATGTTGGTTTGTGGTTAAATCCCTGAATTACACGTGTCTTACTGATGTTGTGCGCTTGAGCAAGACGCTTTACCTGCTTGCTACTCATTTCTCTGGCAAAAGCAGTGTTTAGGTGGTTTATTGTTCAAAATGTGCTCCCTACACTATAAAAAAGTAAGTACTGGTTATTTTTGTATCCCTAGTAAATAATAACCATGGTAATATCACAAGAATGTTGGCATGACACAAACTTGCTAATGATCTTGACAACAAAAACATTTAGCGATGTTTTTCTCTCTGTGTAATTCCAAAGCTGTGACCAGTCTGTTGTTGTTGGCTCGGAACGACTGTCCGAAATGTCCCCTCTGGCCACACGGGGCAGAATGTGTCACGATGGGGCTGAGTCATAGTGTTTGTGACGAGGCCTAAGCAGTGAATGTGAGCTCACCCCATAGGCAGCACTGACAGGGAAACTTACATAGGACAACTGTGCAATATTCATCTAAAGTTTAAATGCGCAATAACTATACAATATGTTAACAATAAAAATGATATCCGGTAGTATTATTGTATTGTAAATGCACTGCCAGTGTCTAAATGTGTTTCATTGTAAAAAGTAAAGGCAACTACATAGACCATGATCCTTTGCTCTTGAAGAAACCATGATATTATTAGATGCACTATGTATATTTTCTGATGGGGGGCTCTGTCAGATATGTTATTGCTTTATGTCATGGCATTAAACTTACCTATTTAATGTCTTTCATATGAACCTCTTGTTTCAAAGTAATATATATGTTTTGGGGTTTATTTTTTGTTTATTTATGCATATGTAAAGTTCATTGTACTGTTCATTTCTATATTTATTGCATATATATATATATATATTTATTGTTTTTGCAATTTTTAAGAGGACCCCAGCGGCAGTAGCGGGTTAAATGGGAAGCTAATAGGGATCTAAAAAAAAACCCATAAACAATATTTTAGAATTTATTCAGTTACAGGTGATTTAGTCCAACAAAACATACATTAAAAACATGTATTGTTACTGTAAGTGGGCACAATTCTCCACAGATTCGACCCGTAACAGGCACCATCACCTGCTTGTTTCCATGGAGAGAGATAAGTTTAATGCTGTATTGTAGAGCATTCCAGGCAAAGCAAAAACACCTCTACCTGAAAAGTTACACAGTGAATCATTAAGTAATCAAGGGAACAAGTTTAGTTAAAGTAGTGATACTGTTTACAATATTATTTATAAAGAAGTGATATAAAGAATTATTTCAAATGAGCAAAAACAGTGTGATTTAGCCTGTGCTTGAGTTGAGACAATCCTCCCATTGAGCGCCGCTGAGCCTGATCAGGATGCAGATACGGCCTTCGGGACAAAAGAGGACGCTTCCTCAAAACACAGGAAGTGGGGAGGGGGAGACCCTGGCCTGCGCACAAATGCACTCTAAAAACAAATAACCACAAATACAGGGACCGCTGTGAGGAACCAAGAGAACTAAACAAGGAGCTACCACCAGACTAGCCCACAAGACCAACTACTGCTTCTAAATAAGGCTTAACATACACAGCTAAAGTGGTTATATTGTAAGGTTATCAAAAGATCAAAAATCTGATTGTAATCGATACTAAAACTAGTATAGAAACGAAATACTCATTTGTGCAGGTATCAATAAAAAAGTCATATTCACAGGACAGAAATGAACCTTTCCTGAATATCTGCAGAATGATGTTGAGCTAGAACAAGTATAAGACACATAGACGAGTTTACACCCATGGACCACTATGAACCTACTGCACACTGAGGGATTACACAGATATAAGGACACATGGGAAAGGAAAAGAAAGTACTACCATTTAATGTTGAAAATCACATTCTATTGTCTAAAATAAAAAGTGTTTTTAATTATCATCTTGGAATCGAAATCGGTATCGAGTATCGAGTCTATTCTTTAGTAACAAAATGTTTTTAGTATCACTATCGTGACAACACTACTCTATTGTTGTTGTTTTTTTCTCCTAATGTTGCATTCACTTAGTATTTGTCTTGGTCCTAAATTGATCCTGGTTTAGTCCTGATTTAGACTTGGTTTGGTCCAAGTTCTAGTCCTGGGTTAGTCCTTGTCTAGCCCAGATTTAGTTACGGCTTTAGCCCCAGTGTAGTCCTGATATGGACTTTGATCTGGTCTCGTTCTAGTCCTGGCTTAGTTCTAGTTAGTCTGAGTTTAGTGCCAATTTTGATGTGGTGTGTGCAAGTGTGAATGTTACTTTCATTATCACCAAATTTGAAATTTGATGTAAGCAATAATAACTAAACTAAATAATAATGTTAAATCAGAAATTCATATTTTCAATCAATTCTTTATGATTCCATAATTTGAATGAATGAGTTTGCAAAAGTTTAGAGTTTACTAGTTTGCAAAACGGAGACGCTACTAGGGTTGAAAAAAGTATCAAAAATCAGATATTAATGGATACTAAAACTAATATTGAAACAAGATACTCATTTGAGCAGGTATCGACACTAAAAAAAGTCACATCCACAGGACAGAAATAAACCTTTCCTGAATAGCTTTAGAACAATCTTGAGCTGTGTCAGAACAAGTATAAGAGACATAGACTCATATACACCCATGGACCACTATGGAGCCTACCTGGACCACTGAGGGATTACACAGATGTAAGGCCACATGGGAATATAAAAGAAAGTACTAAGAAAATAATATTGAAAATTGTCAAAAGTGAAAGAAAGAGTGTTTTTCATTATTATCGTGATATTGGAATCGGTGTAGAGTATCGAGTCTATTCCTTAGTATCAAAATCAGGTTTTGGTATCGTGACAAAACTAGACACTACTACATAAACATAATATTAATTACCAATAAAAACAAGTATACTTTGTTATTCGTTTCTAAACATAGCATTTCTAAACATAGCCCTATTGGTATGTGTTGTTTTATGACTGTGGTAAAATGCTATTGTAATCTGTTCTAATTACATGTTTGTAGCTTAGACAGGGCTTGGCCAGTAGTACAGTGTTATGCAGCACTATTATGAGAACTGTAAGTTTCAATTTGTCTCAGCAATATCACAAGGAAAGAAAATATTGCACAAACAGGATGATAACACGCCTTAGAGGAATCAAGGAGGCATACCTGACAGAGCAGTCGTCCTATTCATACAATGAGACGTTCCTCCATGCATTTCACTCCATCTTCAGGCTGAGAGTGGGTGCATTTACATGGCCAGTCAATATTCAGATACCTAGAATTATCACATAACATAATAATTAGATCTGTTTTTTGGTGTGTGTTTATATACACAGAAATCTGATGATCAAAAACACCTGCTGACAGTACATTTTGGGAGTAACCCTGGTATTTGGATCTTTAATATCTTCTGTTTCCTTGACAAAACCTGCACAGGTGTGATCAATCAGACATGAATTTGATTACTCCAATCAGATGGAGCTGTTTACATGGCATTTCAATAATCTCATAACTGCAGAAATCACATAATGATCGGATTTTTGGTGTGTATGTAAACATAGCCACTGAAGCATGCTCAGAGATGACAACAACATGACACTAGCACTTATGGATTTATATAAAAGCAGTAAACAACTTATAAATAATGTAAATTGGCAACTTCATCTTAGAAATATGTCCTGTTAATGACAAATGAATTAAAATGTGTTTTGATTACAATATTTTCTTACTACTACTAATACATTGTCATAGCCTTGTGGCTATCCATACAAACACATGAGGCTAAACATGCTAACTGCTAGCCTAACTGTCATCCCTCTTTTGGTTAATCTAATAAAAATATACAGCCATAACATTCAATATGAGGTATATTTTTGGGTTAAGATATACAAGACTAACCTTTACACTGTCACATGGAAGCAGGGAGATCCTTCACGGCGCTGCTCTGGAGCTGTATTGCCCGCTCTCCTCAGCCTCCTCCCCGGCTAAACGCGGTTAGCTCTCGCCGCTAGCCGAGCCGACACACCGGGCGAAGCGGGGTGTTCCCAGCCGCGATGCCCCCCTCAGAGCCCGGCGTGCGGATGGAGCCAGGGCACGGTAGCAGCGGGAGTGTCGGTCCCGTGGTGAGAGGGAAGAGGCTTATTTTCCCGGTGGAGGTGGCAGACAGAGCCGCATGTTGAGCGGAGGAGCGGAGGATGTTTTGGGGCAGGCTGATGCGACAAATGAAGCAGCCACGCTCCGTCTGGCTCTGGGGCGGCCCTCCCTCTCTCCCTCTGCCGGAGCTCACGCCTCAGGCTCGGACTGGAGTACACAACGACACACACACACACACACACACACACACACACACACACACACACACACACACACACATATACATACAGTATATATACTGTATATATACACATAGATACAGAACTACACAACCACACACACACACACACACATATATACATATACACACACATACACACGGGTTATGAGCTGCTAATGAGGCAAACACACAGCTGTTTCTTGTGTAATAGTGCAGTTGTATTGACATTACAACATGAGTTATCAGTAAGTTTAGAATACAAGTTTTAGTAGTGACAAAAAAGTTGGTCTGTCGCATCATGGGCAACAATAGAGTTTAATGAAGCTCGGAAAATGTCATATTGCAGATGTTAGATCTGGTTTCAAATATAGGAACCACTCGACTATTAACTTCCCTCTGCCTGTCAGATCCTCTCAGTAACAGTTTAAGACTAGACTGAAAACCCACCTTTCTCCCTGGCATTTAATACCACCTACACAGGATATAGAGTTATTATTGTACTTTTCCTATATCTCCTCTGATCTGTATATTTGTTTTGTTTTTGTGTTTTATGTGTGAAGCACTTCAGTCAGCTATAGTTGTTTTAAATGGGCTGTATAAATAAACTTGAACTGAATTGAATCCCAGTAATTCCAAAATGAAGAAATGTAAAGGTCTAACTTGCCACAGTACAGAACAGCTATAGAATAAAAAGTAGGCCTATGCAATCAAAAGTATTTCAGCTAAATTGACAGACATAGGCAGTGTTGGGAAGTAACTAAATAAATGTGTCAAGAATATGTATTCAGAATAGTAATTCTGCACAGTATTCAGGTTACTCTTTCATTTGGTGGTATTCAGAATAGAGCTACTTTCCTAAAATCAAAGGAAAACGTTGTTGTATTTGTTCACACAATTTTGGCTTCAAATGGCGCAGAATTAGAGAGAAAAATAGAAAACACAGCTCTTGAGGTGAGGGCAAGTGTGATTTTTCCTTCTCTAATCAGTGAGAAACAAATACATAACTGTTAGGAGCCACTTCATCCAGGGGTGGTGGCACGTAACGAAAAGAACCAGGCGTAGAACACAAACAGAAACGAGGAGAGGTGGTCAAAACGATAAATAAGATTTATTTTTACAAAAATGTGGCTCTGGGCTTTTATCCCCCTGTTGATTACCCGCGGACCAGGTGTGGCTGATGGGTGGATCTCGGTGGGTGGAGACAAGGCCAAATACAGAAAAAGACTGGTCTGTAACAATAACAAACATTGCAACACAGCTAAAGTTGTTTTTAATACTTTGTCGCATGTTTTTCTTTTTTGTTTTTTCCACAATAAATGCAACTAAACATGAGAGTATTTGAGGTATTCAGTATACAGTACTCTGACTGGACCATGTATCGGAATATGTTACAAAATACATTTTAATGTGGTAGTCAGTATTCTGTAAGTACATACATTTTCAAAGTATTCTTCCATCACTGGGCTGTTAAAACATGTTTAACTAAATAAATAAAAAATACAATTTATATAACTTATAGGTAAGTATATATGTATTTATATAGCATTTAAAGGTCCTGTATTACGTGAAATTGACTCTTGTAGCTTTAAGCCATGATATAATGTTATTACCTTGTTTCATTCAAATGTTTGGTTAATCCTTTATTATTAGTCTGTAACATCTCCAAAGCCCAAAATGCTCTGTTTCACCTTGTGATGTCATGAAGTGGTAATTTTCAAGTTAACAGCTCCTTTTACCTTTAGTTCACAAGAGATAGGAAATTCTAGGGCTGAAATTATCAAAATTTTTCTAGTGAAGGTGTGTGGAGTTTAAAAACACAGTGGAGCACTTCCTGTATTACCTCATGACATTACAAGGTGGAACAGAGTGTTTTCTGTTTGAGAGAAAAACTCAGCCTAAATAAGCAGCGTTTGTGTGTTAAACATGTGTGATGTGAAATTCAGAGGGTGTGATTGACAGGCGGATAAACCAATCAGAGAGAGGCATGGTCCATTTGTGTCAGAAACAGACATGGCTGCTTACACGTAAAAAAGAAAAAAAAACCCAACAACATAAAGAACTGAGAAACCAAACTCTTATTTATCTTGGGTGAAAGAAGTGATATATTGTTCTTAATTTTGAGAGGAGACGACTTCACAATTTGGGAGACACGAGACACAAATTAGCAACTACGGTTGGACTGTCTCAAGTTAGGACTTATAGACTGTGTATATAAATGGACACAGGCGCACTTCCGGCTTCATCGACTCTGGCTCCAATTCACTTTGCCTTGAAAAACTGCGACACCTCTCTCTGTAACTGCTGCTGTCAGACTCGTCATTTTGGTCTTAAAATGTTCATACTGACCCGCTCTGCTTGATCCTGGTATTTTCATTTCGCTTCTTTTATTGAGTCTATGGTTAGGACAGAGGATTTTCATTCTCTACGGTCCGGTTCCAGACCCTTCGGGCTTTGACCAGAATGTAGATGGGCCTGGCTGGTCAGATAAGTCCGTCAGTAGGGCTTTTCACAGTTGTCTCCTCCAGGCTCCTGCTAATTACATACATTTACTTGGGTGCAGTATGCAGATTTGGATATCTCATAGCCTGCTTTTCCATTGACCTCAAAGGGACGAAATGTTTAATATGTTACTGCTGAGAGGGTCATCAAAGGTTCTATTTCAGGACTAACCCAGCCTCTCCATCTCCTCCTTTACCAAAACATGCTCTTCATTCATAACATTACTGAAGTGTCTTCCAACAAGCAAGGTCCAAGTACTACCGTAACAATACAGTCCATAGAGATGTTTTATTCAGTATGTGAGGGGTATGTATGCAGTTTTATGCTTTGTAATATACTAAGGCTAAATATTTAATAGGACATTCGCATTCTTTGAACTCACTGTATCACAATCAAGGCTATGACAGAGCTAGAGGAGGTTACATAATCTATACTGTGTGTGTTTCTCATACAAATGTGTTTATAAACTTGTCGTGCAAGGTTCAGCGCTGTCATCAGGTTAATATGACAATGAGAAAGTGACCTGCAGCTAATGTTTTTGATGTGGTTGGATAAATGCCACAAGGGACATAAATGTGCAGGTTGTCGATATGCTGGCTCATTATTAAAGGTTCACTATGTCACTTTTCTGGTGGGGGTGCTTGTCTCCATAGAGATGTTCATCAAGAAAACTTACACAGCCAATGTAGCAGAAATAGGGTAGAACATGGCTTTAAATTAGTTGAGATTTAAGCATCAGAGTCTGAAGGTATGAGAGTCAGGTTTGTGGAGATGCAAGCTCGCTAACAGTAAGGATGCTTTCCTTTCTAAGTTCCATTCATCCATCTTCTTCTACTTGTCCGGGGCAGCAGTCTAAGCAGGGGCTCCCAGACTTCCCTCACCCCAGACACGTCCTCCAGCTCCACCGATGGGACCCCAAGGCGTTCCCAGGCCAGCCGAGAGACACAGTCCCAACAGTGTGTCCTGGGTCTTCCCCGGGGCCTCCTCCCGGTGGGACATGCCCGGAACACCTCCCTTTCAAGGCGCCCTGAACAGATGCCCGAGCCTCCTCAGCTGCTCTTCTGACGTGGAGGAACAGCGGCTCTACTCTAAGCTCCTCATCCTATCACCCATATTGAAAAAAACATGCTTTTTTTTAGTCTTTTTAGGCCAAAAAGTTATATACTGAAGCTTTAGCTAAGTTCTCACTGCAGCTAAAACTTGCCTGTGTGTCTAAATGTAATCTGGCACCACCTCTTGTTAATTATCTTAATAGCTGCGTGAATCACATCTGATCCTGCCTCTTCACTCAGTGGCCACTTATTGCCGCTAATTGTCGCTGCTCTCGTTCTTTCAGCGCGCTCCTCGGTTTACCACAGCTCCAGTCCCCGGTGCTGTCTGCTACCGGCTGCCCAAATATGCGCGTGGGCAGCGGGGGGACACGCGGGCCGGACAGGGGTGATCCGCGAGCGCGATAGAGGTGCAACATATTTATTCCATGTGTCATGATTGCCACCCATGCAATGCTGTGACTTTAGAACTGGACCGTACCATTATGGAGGGAGGGGGAGCGTGCGTAAAACCGGCGTAATAACGGCTTTAACTGCGCAAAATACGCGTGAAAACATTGTAATGGAAGTTGGATGTGTAAAACGCGTGGTTAATGGGGATTAGCATGGGATAGGAATGATTTTACGCGTGATATTGATTGGGGATGTGTTTTGGTCACCCCCCGGAGCAGGTAGCGGTCCTATGGCGTTGAAAGCTGCGCTCCCTCCCTCCCTCTCTCCTCGCTCCTCGCCCGGTTTTGGGAGCAGTAGGAGAAGTTGACAGTCGGGGAGGAGAGTGCAATGATGGCGCTGCAGCTTAAGACCGGGGATGCAACGTACTACCACCACCATCACCCCCACAGCACGGCGGAATACTGCAGGAATTTCAGCCCGCCGTCGGCTGTCAGCTACGGGGACAGTGGCCATTACCTCCCCCGGCTGCCAGGTGAGGCACGCGGGCTTGGATTGAGGATTGATGGGAAGTATGGAGATGTCAGGAGGTTGAGATGCTTTGGTGCAGTAATGAATTTGAACCACTTATGGAAATGAACTCACAGACGGGTGATTCATTTGGCAAAGAGGAGGCTACCACTTTATTGGTGAATATATGGAGAGCTGAGGCTGTTATGCTGAACATGTATTGACAACTTTGATGGCCAATATGCCTTGAAGAAATACTGTTTTATTTTATTTTTGAATATAGAAAATTATATTCAGATATCTATAGAGGATTAGATTGGTGAAATTGTGCACTGGCATTGTTGAGACTACCCATATAGTTTAACAATAATGGTCCTTTTCTTGGGTAAGAGACATTTTTTGTAATTATTTTAAATTTCAGTACAACTTGCAAAACTTGTGACAGAGAATTAAATCATCATTGTATCGATGTATGGAAATCGTCCTATAGGCTCGATTTAATATACCTTAAAGGGCCCATATTACGCCGTTTTCTGATCTATGATATAATGTTGTTTCCTCAGAACATACCTGGAGTTGTGTTTTGTTTAACACACAAACCCTGCATATTTAGGCTGCATTCTTCTCTCAAAAACACAAAACACTCTGCTCCACCTTGTGATGTCATCATGTGGTAATACCAGAAAATGCTCCACTGTGTTTTTAAACTCCACACACCTTTACTAGAACCATTTGGATGATTTCAGCTCTGGAATTGCTGATCTCTACTGAATGAAAGGGAAAATGTAGCTGTTAACTTGAAAACTACCACTTCATGACATCACGAGGTGGAACAGAGCGTTTTGAGCTTTGGAGATGTTACAGACTAAAGATAATGTGTTACTCAAACATGTGTGAATGAAACAAAACACAACTTCAGGTCTGTTTTTGATGAGGTAACAGCTTTATAACATGACTTAAAGCTCACAAGAGTCAATTTTGCATAATATAGGAGCTTTAATATTTACCAATGAGAAACTTATCATATTTACTAATATTAACATGTTCTGAATGATTTTTTTCCTCTAAAAATATGCAGTCACTTTCTGTCCATAGCAAAAGGATGAACAAGACGAAGAGATTGCAATTACTGTAGCATTATATGGCAGTGGCTCTATATATATATCATTTGTTGGTTGACTTTGAACATATTTTAATGTAATTAACTTGATGAAGTTTCTCATTAGCTGTTTTCGGTCATTGCTTCTTTGCTTATGTAGGATAATTAACCAAGCTTGTTTTGTGTAATACATTCCTATGGGTTTAATTTTTATTTTCAAGTTTTATGATTAATTTATGTGCTGTGATGTGGAATATTGTGAAGAGAAGGTAAAATGTAGGCGAACAGACTTATGCAAATCTTGTAAAAAACATAGTCCCTTTGTGCGATTTAGCATAACATCTGTGACTATGTTAGGGCTGTGATTAGATTTGCTATTTAAGTTTTAAAGGTCCCATATTACGTAAAAATTGTCTCTTGTGATATATATATATATATATATATATATATATATATACACACACACACATATACATATACATATATATACATATATGTATGTGTATGTTCTGGTGACCAGAACTGAAGAAGCAGCTTGGATGAGCAGCGAAACGTCTTCACTCTTACAACGATTTGTCCAGCTGACAGACTTAAACTTCGTCTTTTGCTCTGGATCAGACTTGGATGACTGAGGGATTACACAGACAAATATATATATGTGTATAAATGGACATAGCTAACCTGCTAGCCACCGTGTTCCAAATAGGAAGTGATCACGGGCTGCGCTTCTGGGTCCACTGACCTGCTGTCAGGCTCGTCATTTTTTAAAAATGTCCGTATTAACCCGCTCTACATGATCCTGGTGTTTTTATTTCACTATTGTGTCTGTAACTCAAAATATGAACATTAATAAGAGACAAATCAGCTGCCTTCTTTCCCCGAGGTCGCTCCCGCTAGCGTTAATAACAGGTTTGATTGACAGCGTTGCTGACCTCCCGCACTGCTTTTTAGCAGGTAGCGGGGGCAGGTGGTAACTTTCAATGGCTTGGCTCCGGATTGGTTCTTTGGTTGCTATGATACTCGCTGTTGGAATTCCAAATTTGGAACTTGGCTCCAAATTAGCCGCTATACCTGCTGTAGCCTCGAGTTTCATTTGACTGGAGCTGAGTGCTGTGGCTGACATCACACTCATTTAAGTCCACTTTTTACACAGTCTATGATGGATAGTAACAAAAAAAAAAAATGCACCAAATGACTACATGATGCTGCCAAATCTTACACATATCAATAATTAGGAATATAGAATTGACGAACCAAGTAAGTACGTCACAGTGGGCATATGCCAATGGCATCTTGAAAATAAGCGACTATAGATTACTCAAACATGCATGAATCACTCCACAAACATCTATAGCATGCTTAAAAGCTCTGAAAAGTCAATTTTGCAGAATAGGTCTGCTTTAAAACATTTCATCCTTTACAATTTGCTAATTATATCCATTCAAACTGCGACTTAGATCCGATTGCAGCCCTAGACTACGCTGTATAGAAATTACATATACGATGGTGAAAAGCTCTGTCCTTGTACAAGCCTATAGACCTCTATGTGTTACCTCCAGATCTGAAATGGTTAACAGCGGCGAGTGCAGATCTTGGTTGGAGTAATTGTGTTAGTGTAATGGTCACCTCTTTGATTAGCTGTGTGTCTACTCAGCGCGTTCTCCTCTTTGGCTTTTTTGCTCCAACAGCTGACTCTGACAACCAATCTGCTGAATGCACCTGAACCTACTGCCACCTCAGTAATTCGGATTTTAGATTCAATTTGAGGACTAAATGAACTCCCATTTTGATATTTATTTAAGTATTCAATATACAAAATCATGAATGAAATGGGCAGTGGGAATGAGCCGGAGTTCACTACCTAAGATGTCAGTGTCTGCAACCACGGCAAACCACATCACATTATATTCTGGCAGGTTTTTGCACCTGATGCTGTCCCGTTCATAATAAATAACACAAGACAGCTGTACTCACTGAAGGAGATTTATCTTGCCATTAGTCATAAGAACAGTGTGCCCTTGGACGAGGTTTGAGACCCTTATGTAGGGGTCAAACGCTTTAATCAGACATATTATGCTCGTGCCTTCTGCTGAATAGTTATAATCTATGACACCTGTGGATCATTGTATTATAATTTGCACAGTTTTAAATTAAAAATTAAGAAAATAGAACTGGAGAATGAAGAAAGTACAGAGCAGTGATCTGCAATATGGCGTCTTAAAAATAAGCGATTAAAGATTACTCAAACATGAATCACCCCAAATACAACTTCGAGAGGATAAATGTGGAGGAAGTAACTATAACATGGTGAAAGGCTCTGAAAAGTCCATTTTGCAGAATAGACCTGCTTTAAATGAGAGACTTATACAAGATCAACTTTTAAGAGCTTTCAACCACGATATAACTGATTCACGTCTCATTCAGCCTCTCGAGTTGTATTTGGAGTGATTCATGTTTGAGTCATCTTAATACTTCTGCAATCAAGAGCCCATTGCTTTGAAATTCCCTCCGATACATGATCGAAAATAAATCCTCTCTACCCTGATCTGCAGCTATCCAGAGGTGGCGCTGTCAGCATGGCCTGGCAGAGCGGCAGTCCCACAGTTTTGAAGATAAATATTTAGATAAATATTGCAATTTAAAATGTCCAACATATAAAATTACTACTAATAGCAGACAAAAGCAACTTACTCCTTTCGTCTACGACAGAGGACTGAGGACTGAGGCTGCATTAACCATAGAATCAATACAATCTATTTCACCGTGTAGTCATTTAAAGGGCCCATATTACGCTACTTTCCTCATCACAAACAAGCGGAAAACACTGTCCCCCGTGTGATGTCATATGGTAATACAGGAAGTGCTCCACTGTGTTTGTAAACTTTATACACCTTCACTAGAATCATTTGCAACAGTTATTATAGTTACACACTCTACTACGACGGCTGAGTGGCTGGTTTTGGGTTTGATTCCCAGGCCGGGTTAGCATGCTTTCTCCCTGTGTCTGGCCGAGTTTCTTCCTGGCACTTTGATTTCTCCCATCAACCAAAACATGCATCTATGGCATGGAGTTTTTTAACAAGCATAAGTAATGACAGAGCTTTGAACGTGAACAGGGGGTAGGTAAGAACTCGAGCACCCGAGCCTCCAGTACAGGACGATGCACGATTACTCAAACATGCATGAATCTGTGAAACCACGATAAGCTGATGATAAAGGAAGACCATTATAACATGGTTACAATCTCATGAAAGTTGATTTTACATAAAAAGTCCCCTTTAAGATTTGATGACATGGGTCAAATGTGTCCGACTTTACTCTTTAACCAGTTAGTTTGTCTAAATAAATCAGTGTTACACGTCTCCAGTTTGATCAGCCCCTGCTGCTGCTGCTGCTGTCGAGGCTGTTTTTGTAAATGCTCGTGGCAGCTCTGAACTGAGTGGTTTAAAGTTGTGTTCAATCGACCGCTGACAAACAGGCTCTAAATATAGCCACATTCACCTGCAGTCTTCAGCCATCACTGTTATTTTTCACATCACGGTGTATTGCATTCAGACAGGAAGTCTAAAGGTCTAAAGCCTCTATTATGTGCTTATTAAAGTATATGTCAGTGATATATATAGAGGACTACAGCGTCCATCCAGTGAGTCCACTTTACAATCTCTATTAAAGGCCACAGTCTTAGCCTTCAGTACACAACATACTTATAATGTGCATCCATCCATTTTCTTCTGCTTCATCTGGGGCCAAGCGGCGGAGGCTGCAGTCTTGAGTAGGGAGGTCCTGACTCTTGAACTCCTCCACTTGAGGCAGGGACCCTCCACCACCTGGAGAGGGCGCCACCTTTTTCTGGTCAAGAACCATGGCCTCAGAGTTGGAGGTCCTGATTTTCATCCCAGCCGCTTCAACTCTATGGCAAGTTTACAATCAAGGACAGTGAAGTGGCCTGTTATGGCTCAGCCGCCCCGCCCTGGAGCCAGGTCTGGGGTTGGGGCCTCGTATGTGAGGGCCTGGAGGCCAGGCCTTTGTCCACAGGGCTCAGCCTGAGCGGCCGACGTGAGCCTGTGGTCATCTATATTGTAAAATAATAATAATAATGTTAATTGGTATCTTATATCATATTTTCTCAGAAAAGAGAGAATAAATGCTCGCAAGTTACTTCCTATTTATTATATATTTATTTAAATCTGGGAAAAAAATATATTATGTATCTACATCGAAATGAGTTTCTGCTCGGGGATGAAAAATTAAAGCTGTTTCTGATTTGGTTGTTTTCTTATTAAAAGCAAACCAGAGCTCAAAATGTGTTGAGACTCTCTGCACACTTTACAAAGACACTCGAGTCTGAACTGTGTCCTCTGTATCCTCCAGTTGATGGAACATGATTGACAGCTGGTGTCAAATCAAATAAAAAATGATACAGTTAAATATTTTAACAGTGCATAAGGAAATGGACCATATCATTAACTAGAAAAGTACAAACTCACTGTTTCTGTTAATTTATTTTTCAGCTCTTTTTACTGTAAATTGAAATAATTTAATTATAGATAATATATTTTATATTCTAAGTTTGAATATCTCCAAAACAAAAGTTGTGATGTTATCTTGAACTATGTCATTTTTTGAAATAGAAGAATCATTAGTCAATACATCCAAACAAGTTTATCTTTAAGCTTTAACAACCACAGCATTATCTCTTGGCAGGTCTTTGCACCTGGTGCCCTCCCGCTCATAATGAATAACATAAGACAATAACATAAGACTGTTGTACAAATGTGTCTGGCTTAATAGTGATAAGAACAGTGTGCCCTTGGATGAGGTTTGAACCAGAGATCCTTACGTTGGGGGGCAAATGCTTAAAGGAGACATATTATGCAAAATCAACTTTTAAGAACTTTCAACTATGATATAACTGATTCCCTTCTTATTTAGCCTCTCGATGTTGCATTTGGAGTGATTCGTGTTTGAGTCATCTTTATTCTTCTGCAATCAAGAGGCCACTGTTTTGAAATTTCCCCTGATACACGATCAAAAATAAATCCTCTCAGAGCGAACCATAGGGGTCGGGTGTGAAGAGGAGTCTGGGACTGGACAGCAGTGGAGGACGAGAGTCCCCACGACCCAGGCCACAGACACACTGTGGAGATGTATAAACTCGAAAGTTATCGAATACCTCCCACCTCTACACAGAATCACTTCACTTGTGTGTGTATGTATATATGTATGTATGTATATATATATGTATATATATATGTATGTATATATGTATGTATATGTGTATGTATGTATATATATATATGTATGTATATATATATATATATGTATATATATATATATATATATATATATATATATATATATATATATATATATATATATATATATATATATATATATATATATATATATACATATACATATATATAGTTCCATTGTCATGTACTGTGTTGTCTCTCACTTGTACATGAGGAGGAGGCCTGTCTGTAAGGCCTGTTTGGAGCAGATGGGACCAGGCACGGCCCATGTGCTTCTCATTTCTCTATAATTGATGTGACACGACTCAGTTCAGCAAAAGAAGCAGCAAAAACAAGAGCCGTCCTATTTAAGCTCCTCACTGGAGACGTGCGACAGTCAGCAGCTCTCGGCTCTTTAGTTCCTGTGGAGAGACAAAGTTATGAGATGTAATGATGTAATGACAGCATGTGACGCTGCTCCTGTCGGCTCTTCTGTCTTGTATCGTGGCCAGACTTCTTGTCAAAGCCTGACCTCAGAACTCAGAAGCTACACAGGGCCTGGGTACTAGAGACCACTAGGAATACCAGATGCCACCGTGGGGCGGCAAAAAAACTTTCATTGTGTCCTTGGTCAAAAAACCTCATCCAGCTTGTATGATTGTAGTGTGTGTGTGAATGTTGGTGGTGGTCAGAGGGGCTGATGGTGCAGATTGGCACCCTCACTTCTGTCAGTCTGCTCCAGGGCAGCTGTGGCTGCAAGAGCAACTTACCACCTCCGAGTGTGGAATGAATGAATAATGCTCTAAAGGAACTTTGCTTTACAGCTGTGCTTCATAGTTTGGGTAAAACTGTGGGTACAACTGTCTGGGTTAAAGCTGTCTGGGTTTCTGGAGGGACTTTCATAACAAGACAGAATGTGCTTTTATTAAATTTCCCAAAGACTGTGCACTCATTTGTGTTTACATTTGGCACTGACTTAAATGGGTTAAGTGCTGCAGAGTTACGTCTCTTTGAAAAGCCGTAGTTTGATAAAGCGGTGCTACAATAACAGCTAAAATATAAAACTAAAATAAAGAAAAACGTGTTACCAAAACAGTGAAGTGAACTGCATCATTTATTTATTATAAATCATCTCAAAATCTCATCTTGTCTTGTTGTTGTGGCACAGTAGCACTCAAGTTTTGCAGTAAAAGATCCGGGTTTGCATGTTCTCTCTGTGTCTGGGTGGGTTTCCTCCAGGCTATCCAGTTATCCTCATCAACCTAAAACAAGCAGGAGCTGAGGTAGTCCTGACCAAGACTAGCTCAGGATCTGGAGCCGGGTCCCCCTGCCCCTGACAGGTCGCCCCAGTGGCTTTGAAGGATGGGGTAAATGCAGAGGGCAAACTTCCCTACAGGGGAAATAAGGCTTTGACTGCACAACACTGGTAAGATAAAACACTTGAATGCTACGACTAAATCATAATTTCGATTCTTTGCACAATAGTCCTACTGCTATAATGAGGTGTTTCATGGTGCCGTGGCTCTTGCTGGTTCAGTGTGTGGGTTTGCAGTGTGCCCTTGTGCTGCAGTCTGCCTCTGTACTGTTACATTAGGCTGTGTTTGGATGTAGGTCTGGGACAGTGCTGCCCTTGCCCCATTTGTGCTCACTGCAGCTCACTGTGGATTAAAACAATGTGACACTTTTGCCCTGCTGCTAAAATATGCGCCCCAGCACAGGGCCAGCAGGGGGCCAAATGTTTTTATGATTTCAAACTGTTAGGAGCCATGTTTGGTACAAGAGGTGAGGGATATTTAGTTTCACTTTTTAAATACAAGAGAATGGTCAAATCGGCATGAAGTGACTAAGTAGTTTAAGAATTTACCCAGAACATTCGTTTTTATGTTTTTAGGCAGAATAAAACAATAGACTTGTTGTTTTTGAAGGAAATTATGGTACTTTAAAAATTACAGCCTTTGTGATTTGCCAAATGCTTCCATTCAAATTGTAATTTTAGTTTGATTCTGATTAATCTTACAGCTCTACAAAGCAATATTAATAATAATAATGCATTTTATTCATGAGCGCCTTTCAATAACAAGGGGTGGAAGAAGTACTTGATTTTGTAACTTAATTAAAAGTACAAATACCGGAGCAAAAAAATACTCAAGTAAAAGTAAAAGTATCACATGAAAAAATCTACTTAAGTAACAGTAAGAAAGTACCTGTTGTTTAAAAATGTACTTAAAGCGTAAAAAGTATTTTGTGCATAGTTTGAGATTTAGTAAAGCTTCAAATGTAGTGATTTTGTAACAGATTTGTGCTAAATTAATATTTTTTTTCTCACAGTTTTTATTTATATATTTTTATTTGCTCAAACTGTGACCTTGATAAAAATTAACCCTCAGATTTTCAGCAGGTCTCAAACTGTAATACAAAAATACTTTTACTTTTCAGTCCTTTTCAAAAAATTTAAAAGATTTGTGGAGTAGAAAGTACAGATACTGCTCTCAAATGTGGTAAAAGTAAAAAGTATCCACTTCAAAATCTAAAGTAAAGTACAGATACCTAAAATTTTGACTTAAGTGCAGTACTTGGCAATAACATCTTCATGCAGACAAGCATGTGGCATACTCGAAATCAGAAAAGTCCCGCAGTACATCTTTAAAATCCTCACGCTTTCAATAATCTTGCTCAGTTTTTCTGCATCGACTGCTGCATTAACCCAACAGAAAAATATTGATAATATGACCTTACAAAACGAGTCAGAATGATCTGTTCTTGTTTAGAAATGTTCAAATTTAAGGCCACATTTTAAAGACGGCTAAGTGCTCGCCTGAGTCTGGACTAAAAAGTGGAGTTCTAAATGTTTTGTAATGATGGAGGCAATTATGAACCATTCTGCAGTGATTCGCTCATAATTATGCAGAAGCTGCCTCAGAATAAAACATGAGGCTGCAACCGCACAAGACTTAGCATTAGCATTTAGCACATGTGCAAAGATCGAGTGAGCACGGAGCACTGAAAACATGTTTTTCTGACCCCAGTACAAATCTATTTTATAAGCAGCTCTTGAGTTTGCTGTGTGCTGTCTGCCTCTAATTATAAAGCATTTCACTGTCCGATAATCAGGAAGTACACATTAATATGCTAGTTGTTGTGCATTATGATAATATCAAAACTCCGCTCTGGTCTCAGAGTTGTGAAAAGCACTTATAATGAATGACTAGGATGCTCAGAATGGTAACTGAGGAATAACTTTGGACCACTGCAAACTGTTTAAAATGAGCTAGTTCTGTTTTTCAAGTTTTTAAGAAAAAAAAAAAAAAAATCAACAGCTTTGTCCATTGATCCAAAGGTTGGTGGTTGGAATCCCGCTCTCGACATAAACATCATTGGTAGAGTCGTCAGATCCAGTGGGCCACAGGTTGGCAGCTCGATTTCAGTTCCCACTGAATGCTCATTGTGTCCTTGGGCAAGACACTTAACCCACCTCACTCCTAGAGTCGGTGTACGCCGGTCCATGAGTGTGAGTGTCAGTGGGTGAGTGGTTCCTTGATGTAAAGGCTTAAAGTACCTCAAAGGTGGAAAGCGTTGTATATAAATGAGACCATTTACCGTTTTAAGGTTGCTGGTTGGATTCTCAGTTGAAGCACGTCGATTGTTCTCCCCATGGATGAGACATTTTACCCCCATTAATCGAATAGTCCCTAGTCGATGCTTCTATACAGTATGGTTCTCATCCATTGTCTCTGGCAGTGGCTTCCTTATGACTATCGACCAACAATATGGCTTTAAAGCAGAGCTATTCTGTAAAATCGACTTTTCACAGCTGTGGTTACGTTCCGCCGCTGCATCTCTTGAATAGTTGTGCTACAATGAGAACACAAATATGAAATTAAATATATAAAATAATAAATGGTGAGTCTTGTCTCGTCTTGTTCTCGTGGACCCACTCTCCATAAACAGTGGCCCTATCTGTGCTCTGTGGTCACTGTAGCATTAACAGCAGAAACATCTCTCCAGTGATTTGAATTCCCTCTGACTCGTATTAGACGCTCGTTACTCTGCCTCGTCTGCGCTGAGCTGTGATGGAGCCGTAGACCTCCATGCATGCCCCTCCTCCTGCGCTGTGTGTGTGTGTGTGGGGGGAAGAAGTTACACTCCAGTGGGCAGAGCTGAGGCGAGGTCCTGGATCAGATGGAGCTACAGAGCCTGAAGCTGCAGTGATCAGAGCACAGTCCTGAGGTGGAGAGCAGCCTCGTTTTACATTGTTCACATGAAGCGGATCAGCAGTCCAAAAGTCCGAGGGGGTCCAGCTCTTCCAGCTCTGGTTCCACTTAATCTCCCTGAGTTCAGATGAGTGGATTAGCCAATCAGGGACAAGCATGGTCTGGTCGTAATTAAAACAAATATGGCTGCTTACGAGGAAAAAATAAAGGAAAAAATACCATGGGAGACTGAAAAATACTGTAAATTTTTGCAGAATCAATAAGTGAAGCTGTAAACTGTGTTAATCTGAGGTGAGAGAAGTTAGATTTTGTTTATAAATGATGGGTAACCAATGAGCTCTTTTATTTCACATGTGTCTAGGGATTAGACAATAAACAATAATAT
Source organism: Periophthalmus modestus (assembly GCA_019594935.1). Classification (NCBI taxonomy): domain Eukaryota; kingdom Metazoa; phylum Chordata; class Actinopteri; order Gobiiformes; family Gobiidae; genus Periophthalmus; species Periophthalmus modestus. The sequence continues at coordinate 31,011,936 of JAIEZT010000007.1, read as the reverse complement.
CATTTATCGTGATAAAAAGGGTCAACAATAAATGTTCCTGGGACATTTTATATAATCACCAACAAAGATAATCGCCATTATATCACCTGAATGTGCAGAAAAAAACAACTTATCGACAGGGAGGGGGCCTCAGGGGCTTAGGGGCCCAGAAATGGACCCTCTTTCTATTAATTTGTATTTCAGGGGGGCCATGTGAGGCACCGCATTTCAGTTGACGGCCCTGCTTATCCATAATGTTCTCTGTAAAATGTATAATTATTCACATCCATACCTACTTTAATCATTATCGTGGTATAATCGTTAATCACAATTGTTTTCACCATGATAATCGTCGCAAAACTTCAATATCGTCACGAATCTGATTGGACGGCCATGTTTGATTCTGGCTCGAGACACGACAGAGGAAATTCTGACCACACTGATAATGCTCTATACAAAAAATACAAAAAGATATCTGTCTGTATTAGCCACACCCCTCACAATTGTGTTGCTGTGTGCTAGAAAGGTGCCTTCACTGTCTGAGGAAACTGTCTTTCTTCCACGTACATAGAACCATGATGACACTTTTCTATAAGGTGTACATGGAATCAGCTTTAACTTTTTCACTGGTCTCGTGGTTTCGGAGCCTCTCTGGCAGAAACAAGAACTCCCTTAATCAGCTTTTTAAATGGGCAGGTGAGGTAATTGGCCATCCTCAGAACAGCCTGGACTCCCTGTACTCAAAACATGTACAGCGGGTGTATTTTAAAACACATGCGGCTCCCTGTAAAGTTAAACTTTCAGATTCAGAGGTTCCTAAACCTAAAACAAATTTCAAGAAGAGCTTTGTTCCAGCAGCTATTTCCCTATTGAATAAAAGATATTCATTCACCGTTTTATTTCCTTGTCTTGCAGAGCCTTTCTAACTGTTTTTTTATCGTGACTTTTAGCCTTTATTTGTCTCAAGAAAACAAAAACCAGCCTGCCCTTTAGCACAGCGTCTGTATATATTTATCTATGATGTGAATGAATGAAATGAAATAACCTGCTGGTACAAATAAAGCGACCTGACCTAACCTGCCCTTGAGTCCCCCAGTTTGCAGCTCTGTTGGAAATGCGGTTGTGGGTGGAGTTTAGGTGTTTAGTCCCGCTTTAAGCCGTCCCGTGTAATCGTGGCCTGCTGTGTGTCTTTACTCCTCTCTGTTTGGGTTATGAGGTCGGACCCTGTCTCCTGCTTAAACCCCCCGCAGCGACAGCGACGTGTGTGGTGTTGCCGCGGTAATCGTCCGACAGCTGGGTCTAGACTCGCAGCTTTCATGTGGAATCCGAACCCGAAATAACAGTCCAGAGATATGCTTGTTTTTCCAGAGCCTCATCACCTGGTCTGTGTCAAACAGGGCAGAGAGCTGTGGCTGCTAAGCTAGGAGGTGACCCTGAGAATAGTGGATGATAATACTTAAGGGAACTGTATGAGAACAGCGCCCTCACAGTTTAAAAAAGGTACTACAGTCACAGCTGAATCTGTGTTGCCAGAGCCTTAACCTGCAGATAGAGTAAACCTGGACGACTCAGGGATTACACAGACATCTGCAGATAGAGGACACATACAGGTTTTATTCAGTGTATGGACAGGCCTCGTGTGAAAGCTCAGAACCTCCAGAATTCACTCAAACTGCACTAGCACTGAGTCACGACTGGCTGGGGTTTAGATAGAGACCATTCAGATCAGAAAGAGTCCTTTTAGGTTTAAACCACAGACTGTATAAAGAAGTGGACTAAGTGTGAGTGTGACGTCACCCGCAGCGTCTGGCTCCAGTCAAATGAAGCTCATCGAGGCTAGAGCAGTTACAGCGAATTTAGAGCTGCGTTCCATATTTGGAATTTCGTCAAGAGTATCATAGCAACCAAAGAGCCAATCCAGAGCGAGGCTGTTGAAGGTAACGCCCCTCCCTGCCTGCAATGCTGGTCTAGCAGGGAGTGCTTAGCAACGCTGTGAATCAAACCTGTTGCTAATGCTAATGGGAGTGACCTCGGGGAAAGAAGGCGCCTGATTGGTCTTGAGTTATGGACACAATGGCGAAATAAAAATACCAGGATCATGTAGAGCGGGTTAATACAAACATTTTAAGACTAAAATGATGACTCTGACAGAAGCAGTTATAGACAGAGGGGACATGGTTTTCCAGTGTAAAGTGAATTGGAGCCAGAGTCGATGGAGTTGGAAGTGCGCCCATGCTCACTTCCTATTTGGAACGTGGTGGCTAGCAGGTTAGCTATGTCCATTTATATATACAGTCTATGGTTGAGACTGCTGTTGTTTTGCTCTTGTTTGGGCGTGGGTAGGTGTGGCCTATGTGTTAAGAAAAAACAACCAAAAGAAACCAGAACGCAACAATATTCATCCTACAAAGATTAGAAATGATGAGCCTCAATTCAAATCTGTAGCACAGCCCTAATCTGCCGAATGTGCCGCTCTAACTCTGACCTCTCATTGTGTGGTGTACTTGTGGCTCTGATGTATGTTGCTCTTAACGAGCTTCTCAAAGCACTAAGAATACTTCTTTATTCATTCTCCTCTCACTCTCTGAAGCAAAACGTCTACCCTACCATGACTTTCAAACAAGCACCACAAAAACATCACTTAAAAATGATAATACACAGATATTCATGACAGTAGCTCGGTTGGTAGAGGGTTCAAATCCCGCTCTCAACATAAACATCGTTGGTAGTGCTGTGATTCTAGCTGCCACAGATGAATACTGCTGTTGGTTCGTTAATATAAAGTGCTTTGAGGTGGAAAAGTGCTATATAAAAATGGTAGAATATGGTGACTGAAAGCTTCAAACTAATGAATATTTACAAATCAGTGGAAAGTATCATTGAACATTTGAAATCCTTAACATCTTTGGACATTTTTCTGCAATAATGCCACTGTTTTTTCATGTTTTAGAGGCTGTAAAGTCCAGATAACATAATAATAATATATTCTGACTATCAGCAGTGGTGGAAGAAGTACTCAATGTTGCTACTTAAGTAAAAGTACTGATACACCAGAGCGAAAAAATTGTAAAAGGAAAAGTAAAAGTATCACATAAAGAAATCTACTTAAAGGTGCACTGCGTAACTTTTCTGATCTGTCACTTGCTCGTCTCCATGGAGATGTTATTACTTTACCTGGAATGTTACACAGTATAACATTAAACATCTATCCAGCATTTATTCCGTAAGGGGAAAAATACAATAGAAATATGCTTATATCCTACTGTTACTGGGGTCACCTTTTCATAGATCTGACCTGTAACTTGGCCTGTTGACGTCTCCATGGCGATAAATAAGTTTACTGCCAGGTGAAGTTACGCATTGCACCTTTAAGCAAAAGTATTAAAGTGCCTGTTTAAAAATGTACTTAAAGAGTAGAAAGTAAGAATTTTCAAACATGTTCTGAAATGTGATTCTTATATTGGTTTGTCAGTTCATATTTCAGTCTTTTTGTCAGTTTCTTCTGACTATGTTTAAAATTTAAAATGTGAACTAAATCACAATTACTCACAATTATAAATTTTCCCAAACGGTTCAGCCCTAAACGTTCATATCAGCAGCCGTAAGCCTCAGGTGAACCACGGGGCCAATTTAAACAGCTACATCGTCACATTAAAAGGTCAGAGAGGGGGGTGTGTGATAGTGCACAGGCCCCTGAGGTTGCATTACCGGCTCCTCACTGCTGAAGCATCGATCTGCACGGCTCCTCTCTGCTTACGCTCACCATCTCATTCATCTTCTGTGGTCTGTGCTCCGGGGGACAGCTGCAGTGCGCTCCTCTGCTCTCCACAAACCTCCAATTATAAGCACGCAGCACAAACCGCCGCACTTTTAAAGAATACATATTACGTTTTTATAACATACCAAAACATGCATGTACGGTAACTGTAATATTAGATCCTATGGTGTTAACTTCTCATAATCTGTGTTCCAGAGCTCTATCTCCGACCCTTTCCCATTTACTGCGACTGACTCGTTTTGCACTGGCTCTTTTAAATGCAAATCAAATACTGCACAGCCCACCCCCCCTTCTGGTAACTGAGAGTGTTTCTTTACCTGCGCAAAACACCCCCGCCAGCCATCGTCGTAGTCCTCGAGATAACAGAATCCTGTGGAAGTTTCGCTGAAATTAGATCACGTTTTAACTTTTTAGTTTGTGTCTTTTTAAACAGCACAACAACGGAGATGTAGAAACTCTGAATATGAGAGATTATGGTTAGAAAGGATCAACAAATCACCTCCAACATCTTAAATGATCATACAATGCAAATAAAACTAAGTATATGATTTAAGTGATGGGCAAGCTTCAGATCTGTGTACACTATGGTACAATACACTGATAGAAAGAGTCACCACCTGTAAATATCTTGAGTTTTGGCTTGATGAAAACAGTTTAAAATCAAAATTTATTATAGAAACAAATCTTGTCCCATTGAATAACTGAAAAGAAATAGTTCACCCTTTCTTTCTGCACTGAATTATGCAGATATACTCCACATGCAGACTTCAGCCTCTACTTTGAAACGTTTAGACTCCTTCATTCAGCCCTTCGTTTCATAACAGGAGATGAATTTAAACCCATCACTATTCACTCATCTGTCAGAAGAGAACAACACTGTGTATACTACTTCACAGACTGTCTGAATATCTCATGTGTCTCATAGTGTAAGGTAATGAAGTACAAGTGGTAAAGTACTGTACTTAAGCAGAATTTTTAGGTATCTGTACTTTACTTATTCTACTCTACTTATTACTTTCTACTCCACTACATTTGAACAGGACTGAAAAGTAAAAAGTACTTTGCATATGATTTGAGAGGTTATTTTTACCATGTTCGTGGAAACTAAAGTTGACTAATGTTTTCGAGTTCAAGCTTCGAAATTCATAAGAAAATTTAAGACATTGATTCTTACTGTTTGGATCAATATCACTATATATAACACATTTTGAAACAGGTACTTAAATACTAACTTAAGTAGATTTTTTCATGTGATACATTTATTGAGTAACTTTTTACTTCTATAGCAAAAAAAGAAGTTAAAATCTGTCAGCTGGACAAATCATTGTAGGAGTGAAGAAGCGGCTTGGATGAGCAGTGAAACGTCTTCACTCCTACGACGATTTGTCCAGCTGACAGATTTTAACTTCTTCTTTTGCTGTGGATCAGACCTGGACGACTGAGGGATAACACAGATAGGTTTTTACCTCTATATGTGCACTTTTACTTAACTAACAAAGTTGTGTACTTCATCCACCACTGTGTATGTCTAAAAGATGACTGCACTAGAACTGAAATGGGAAAAAAGCTTTTGGCTATTTTACTTTCCAAGAAATACATTTCAAGGACATGCAAAACTGGATACACCTGCTCCTTTTTTAAAGTTTTAAATGGAGCTATGTAGTTATTTGTTTTGTTTGTTTTTTGACTGTATTTTTATGTATTTATTTAAAACAAGGAGAGTGCACAGAAAACATTCATTTCAAAGAGAAAAGATGCTCTGCGGCGAATTTAGCTACAAGCTTCTTTCCATCCTCAGTCCTTGAGCAGGTACAGGGCGCCCATGAAACGAGTCGGAGTGCTCTCAGTGGGCTCTTGGACTGGAATAAATAAATACAGAATACAGTTATGAGCGGTGTAACTTCATGAGTAGGATTATTACTTATACTTGAATCTTTTGTCACTGTACTTTTATTTGAGTGAACGCGTTTGGCTGGTCTCCCATTTATCACTACGTCTAAACCCCAGTACTCACCAGTCTGCCCTCCGTCGCCTATTAAGGTCAGAAAGTACTGCACTGTCGGCCTGAGTCTCATCACGAGCCAAAATCCAAACACATCTGAACTCAAACAATCGCACAGCCGACAGTGAGCCTCTGTGAGCGTCACTGTCTTTATGTCAACATCAGCAGAACAAAGGGATTACTTTTCTACACATAACACGTCAACAAGCCTCCATCACGACTCAGGAAAAAGTAGTTCCCCAGTTGAATCTAAATGAATCGCTTTGCCCTTTGTAGAGATGCACCGAGCCAATGCACCGATCCGATACCCAATACCCAATAGCCAATACTAGTGCAGTGACCATAGCCTGTATAAAGAAGTGGACTAACAATGTGATGTCGACGCTAATGGTTATAGCAGCGGATTTGGAGCCTAGTTCCATACTTGGGATTCAGATACACTACAGAACACAATACTTTGACTTCATAAATAGGCTACTATATCTTAACTGATACAAATTTGAAAATTGTTTTAAAATAGCTGAAAATAGACTTCTTTCCATAGAAACAGCGTATAGCAAAACTCATCCTAATTGTGTTATGTATTGTATTTTCTGGACTATATGTCGCTCTAGAGTATAAGTCGCACCCTTGAAAAAATGCATAATAATGAAGAAAAAAACATATATAAGTCGCACTGGACTATAAGTCACACTTTTGGGGGAAATTTATTTGACAAATTCGAGACATTTTATCTTTAAAGGCAAGTTATAAAAGTAAGAATAAAATAAAGAACAACAGGCTGAATGTGCAGCACGCTAACGTAACACATTTATATTTATTCAGCTACATGAAGCATAGACACAACTGAACACATGTCTGATCTATTAACATAAGACATTAACAGTTAATCAGATAACTAACAGAATAAAAAAACAAGCAACAAGTTTACTTATACTGGTACAAGCCTAGAGCGCCCTCACGTGGTCGTCAGTGTGACAGTAACGAAGATGTGAAATTACATCACATATAAGTTGCATCTGAGTATAAGTCGCACCCCCGGGCAAACTATGAAAAAAAGTGTGACTTATAGTGCAGAAAATACAGTAAGTGTTATTCATCCATAAAGTAAGTACAGAACTTTTTTTTATGAATAAGAGTTCAAACATTATGAGATGTTTTAAAGTGATGGTCACATTTTTTTTCCCACCTTCAACCAATGAACCTTCAGCTGAGAGAACAAACGCTCTATCATCTGAGCCCCTGTTGTTCCTGAAGCAGTCTCACTACAATAATCTATCGGCCCATTCACGATATCGGCTAAACTTGACCTTGACTACAAAAGTTTGGTTACTCTCCCTCCTTTGCTAGATCTGAAACGTAAATATGAAACTGATTTGTGCTTTTTATAGTTTTTACAATTCAAACTAAGCACCTAAACTCTTCACACTAAAGTCTTCTAAACCACTTCACCCTGTGTTTGATGAAAAGACTCAATAGAAAACAGCAATAACATTTAATCTCTTTTGAATTCTGAACTGTCAGAATACTCGACCTATTTCCTTTGATTGAAACAGATTTAGTGCAGTTTTGAGCGTGTCTTTGGTTTCATTAGTCTTTTCGTTACTCCTTCGTAACATTATGCCTTTGTCAGAGTAACAGGAGGTTAATCCAATTAGGCCCCACTGTGATGTAACACATGCACTGAGCCAAAGGGGGCGCCGTCTCTACGGGCCCGGGGGTTTAATCTCTCTGCTTCAGTGAGGAGCGCCCTGGGAGAGACGGCAGCTGACAGTTTGTTTGATCGTAAAGCAACATGTTTGTGGTCTGTAGACAATGTCCCTGTAGAAATAATGTGTCTAAAAATGTAGGATGTGCCGCTATCTGGACACACAGGTTCATTTTGGGTACTGTTTCACAAGTTTTCATAGATCAACAATGATTTTATCTTATTTAAAACTACAGTATCTAAATCTTAGCAAAGAAATAGACTTAAATAAACCTTTTTTCATTTCAGTTGTGTTGTGTTTATTGCACTGAAAAACATCTTTACTGTGAGTGTGCTTGCCTCTCCACAAACCTGACTCTTATTTGTCCTGGAAATAACTCTTTGGCTATAACCTCCGTATGGCGAAGTGTGGTTTTAACTTTTGTGTTTCCATGGAATCGTGCAGGTGTTGTGCCAAAACTTAAGACTTAAGACACGAGCTGGTAACACCACAGGACGCCAAGTTATGGGTCTGCGGTAAAACATTAGAATGCACATTTTTCACGGAATTATTTCAGACATTAAAACAAGTTTAATTAAATAAACGCAGGAAGGATAAGATTAATGCCATACTGTGGAAAATTCTAGGCAAAAAAATACAGTTTCCATGGAGATAACAAGGCGGTGGACCCTCCACCAATGAAGTTAAATACAGTTGTCCCTCGTTATATTGTGGTTCACCTTTCGCTGTTTTGCGTTTTGTTTTTTTGGTCATATTTTGCATGCTTTTTTTTTTTTTTACAGAGTATGAGCGTGCATTGTTTGTGCTGTCCTGATGTGTCCTGATTGGCTGAGGGACTGTAGACCATTGTGTTCTGCGTCCTGATTGGCTGAGGGACTGTAGACCATTGTGTTCTGCGTCCTGATTGGCTGAGGGACTGTAGACCATTGTGTTCTGCGTCCTGATTGGCTGAGGGACTGTAGACCATTGTGTTCTGCGTCCTGATTGGCTGAGAGACTGTAGATCATTGTCCATCAGTCTCCTCCGTGTCTCCTGTACAGTACAGAATGTGTCAGACAAATTTACATAAATGTTGGATCGCAGTGTGACTCTGAAGTGCTGTATGTTTGCAAGTTTTCTCCCCGACAAAACCCACAATGTCGATGAAACGTTCAAAGGCACCGACGAAGGTTTGAAATTTGAGAGAGTTTAAACAAGAGAGAAATGTGAGAAAATGTTAATGTCTGTGTGAGAAAAGTGTATAAAGTGTGTGGTGAGGGGTTTTACAGACAAGAAACATAGAGAATAATTGTAAAAAATAAAGCTGATACTTTGTGGATTTCTTCCTCCGTGATAAACGAAGGACCACTGTAGTTTATAGATTGAATATACTGTATCTAATGTGACCTCTCTCTCCCTCCTCAGGCGCAGAGACCCTGCTGAAGCCCCCCCTCAGTCTCTTCACCCACCCACAGCAGCCATTTCAGCACCTCGACCCTCTGCCTCCTCTGGGACCCCCACCCATGGGTCCCACCCCTGGTCTGTGCCCTCCACCCCTCACCGCAGCTCCGCCTCTGGGCCCCCCCGTGACCCTGTGCCCCCACCCCCAATCGCCACACATACCATCAGACCCCCACCCCTCACACCTCCACCTGGTCACACCCTAGTCCACCCGCCTCCCCCCAACATAGCACCCAATCCACAGCTGGGACCTCCGCCGATACCTCCGCACCCTCTTGGCCCCCCACCCGTAGTAGTAGACCCCACTAAAACGATCCCTCCTCCAAATATTGACATTCGAACTCCACCCCCGTCGTTGCGGTTCCCCCCTGCGGTCTGTCTGGAGCCCCCTCAAATGCCCCCCACCCTGGTCCCTGCTCCGGCTCCAGTTCCAGGTAAGGAAACGGTACCAAATTATTGTGAGAAAAAGCACCAGGTTCTAAGGTGCATTTGACACGTTTTCATGTTTTTCTGATACTGATTTGGTTTGGTGGGATAGTACAGGTACCTGTGGTTAATATCTATCGTAGTTTTAGATCAGTTAAGTGCATAGACTGTATAAAGAAGTGGACTGAGTGAGTGTGATGTTACACTCACTCAGCAAGGTTAGCAGTTACAGGGCGAATTTGAAGCCAGGCTCAATATTTGAAATTCCAACCGCGAGTATCATAGCAACCAAAGAGCCAATCCGGAGCGAGGCTGTGGAAGGTAACCCCCATTTTTACCCGCAACGCTGGTTTAGCACAGGGAGAAATAGAGGAATTTTAAAACAGAATACCTCTACCTATGTCAACCCTGAAAACTCCAATCACAATACAGCAACGATTTACGCTCAAGGAAGGCGTTTTTCTGACAAATGACTCATTGATTTAATAAAATAAAGGTGCTGTTATTTATTTTATTAGTTGAATCATAACTATTGTGTAATTTCTACTGTGTAACCAGAGAAAGGCTCTACAAGCAGACTCAGAAAACGCTAGATCAAAAAAATCTAAGTCCCCCTCACCCAGACCATCCCTCCTCCAAATATTGACATTCAAACTCCACCCACGCTGTTGTGGTTCCCCTGCGGCAAAAATACATTTTAAATTTGGAAAAAAAGTAATTATCTAATCAGACAGTGTTCTGATCTATAAAACCCAAACCCATCAAAGGTCTCGCTCCACCCCCGTTAAAAAAGATCATAGATTTACATTTAAACACAAACATTCGAGCATCAAGCAGAGGAGACTGTAAAATCTCATTTAGAAAGACTTCATTCGGACTTCAACTGCACACTCCTGGAGTCTGTGACCTGGTTTATGAAAGCAAACTCTCTGAATGACAAAGTAAAACTGAGGTGACGAAGACATCCAGATAGTACAGCACTTTACACCAACTGTACTTTTTGGAGTATAGACTGGATGGAAATAATGTAATTTTGCTTCTAAAAATGGTCACAATCTGTAGTTCCAGGACAGGCAGCCCCCGGAGGAGAGCAGCCCCACGACGAGGCCTCTCCCCGGGGCAGTGAGGAGCAGGAGGACCCCCTGGGGCTGGAGGAGCTGTGCAAGCCGCTCTACTGTAAACTGTGCAACGTGACGCTCAACTCCACACAGCAAGCTCAGGCGCACTACCAGGTCAGGAGCAAAGCACGGAAATGTCATGTTTTTATTTTAATCTTTGTTACTGACATTATTTGGCCCCACTTACTTTTTTCCTTAAATGTAACTAAACTGTGCTTTATTCTGGTTTCAGCTTGAATGTTTTTGATATTCATTGTGTTTCAGCTGGTGGATCACATGTTGGCATTTTGAGGATGGTGGATCACATAAATCACATAGGAAAAGAACAATAAAACACCTGTATTTCCTGTGTAGTATTAAATGCCAGGGAGAAGTGGCGAGTTTTCAGTCTTGTCTTAAACTGCGTTACAGACTGACTTGATCGTTCTGAGGATACAATATGGAGATAGCCATACTGTGGAACATTCCAGGCAAAGCAATAATATCTCCATGGAGACAAGCAGGTGGTGAATCCTCCATCTAAAATTTACATTTGCACCTTTCAAAATGACAAACTGCGATTGGCTGTCATAAAACAAGTATCTCCTGTATTGTTTTATCAAAGAGTTCAGCTTCAGTTTCACCCAGAACTTGTGACTTGGGGTTAGGGCTCGAGAATATGAGGACAAAAATCAACTTGTGATCGCATCCCTGTGATGATCTGCTATTTCTGTCGCACTGTGATATAGTTAGGCCTGTCATGATAACATATTTTGAAGTTCGATATGTTACTGAAGTAAATATAGACGATAAACGATAATATTGAAAGTGTCTGTGTAATCTCTCAGTCGTCCAGGTCTGGTCCACAGTAAAAGCCAAAAGTTAAATCTGTCAGCTGGACAAAAAAGTTGTAGGAGTGAAGACGTTTTGCTGCTCATCCACGCTGCTTCTTCAGTTCAGGTCAGATTACTGGCTATGGATAATACTGAAACTAATTTATGGCACTGACACAAAAACCCAAGAGCAGATTTAAACAAAAAAATCTATTCTAAATCTTAAATATTGTTAAAAAAAAAAAAAAACCCATGAGCTGCAATAAATAAATAAATGGAACAGAATGAAACACTCACTCAGTTTGCCATAGAGGTTATTAAATTCAACCTTCTGTGGCTCAAATCCAGCCAGAAAATAAGCAAAAATGTCCCAGTTGTGGTCTATTTGTGAGTGACAGCTGGATCCAACCAATCACAGTAAAGTGTGAATGTTCAGAAGAAGAAGATTATTTTAACCTCTTAAAGCTAATAGAATAGGATATATCTCTACAGAGAAATAATGTGACAAAGGATAATAATATTGCGCTAAACGATAATATTAAAATGTTATGCTACTGACACAAAGCAGGATCCCAGTAAACACATTTTAAAATCGAGAGTCTCATTAAAAAGTCTGAGGTGACAAATGAATGGTAGAATGAACTGATAATGAGAGATAGAAGTTATTTATTCAACCCTCTATGGCATTATTACTTATTTTTTATCACATAAAAGTACCTAAAATCTCCTCATGTTCACAAACAAAATGTACTCACGATAAATACTGAGCCTCAAATTATACTGCTCGATCTTTCATATATTGAACCATAAGTCGATCTAGTGATTATCATAACAGGCCTGTGCTGTGGTCTTGGCTTTGTCCTGGTTTAATCCCAGTTTAAAATGTAGTGTCTGAGCTCTAAACTAGGGATTGAACGCAGAGGCCTAGTGGTGGTCTTTGTGATGACAGCCATAAAAAGGCTCATTTCACATTCACAGTTGTACAAATGGCTCACAGACTCAAACATAAGGTTTTGTGTTGAGTGGAGGAGTGATGAGGACGGCCCGCTGAGCTGTGAGCATTGTGACTTGCCCGCTGTTCCCTCCTCGATATTTTGGATACACTGCAAAAAATTATTACAGACAAGTTCAAACACACTTGAATATGAATATGAACCTTAATTATTACAGTTTGACTTGAATTACTTAATGGGTTATTTGATATTCAAGATGTGTCAGACTTCTTTTAAAGCCACAGAAACTTTTTTAGCTAAAAATACAAGCATTTAAAAAAAAAAAAAAAATCCTTTGGTTGTGTTTATTGCACTGAAAAACATGCATCCTCACTCTGAGCGGGCTTGCATCTCCACAAACCTGACTCTATTTGGTGGTGAGGCTCCTCCTGCTTGTTTCCATAGAAATGTTGTTCTTTTTGCTATAATCTTCCACATTATGGCATAAAGCATATCAATCTCCACGATGAATGTTCCAAAGTATGGTTTGAACTTTCTGTTTCCATGGAATCATGCAGGTGATGTGCCAGAAAGTGACATACTGCAGCTTTAAAGGTTTTTTTTCAAAATACCGTATTCTTGTAAATGAGAGAATGTAATTATTTCCCCACAGAGTACATTGTAAAAGCATCATTTTGTGACACAATCGGACTGCTGTGCACTGTCTGCATCTAATAATGAAGTTTTTTTTTTCAAATAACAAACCCTGAAGGAGAAGCCGTGAGTGTCTCTAGGAGATAAATAAGTTAAATGCTGTGGAACATTTAAATAACATCTCCATGGAGACAAGCAGATGGCGCTTACTGAATACAGCTCACCACAAACTTTCAGTTATGACTCGATTTTGCCCTGAATGTCTGTTTTAGTGTCCTAGTGGTGTTTTTGAGTCTAGTTTTTTAGTTTCTATCCTCTTTTGTTTTAAGGTTTAGACCAGAATTTAAACGGCACCAAAATCAGGTCCATATCATTAAATGTAATTTAATGTCCTGGTCAGGTCCTGATTTTGGTACTGTTTTAGTCCTGTTTTAGTCCTGGTCTAGTCCTGTTTTAGTCCTAATCTAGTCCTGGTTTAGCTCTGGTTTAGTCCTGCTTTAGTTCTGGTCGAGTCTTGGTCTCGTCCTGGTCTAGTTCTGGTCTGGTCCCGGTCTTGTCCTGTTTTAGTCCTGGTTTAGTCTCGTTTTAGTCTTGGTCCAGCCCTGTTTTAGTCCTGGTCTAGTCCTGATCCAGTCCTGGTTTAGTCCTGCCTGCTTTAGTCCTGGTTTAGTCTTGGTTTAACCCTGGTTTAGTCCTGCTTTAGTTCTGCTTTAGTCCTGGTTTTAGCCCTGGTTTAGTGCTGGTCTAGTCTTGTTTTAGTCTTAGTCTAGTCCTGCTTTAGTCTTGGTTTAACCCTGATTTAGTCCTGGTTTAGTCCTGCTTTAGTCCTGGTTTAGCCCTGATTTAGTCCTGGTTTAGCCCTGGTTTAGTGCTGGTCTAGTCCTGATTTAGTCCTGGTCTAGTCCTGTTTAACATATTTGTGTGTGGACAGGGTAAGAACCACAGTAAGAAGCTGAGGAACTTCTACGCAGGCAGCCAGCAGCCTCCAGCCATCAGGATCACCGACGCCACGGAAACAAGCGGCCAAACGCCCAACAGCTCAGGGGCCAGTGAAGGCGACACGAGCCGACAGGTAACAACTGTAACTGGAGATAATGGGATGTAAAAACACGGCCAGTATGTAGAACTGCTTATGTTATAGTTTTTATGGCATTTATATCCATTTATATAAATAGTCTATGGATAGAAGTGCAGAGGGAACTTCATAGACCAGTCGCTGTCAAGATGAATTATGGGTAGGGCACCACTGGCTCCTTCAGTGGTATGTGGATTTTTCTTCTGCAGTTTTAGGGTTTGCTTGCCTGGCACTTCCTGAATGTAATAAACAAGGTACTGGAAAGATGTCACTGCCGCTCTGGGGAAAAGGGTTTGCTTCATTTATACACACTTTTTCTATATTTTTGTCCTCCTTTGGGTTAGCTCTTCTTCAGAACTACTGCAGAAATTGCGTTGGTCTATTTTAAACTTTTAGACCGGGAATAGTTGTAGATCTAGTTGTACTCGGAAGGCCACATTTTCCCATTTGAGTCGAATATTGTGAGCTTTCCCTGTGGTGTTTTTGCAAAGAAATAATGTCTCGACCCTGGTGGTGGTGACGAGCAGATGGAGAGGCTGAGGAGGCATATGTGTCTGCTGCTGCTTCAGTGGAGACGGGGCAGGAGGTGCGGTTTGATTGCAGTATTTCTTTACAAGGTGATTGGTTGAGAAAGAAAAGAAAGGAAGCAGACTGTACAAAAGCATAATGGATTTGTTTTGTATGCAACGTTAAAGAGCCTTGAACTATTTGCAACCACAGAGTAAACGCCAACGCAACGACCCTGCCTCTCATCCTCGCCCACGTCTCCTCTCCCCGCAGTGTCAGTTCATACCAAACGTTCCCGTCCTTCGATTTTTGAACAAAAAAAACTAGATTAATGTGACTTTAAGAAGTTGTTCCCCATCACAAAGGAGCGCTCTGAAATTTTTTGCATGGCTCAACGTCAAACAGATTTTCTTTTATGAACTTTTAAAAATAAAACTGTGAGAGGGCGCTAGAGAGTCAGTTTCTCTTAGATAGTAGCTTGATTTTGATATTGTGTTTAGCTCACAAATGTGCACACAGAGTCTATTTAGGTTTTTCCAATTAAAAAAAGTTTGTAAAAGCTAGATTTTTTTGCTTTTTTGTTGAAAACCACAATGATCTCGTCTGACAATGTATCACAAATCTAACTGATCATCTGTAATCACACATGGATTTTGTGTCTTTTGGCCAAATTGGTGTTTTCAATAAAAACTGTTGAAGGAGATGTCAAAAGTAAATAAGTGAATGTCCTAGTTAGATCCAATATGGCCGACTTCCTGTAGGGTTTAGGGCGGGGCCATAATGTCACTTTTTCCATGTTGGGACGTGGTCTACTTTTGTGGAGCGTTTCAGATTTTTTTGTTGATTTTTTTTCCTGACGCCAGCTGGCTCCATGTAAATCGATTTTTGAGGTGTCACTTCTGAATCATCTTTCGTTATTTTTTTTCTCAAGGTCTTTTCTCAAAAGTAGAGCTAATCGAGTTTTAATACCGGTCACTAGTGTGTTCGGGGTTTTGTAACTCATTTTAATGAGTCTCTCGCTGTGATGATTCTCATCTCTCGGCTCGGGCACAATTAAGATATATTGATATAGGTGATAATGCATTGGATTTATATAGCTCCTCTGAAAACACCCAAAGTGCTTTACAGAGCGTTATTGTAGCCACAGTTACCCTGGGGCAGACTGATGGAAGCGAGGCTGCCATCTACACCACTGCCATAAAATCTTAGAATCAATAAATACTGGATATTCACAGCAGCAAGACAAAAAAAACAAACCATCTCTAATATCCGTCAAAATGCAAAATAACCCAAATGCCTGTGTATTCCATCCCTGTGCTATTGGAGCAGACGAGTGTTGTGGCTCCTGTCTGGTTCTGTGCAGGTCGGCCCACACTTCTGTAATAAGCTCAGAGCTGTGAGTGGGAGACGGCTGGAGTGGACTCAGCTCTTAGTCATTAGTCTGTCTGTGTGTATCTGTGTGTCTGAGTGTGTGTGTGTCTGTGTGTGTGTATATGTGTGTGTCTGTGTGTGTATATGTGTGTGTCTGTGTGTGTGTGTGTGTGAGGTGGGGAAGCTCCAGTCATTGTACAGGCTGGCACCAAAACACCTCCTCTGTCTCGCTATATCTCATTCATTACTGAAATATAATTTTAAAGAGAATATGTTTGGACTTCATACAGCTATTGGATTAAAAAACACTTTAAAATCCTTCCTAAAAGTCCATTATGTCATGTGTCCAACGTCATTGTTGTATAACATGAATTTGAATGCACAGTGGAGACTAGCCAACACTGAAGGATAATTAATCATGTCCATAACATGGTCAGTCTGAAAAAACAAAAACACATATAAAACTTTAAAAAAATTTTTAGAAATATTTCAATAACTTTGCAATTTTTAAAGTTTCAGAAACAGATTTTATATTTAATTATAGATCTTGTGGGGTGTTTAATTGCCAGATAGCTGTTTAGCCCCAAACAAATCTTCAAAAATGTTTTATTTTAATTTTTTTGGAACAATGAATGGGAAATTGTAATTGCGCTTTATAAGTTTGACAAAGCTTCTCAAAGCACTGACTCTAGTTATTATTCATTCAGTCTTTCCAAAAAGAAGAAGAAGAAGCCCAAAGTCACTATAAAGACGTTGACTTCTTTCATTGCCGATGCTGATACTGTCTAGAATCCAGAGCAGCCGATTGCCGACAAACTCGATATTTTTGAGAGATATGTGGGGCTGATTTTGCTGATTTCCCACAAGTCTGAAATTTAAATTTACTATAAACTCTGTTGTATCACAATCCCATTAGAGAGCTGTGTAGTATTTTGTTTGCAGTTAATCTTTTTGCTCTTAAGTGTTCAAATAAAGCCTTATGGTGTTTTTAGGCAGCAAATCGGCCAAAACTAAATATTGGCTCCTGCTGCAGACTTAAGAATGGAAATATCAGCTCAAACATGATTCCATATGTTTTAGGTCCGGCTCTGTGTTGGTTCATGTGGCACTAACATGTCAGAGATGTAGTTTGGTGCCAAGTCTCTCCATGGACCAGCACCAAAGTACATCTCTGACATGTTAGTGCCACATGAACCATCTCACACTCTGAGGACTTCAGGGCCCGACCTCCTGCTGGTGCCAGAGTCAGGACTAAACATGGGGAATCAGAGTTTCAGTTTTCTGCAGCTAAAACCTGAAACAATCTTCCTGAAGATGTGAGACAGACCTCCACTTTGACAATGTTTAAATCCAGCCTCTTCTCTTTTAATGTTAATATTACTAACTGATACATTTGGTGTATATCCAGCCCCTCACTGCCTCTGTTTTGCTCCAGGCTCTGTTCAAAGGCGCAGCTCGGGTGATCCTGGCCACAGAGAACGACTACTGTAAACTGTGCGACGCCTCGTTCAGCTCTGCGGCCGTGGCTCAGGCTCATTACCAGGGCAAGAACCACGCCAAGAGACTGAGACTGCAGGAGGCTCACAACAACGCAAACAACAGGTGGGTCCCATCAACAAATTTAATCAAATTCTACAGTCAACAGCAGTACATTAAATGCAGTTGTGAAAGAGGTACTTAATTTTAATACGTAAAGATACAGAGGTAAAAAAAAAAAGTGGGTCAAGTAAAAGTATCACATGAAAAAATCGACTCAAGTAAAAGTATTTAAGTGCCCGTTTTAAAAAATGTACTTTAAGAGTAAAAAGTAAAAGTAGTAAATGTTGATGATAAAAATGAGACATATCTTGGTCGACAGTAGCAATACAAATCAATGTCTTAACTTTTCTTTTGCTCAAAGACGAAGCTTGAACTCGAAAACTTTAGTCAGGATGTTTCCACGAACATGGTAAAAATATCCCCTCAAATCATATGAAAAGTACTTTTTACTTTTCAGTCCTGTTCAAAAATGTAGTGGAGTAGAAAGTACAGATACCGCTCTCAAATATAGTGAAGTAAAGTAAAACGTATCCACTGTAAAATGTACTTAAGTAAAGTACAGATACCTAAAAATTCTACTTAAGTACAGTACTTTACTACTTATACGTCGTTACCTTCCACCACTGATTAAATGTGTTAAGTCTGAACCTTCACTGTGCTTCCTCCTCCAAACATGATTTTTACTGTATTAAAAAATATAAAAACAGAACTAGTTCATTTAAAATTAATTGCAATGGTCCAAAGATATTCCTCACTTATCTCACGCATTCTGAACATCCTAATTATTCACCACGATGAGTTTATAAGTGGTTTTCACAGCTATCAGAGACTAAAGTGGTGATTTGCTGTGATGGTGAACTAAGAACACGTAATGTTCTAACCAGGCCTGTTGAAAGAAATTTGGAGGCTCGGGGCAAGAAACCTCACATCGACCCCCCTCTAATTTAAATTAATAAGAAGAGGGTCCAATTCTGTGCCACTAAGACCTAGAGCCTGGGACAACAGACCCCCTTTTCCCCCCTTTGACTCCCCTGATGCTAACCACACATTTCCTGTTTCTCTGGAAATTAAATGCAGACAGCACACAGCAGACTTATTTTGACCTCAAGAGTTGCTTATACAATATATCTGTACAGAGGCAAGACAATTTTGCTCAAATACATGGGGAAATTTTGGTTTTCCCCATGTATTTGAGCTTTTTAAAGGGCCAGTATTACTCTTTTTTCTGATCTCTGTTCTAATGTTGTTTCCTCATCACAAACAGACCTGGAGTTGTGTTTTGTTTCATTCACACAAACCCTGCTGATTTAGGCTGAGTTCTTCAATACAGAAAGTGTCATATGGTAATACAGGACGTGCTCCACTGTGTTTTTAAACTCCACACACCTTCATGTCTACAATCATGTCATACAATCATCAGCCCTAGAATTTCCAATCTCTACTAAACTAAAGGTAAAAGGTTGAAAACTTAACTACCACTACATGACATCACAAGGTGGAACAGAGCATTTTGAGCTTTGGAGATGTTACAGACTGATAATAAAGTTACTCAAACATGTGAATGAAACAAAACACAACTCCAGGTCTGTTTTTGAGGAGGTAACAACAGCTTAAAGAGTCAAGTTTATGTAATAAAGGGCTTTTTTTAACACTCCAAAATCATCATCATGATGCTTTTTGTAAATATAAATCTCTTCACACACAACATGACACCTCTCTGAATCATAATTATTTTTATGACAAAGTCTTTTTTTTCCATGTTTATTTTCCAGTGAAGGCACCAGCGAGGTAACACCAAAGAGGAACAGGAAGGATGAATATCGCCTTGTGAAAAACCGACGCAGTCCACAGCTCCCCGGCTCAGTGACAGGTTACACAGATTCATTATTCAAACAACAAAAGGAGTCAGAATGAGACACTTTTGTTCTATTTGACAACCAGCGTTTTTGTAAGCTATCTACACGCCGCAGCTACGGGAAGAAATGATGATTTATAAAGGAGGGGAAAATCTATTGTAAGTCTCACGATATGAAATCACTAGATGCCATTTTGAACAATAGCTGATAGGAAAAGACGAGTTTGCAGGAGTGTTAGTGAGGACTACGCCTTTGACAGGAACCTCAAGTAATTAAAAGCACTGTACCAGATTTTTACTGTCTTAAAAAGTACAAAAAAACAAAAAAAAGAACAAAAAAAAACACAGTACTAGTTCGTTTTATACAGTTTACAGAGGTCCAAAGTTATCCCTCACTTACCTAATGCATTCTGAACATCATAATTATTCACAGAGATGAGTTTATAAGCACTTTTCACAACTTTCAGAGACCACAGTGGAGTTGTGCCGTCATGGTAAAGCTAGCATGCTAACCACACACTCATTGCTTCTCGGGAAATTTGTTTGTACTGGGGCAAGACCCATTTTGCTCAGACACATGGGGGAAAATGGATATAGTTTTTTTTTTTTTTTTTTTTTTAACTCTCCTAAACATCATATTGCTTTTTCTGTAAATGTAAATCTATTCAAAATTTAAAAAATAAAAAAAGAACGATTTCATTTTAAACAGTTTGCAGTGGTCCAACATTATTCCTCACTTTATGCGTTCTGAGCATCCTAATTATTCACCATGATGAGTTTATAAGCACTTTTCACAACTTTCAGAGCTGAGTTTTGTCGTAACTGTAAAGCTAACAACTAGAATGCTAACATAAACTTCCTGATTAGCGGAGACAATAAACGCTTCAGACATGTCGCAGTGAACTTATTTTGACCTCAAGAGCTGCTTAAATAACTCGTCTGTACTGGGGCGAGACACATTTTACTCAAATACAAAAAAATAAACAAGTTCAACTCATAAAACATTGTACTACTTTTTATTTCGTTGAAAACCTCAGTACTGATTGTGTCGGGGACGTTACCAAGATAAAACCCAGACTTTTTGAACATCAGACTCAAAGCTGAGAGGCAAAACAGCTCTTGTCCTCGCCACATCTCTCCACCAGGGGGCAGAGCTGTGCTGTGCGTTCCCCAAACCAGTCACCAACTTTGTGATATGTTCTTTACAGTCAGTATTTAATGATTACAGGTATCACAGTACAATTAAAGATGCACAATACACTGCAGTCAATAGATCAATAGATTGTCCTCTGCAAAAAACACAATATTTTTACAAAAATCTGGCTCCTTTGGTTCAGAGTTGATTCTGAAATGCATGGGGCTGTTGTTCTTGTAGTTTATCAGTTCATATTTCAGTCTTCTCTCCAATTTTAATTAGAGATGCACCAATCCGTCTTTTTCAGTTCTGTTACTGATTTCAATATTATTGCTTTAAGTATCTGCCGATCCCCGAGATGAACCGATACAAGCGGAGAGCGTTTATTTCCTTTAAACAAAAATGAAATAAGACAAAATTGATCCTAGCTGTTATTTATCTCTCAAACAACAACACAGCAGCTTTATATAAATTGAAATTCAAACATTATGAGACTTTTTGGGTCAATTACAACCTGTAAATAGTCAAAATTCATCAATTTGTTTGTCCAACCAGGATATCGACTGAACCGATTTGAGTTTCAGCGGCGATATACGACACTAGTATCAGATCGGTGCCTCCTTAATGTTGATCCTCCTGGAGTTATTTAACATTTACCCTCTAATCAGAATCCTGCTTTTTAAACATACATTGCAAAATCAAATTACAATAAAAAAAATTCACAGTTTGTTTCTTAGCATTAAGCAGCCCTAAATACACTTATTTTAATATTCAGTAGGGACGGACATTTTTGGCAAAAGATCTAATAGCGAATTTTCTGATAAACATTGCGATTACAATTATAGATTTGCAATTCGTTTTTATGTTTTGATTGTTAGATTCTGACTCAAATGTGAACTGATAATCTAATACAATAATCACAGGTGTTTCAAAACATGTCTGGTCACAAATAGCTACTTTTTTCCACCCTCTAGCTCTAAAAGCCACTTGCTGATCGATGTACACAGACACAATGTTCTTTTTATTGTAAGTACTCTGGGATTTGTTTAATGAAGAGAATTATAAACAACATGTATTCATTTGTGGGAGCTGGAGTCGCACCATCAACACAGTGGATCTGACTGTGCTTGAGAGCAGAGATTTGAACTGCCAACCTTTGGATCAGTGGACAAATGCTCTACCAACTGAGCTTTTGTTGCCGCTACTACAGGGTTAACAGTTTTTTAAAAAGATAATAAGACACGTAAAGATATTTTGTGGTTTGCCTTATCTTAAATTGATGCCAATTTCGAGCGCTCAAACTGAGATTTTGATTCAGTTGCAATTAATCTTGCAGGTCTAGTAATACAAACTGTCCACCGTATTAAAATACCACTGCTCTGTCCTCCCCAGGTCCGTACTACCACTCACGCCCGAGGCAAAGGATCCCGCGCGACCTCGCCATGTGTGTGACCCCTAGTGGCCAATTCTACTGCTCCATGTGCAACTGCGGAGCGGAGCAGGAGCCGGACTTCAGACAGCACCTGGAGAGCAAGCAGCACAAAGCCAAAGTGTCCGAGCTCCGGTACCGCAACGAGATGGTCACCCTGGGATACAGCTAAGAACCATCAGGAGGAGGAGGGAGGGTAAAGCGTTTATATGACAGGTTTTCATGTTTTTCTAATAGTTACGTGGTTTGGTGGGGCAGTTGCAGTGGATCCAGAAGTTCTTTAGTAGTTTACGAAGGATATGAGTCTGGTTTACCTTGATTTGGTCTGTTCATACCGCAACAAACATGGCTGCTTACATGGAAACGAGATAAGAAAAATATCACATGGGACTGTAATGTTGTTTTGTAAATGGTGGATGACCAGTGAGATCCTTACTTACCACAGAGACTCAATCACCAAACAAAGTAATTATTAAAAAATGTGAAAACCTGTCATATGAACTTAAAGTAGGACATTTAGCCTGTACCCAATCTGTGATCCAAGTACCAAGGCCTGTCACGATAACAAACTTCAAAGTGTGATATATAGATCCTGAAAATATCACGATAAACTGAATTTATAGCACTTTCACAGTAAGTAAACCCTTTTCTAAGTGAGTCATTTTAAACATAATGTGCCCAGCAGTATGTAAATAGTATAATGAAACACTAAAGTAGTTCTTGTATCGACAGTGTCTTATGTTTGTTATTTATTGGACCATCTACCAACTCAAATGTCATCATATAGGCCAAATACTACAGCAAATTTAGAAAAATATCCTCATTAGTGCGAAGAAAAGGTACATCGCCTGAAAAAATATAGTTTATGTTGCACAGGGGCCTGCAACCACCCGCTAAAGAGCCACATGCGGCTCTTTAAAGCGTCCACTACGGCTCTTTGCAGTTCAAACATTTAGGAAAACATTTTTTGGGTATACTTTATTTTTTATTACATTTTTATTTGACAGTGTCTGTAGCATACCAAAGAGTATTGCATAGAAATAATATTTTTATGTGTATTTTGTTATTATAGGTCTGAGTAAATCCTGTGCATAAAACCGGAAAGAGTAAAGATCATTTTCTAGAGTAAATATTTTACCCATAAATTGCACCAGAATGCACCAGTGACATAATTGCTCAAACCTCCTGAAAAACACATGAAATAAGTCCACAAAGCTCACATAAGTACAAAATGTTACATATACTTAATAATGTGTTAATAGCTGCAAACAGTTCTTTTTAATTTAATCTATTAATCATTTCATTTTTGTAAATTTTTTTTAAAGTTTTGGCTCTTTCTGACTTTCATTTGGTTTGAAATGGGCCAATGTGGCTCTTTTGCTGTTAAAGTTTGCAGACCCCTGATCTAACATATATTGAATCATAAGTGGATATAGTAATTATCGTGACAGGCCTAAAAGTACCAGAGTAAAAATGAAGCTTATTTAGATGTTACAAAGAATTCCCACTTTTTTTGGCTTGAAAATCAAATATTTTACTGGGAAAAATAAATATATATGACGTCACAAGGTACTTTAAGGTATTTCAAAGGTATTTTAATGATTGGGGTAGTTTTAAATCATGGTACTATTATGATACATATATAAATGGTACTGTAAATGAATCGGTATTTTGTCTATTTGATTCTCTGAGTCTTTCTAAAAGCCTGTATTGGAGGCAGGGCGATGTGTTGGTGGTACAAAAGCTTCAAGAAGACGATGCCAAAAGTGACCAGAGGGGGCGCTGTTGAAGCTAACGTGTATTATAGCTCTATAACTCTAAAAATCAGTGTATTCTGATTTGAAAACAAAGCACAATGAACTTTCTGTAGTGGTAGTAGCAGTGTTATATTGTGTTTTCAGCCAAGTGTAAATATGCGGTTTGTGCCTTTGGTGTGAATCAGGCTGAAGAAACATGAAGAGTGAATAAGAGTGTGGGTGTGCAATTAGACCTGGACCATTATGTAGGGCTGCGCAATTAATCAAATGTTAAATTGTAAAGTTTCTCAACATTGTAGAATCCCTAAAGTTTAAAATGGAGCTGGTCTGGAGACAGGTCAGAACTCTATGGTGGAGTTTGCAGATTATGATTAAAGAGGGGGTATTTTACTTCTTTGGGTTACTAACAGGTAACACATAACATATTCAGATGTTTCCTTTTATTGTTCTGAAAATGCTCCATTAGCCGAAAACAACATATTAACATCTTAAATAAGTTTTTGTTTAGTTTTTTCTCAGTGTTAAGTCTCTCCCCGCGATCACAACACAAGCGCTAATGAAACTACTGCACATTGCGTCAGGTTTGTGACGTTGTAGCGTACAGTTTTGTACCTTGTTTTTGTATATTTGACGTAGGATTGTGGGTCTTGTACCACAATGAGAGATCGCTAGATTACTCAAACATCCATGGACGACATCTAAAACCTCTTCAGGCATGTTTTTGATGAGGGAACAACGTTATAACATGGTAGACTGCTCCAAAAAAGTCAATTTTGCATAATACCCCCTCTTTAATATCTCTAATTACTGGGCCTATCCACGTGAAACAAAAACTGGAATAAAGTTCATCTGTTAACGTTGAACTTTCAGTATTTTTCCACAATAGCTTCAAACAGGGGTGCCATCATTCAACCCCAGAGATGTGATTGTCGTCAGCTGAAAGGACTTCAAGCCATAAGATTAATATGACAAGTCTGTGGAGCCAAACCATGAGGAAAAAATGATATGGTTCAACATAAGTTTGGCTATTCCTTTCAAAACCAGTGAATCTCCCATAGAGTTATATAGACCCCTGCCTTCCTTCAACATTTAGACTTAACTGACTTAATTTAGTGAACTAGAAGGATTTATATTCATGAAAATCTGAATTTCTGGAAGACTTGTTGGTTTGTGCAATACTTTAAATGGCCATTAGGAAAAACAATGAGAAAGCCATATCCAGGTCTGTTATACATCTACAGTGAACTCTTTTGCCATGTTTTCGATATTAAAAACACTGTAAATATGTGTATGGGTTATTGTAACTGTACATAGTTTTAATGTGATTTCATATTGACCCGAGAGTGCACTGAGAGAATGAGTACTGTCTGTGTGTGGGGTTTTCAGCCTAAAATGATTTACTGAAATATAAAATAAAAAGTCGTTTTACCGTTTTGAGTTTTAGGGCACGGTTACACCTGTTATTTGGTCCTAAAATTTGCCTATTTTAAGTCCTGATGTAGATTTGGTTTGGTTCTATTCTAGTCCTGGTTTAGTCCTGGTTTATAAAGGTTTAGTTTTAGGTTTAGTCCAAGTTAAGTCCAGGTTTAGTCCTGGTTTATAAAGGTTTAGTTTTAGGTTTAGTCCAGGTTTAGTCCAAGTTAAGTCCAGGTTTAGTCCTGGTTTAGTTCAGGTTAAATCCAGGTTTAGTCCAGGTTTAGTCCAGGTTTAGTCCAGGTTTAGTTCAGGTTTAGTTCAGGTTTAGTCCAGTTTAAATCCAGATTAAGTCTAGGTTTAGTTCAGGTTTAGTCCAGTTTAAATCCAGGTTAAGTCCAGGTTTAGTCCTGGTTTAGTTCAGGTTAAATCCAGGTTTAGTCCAGGTTTAGTCCAGGTTTAGTACAGGTTTAGTTCAGGTTCAGTCCAGGTTTAGTTCAGGTTTAGTCCAGGTTTAGTCCAGGTTTAGTCCAGGTTTAGTTCAGGTTTAGTCCAGGTTTAGTTCAGGTTTAGTCCAGGTTTAGTCCAGGTTTAGTCCAGGTTTAGTCCAGTTTAGTCCAGTTTAAATCCAGATTAAGTCCAAGTTTAGTTCAGGTTTAGTCCCACTTTTATCGCGGTGAATATGCAAGTGTGAATGCACCCTTAAAGCTACAGTATGTAACTTTTTAGCCATGACATAGACTAAAATAAAAAAAGTCATATTGGTGATTTTAATTGTCCCGAAAACTTGAAAAAACATGCGTCTTTACTGTGAGTTGGCTTGCATCTCCACAAACCTGACTCTTTTGACCTGGAGGAGGGCCTCTTCCTGCTTTTTTCCTGCTTGTTTCCATGGAAATGTTGTTCCTTTGGCCATAATACTCCACAGTATGGCATAAAACTGATTCATCTCCATGGAGGATGTTTTGAAGTACGGTTTAACTTTCCCGTTCCATGGCACCTCCAGAAAGTTACATACTGTACCTTCAAAAACACAGAAAAAGAGTGAGTTTAATTCTCACAGGCTGCGTTCACACTTAGTCCTGGTTTGGTCTTGTCCTGGTCCTTCTTTAGTCTGGGTTTAGTTCCAGGTTTAGTCCCAATATCGCAGTGTTTTTCCAGTGTGAACGCAGCCCAGTTTAATCCTGAATGTAAACCAAACCAAACAGCAAAATGACGACATATTATCTGACATTAAGACAGAGGGTTTATTAAAAAGTAATTATCTAGAAAAAAAATGTAATCATGATTTTTGTTAAACCTACATGACATAACTTTTAACATGCTTTGTCTCCATGGAGATGTTCCACAGTACGGCACTAACCCAGGTATCGATGTGGAGACGGTGATGCCACCAGGCCAAGTGACAGGTCAAATACGCCTGAACAATAAACCTCTGATGATGAATTTTAGGCCGTACTGTGGAACATTCTGAGCAAAAACTTTACATCTCCATGGAAACACAAAGATAACAGACCGGAAAAGTAGCAGAGTAAGGCTGAACGATTTGGGAAAAGTATCTTATTGGGATTTTTCTGACAAGACTTGAAATTGAGTTTGTGTTTTTTTTGTTTTTATAATAGAATTCTGTTCAAAGTTCACATTTTAAACACGAAAGAACTGATAAAAAGACTGAAATATGAACTGAACTAATACAAGAATCAAGTTTCAGCAGTGGTGGAAGAAGTACTTCATTTTATTACTAGAGTAAAAGTAGAGATACTGGAAAAAAAAACAAAACACTTGAATTATCACTTGAAAAAATCTGCATAAGTAAAAGTATTAAAGTACACGTTGTAAAATGTACTTAACGAGTAAAAAGTAAAAGTATTTTGTGCAGATTTTGAGGTTTTATGAAGCTTCAAATGTTATGATTTAATACAGATTTGTGCTGGATTTTGTTGGACAGAAACAACTGATCCATTCCTTCTTTTTTCCCAGCTGTTTTTATCTGTATACTTTTGTTTTGCGCAAATTATGAACGAAAAATAAACCCTCAGTCCTTTCAGCAGGTCTCAAACAGTAAGAAAAAATACTTTTACTGCACTACATCTAATAGCAGTGTCAGTCTGTAGTTTACTTAAGTACAGTACTTTACTATGTCCCACCACTGCATTTCAGAACACGTTTGTACTGATATAAACTACAGGGTTAGCAGTTTTTATACAGAGTAAGATATTTTGTTTGTGGAGGAAATGCTGATACTTGAAAAACTGCTGCCTTTGTGTTAAATTATGTTCATTCAAATTATGATTTCGATTCCGTTGCCATTAAACTTACAGCTCCATTATTGGACATTCAAAATCTGCAAACACGTGATCACTTTTTTAACTGTCATGATAACACATTTTGAAGTTCGATACACGATAAAATTAAAATTTTGAAACCTAGATTTAACCACTGACACTAAAACTACAATATTGAGCAGATTTGCAATAAACAGCAGAATGAAACAATTTAGTCGTTAGTTTGCATCTGTAATGAGCCATACACGTCATTAATTCAGCCTTTTACAGCTCAAATTTGATCATATAGCCCAAAAAAATCCCCAAAGAAATGTAAAAATATTGTTCCAGGTTTTATATACTGAACCATACATTGATATAACAATTACCGTGACAATAATATGTATTTTTGTAGACGCATTTCTAGTCTGAGCCTCTTCACAATGAGACGACTTTCTATGTTCAAATATATCCTATAATGGAATACATTTATGATTTGATATTGTAAGGTGCGCTTTGTTACTGACTGTGAACTCAGCCGTTTATGTTTGAAAATGTTTGGTATGAAAAAAATACAACCTCATAAACACATACTTGAAAATAGTGTTTTCTTATTGGAGGACAGTGAGATTTTTCAGACCTCATGTATCTGTTGCCACTGCACAATGTTCACTTTTTACAGACTTAAGAAACGTGCAATAAAAGTTAGTATCTCCATTTAAATGCTCTACGCTGTGGGCTGTTTCTTTCACTAATGTTATGATGAATACTTATAATACGGGGTCAGAGTATTCACGATATTAAAATTGCAAACTTGATTTCAATTCTAAGGAACAGACTTGGTACTCAATAACAATTCTGATGTCATGATAATAAAAAACTATACTTTTTTATATTCCCATGTGGACTTATATCTGTGTAATCCCTCAGTCGTCCAGGTAGGTTCATAGTGGTCCATGGTGTATACTACTGTAGTCTATGTGTCTTATACTTCTTCTGATACAGCTCAAGATCACGGTCCCATTTTTATACAGCACTTTTCCACCTTCAAGTCACTCAAACCTCTTTCCATCAAGGCACCACTCACCCAATCACACACACATTCACACACAAGTGAACACAGACAGTGGGGGCGAAGTGGGTCGAGTGTCCGGGCCAATGAGATGACGATAGTATTCATCTGTGGCAGCTGGAATCGGACTGCCAATACTTTTCACAACCCTAGTCACAAGATGTAGTAGCAAGTGAGCCGCTTTATTCTCAATGAGGAAATCATTTATATCTGATCCAAAATATGATGCATTTTTGTTTTGATCGATTTAACAACTTGATTTGCCTTTTAAACAGGTGATAGAAATTGCTGTTTAATTGTCAGATTGCAGATGTGTTGACCTGGTAAAACATGAGAGTTTGGTTTTTTTTTACATTTTTTTACAATTTTTTTTTTTAAGTTTCAACTTGAGGGAAAGGCTTGAACCCAAAGAAAAATACCAACATTGACAAATTTCACTCGTTTTCAAAAATACAACCAAAGATACCGGAATATTTGGTTATATTCCCATTTTTGCATAAAGACTAAAGGTCATTTTGCAGTTTTCTCAAGCCCCTGGTATAGGGAACAGGAAGAGGGGCCTCAGATTTTAAACTGATGCTGCACAAAAAGTAAAAATGCCATAAACCCTACATTTTAGAAAAACCTGAACCCTCCTGGGACACATAAAAAATGTCCCCTATTTTTGCACTGTGTACTTAAATGGTTAAATATGCTTAGGTTCTTTTTTAAAATTATATTTTTGATTAGAGCAGTGATAGATCTTTGGACTTAGTGGAAAAAGTATGA
Organism: Periophthalmus modestus; assembly: GCA_019594935.1. NCBI lineage: Eukaryota > Metazoa > Chordata > Actinopteri > Gobiiformes > Gobiidae > Periophthalmus > Periophthalmus modestus. Next base: position 30,982,901 of record JAIEZT010000007.1, on the reverse strand, counting down.
AAAATATTAATCTACAGTGATTTTACAGAGTGTTCCTACAGTAGCAAACAGATTTTTACTAAAATCTTCAACATGAATTAGGCCTTTGCACAAAATTTGATCTCTACAGCATAAAGTGAATAAAGTGAAATAGTGGGTCCATAGGGAAGCCCAAGGTTAAAACATGATCTAATTCTAGGATGTGAAGGCACCGTATAAAGCCCAAAACACAGCACGATATGTCCAGTGTGAAGCATTAGACCTGCTGCTGTAAACAGGCTTCTGCATTAGTGAGAGTGGAGCATGGACCTGACCTGAGTACATTTAAATCAATGGGACGTTTTAACACAGGCTCAATAACATTTTGGTGCATTAACATTGATTCAGTGCTGCTCCAGATTTGAATTTATAAAAGGCCAGTTTATTTGTAGAGAACAATTTGTCCACAAGGTGATTAAAGTGCTCCACACAGCCGGAAATGCATGTTAAAATGACAATACAAATAAATGAAGCATTCCACCCAAAATGCAGTAATAATTTACGCACAAGGAAGATGTTTTTGGCAGTTAAAACCTTCATTTAACACTAGAAAGGAGTTGTAATTTATTTTTTATCAGTCCAATCCAGGGACTGTATAAAGAAGTGGACTGACTGAGTGTGACGTCACCCACAGCGTTTGGCTCCAGTCACGTGAAGCTCATCGAGGCTGGAGCAGGTATAGGAGCGAATTTGGAGCCATGTTGAATATTAGAAATTCACAACTCTAGACGTGTTTGTGATGAGGAAACTACAAAAAGTAGCAATTAATTTAATTATCATATTTGGCAAATTTTATATCCATAAAAGTAATTTTCTAATACATCTCTGTTTTTTCCTGTTTTAATTAATCAATTAGAATCTTACATCTCCACTATTTCTAAAAGCTTAAACAAAAAAGCTATTTTAACATTTGAAAGCTGCAGGTCTTTAAACATTTTTGTAAAATGTCACAGTGGAACTAACTAACTTTTCTTTTCTTTATGTATACCTATATTCTGTATTCTCATTCTGTGTTTTGTATTCTATTTTGTTAATTGTAATTTTGAACTTATAATAATAATTTTAAAAAAGTATTAATTATTTATTGTAATTATGAAATTATTATTATTAATGATTAAACTGCCCTTTTGTTATTATTTTTGCATTTATTTACACCTGTAATTATATTTTACTTGTATTTAAATTGATATTGAGCTCTGATGTTGCTCCGTTGTTTTCATTTATTGAAGTGAACGAGTGCGGGGAGATGCTAACTCTGTTTGTTATTTGTAAAAAATAATTTACCGTTGTGGTCACGTGAGCGCATGTTTGCCCCGGAAGTGAAACAGAGAAATACAGAAGCCGCGAAAAGTGTAAAGACGAGCAAAAAGAAATGCAGAAAAGCAAGAAAAATGTCAGTTTTAACTACCGCTGGTCATGTTGGCGAACACGGTAAAGATAGTTTATTTTGTATTTATTTTTAAATGTATTATATGTATTAGAGTTGAGCAAACGTTCTTTATCTGTCTTTTAGTTTTCAGGGTGTGACGGTGGAAGGTGTGAAACAGATTAAATATTGGCACATGAACATCAGTAAGGACAAGTCCTTTTTTTTATGAAGAAAAACCAGGGTAACTACACATGTTTGTTAGTGTTTGCGCTGGACTCTTGAGCTGAAGCCTGCACATCAGGAGAGGAGCGTCTTTCACTGCCCCATAACCTGACAGCAGAGAGGAATGACCCAGTCCTGCTTTTGGTACAGAAGTTAGGCTTATACAGCTCATAAAGCTTTGAACCATTTTAACCAGTGTTTTGTCACGTTATAAACTCAGATTTGATTAGATTATGATTATGAAATCTCAACTCTTCCACCTCTGCGCCTGACCTTTGACCTGCCTGAGGATTACCCATCATGCTCCCCTCCTGCCTTCACTCAGCTGCTTCTGGCTCACCACAAAGCAGGTATAGAACTTAGTGAGTATTTCTCTTACATCCCATTAGCATGTTTTAAATGGTTGGTAGTAGACTAGACACAGTATTTTGGTGTTTCATTAATTCAGATGGGGACAGGCAAAATTACTATCGATTTTTTGCTGGATAAAATATGTAATGTATCTTGTCACTAATGGAGCTCGACAGTCCCGCCCACTTTGACGTCTGCTCTGGTTCTGAAAGCATATTTGTCATTAATTTTTCCCATAGACTTTTCAAAAGAGTTCAAAGACATTGCACCGGCTAACCAGCTATGTGCTAACTAATATCAAACCTACTCCTGTCCCAACACGGAATCAAACCCTCATCCAGCCCAGTGTACAGCATCCCACCAGTCGAGTTTTGGATCATGGCAAGGCAAGTTTATTTGTACCTCACAATTCATACACATACATGTTTCAATAGTCTACTTTTGCAAGATTCTGATGTCAGTGCTTTTGGGCATAACGATTCTTCATCAAGATGAAGAAGAAAAAAAAAGTCTTGTCGTCATTAGTTACCACATAGCTGATTAGCCCTGAGCAAGCTTCCAAACTTATATATTTTTTTTCAGGAAGTTTATGGAAAAAATGAATGAGAATTTTACTTCCAGAACCAAGTGGTGAGTGGTCACTGTTGAGCTCTAGAGGCCTATATGGTAAATGTGGTACTACAAAGTTAATTTTTTACAGACAGATAATACAAACCACTATTTCTCAACCATCCCATTAATATCTTTTTAAGACTTAAATGTGCAAATATGTTCACTTGTCAATGTTGGAATGTTCCATCACATGGCATTAAACTCTTCAATTCAATTATAGCTGTTTTTCTCTCTAAAAAAAATAAAAATAAAAAACTTGAAAAGACATGCATTCTTACAGTTAGCAGCGTCTCCACAGATCTGGCTTGGAGGTGTCTCCATGGAAACAGATATGCTTAATGCTATACTGTGGAACATTCTGTGCAAAGCAATAATATCTCAATGGAGACAAGCAGGTGGCCAAGCCTTCAACAGAAACGCTACATACTGTACCTTTTAAATCGGATCATGTTGTATTGTTGTATTGTATAAAAGGAAACAACTTATACACTTATTTTTTCTTCTGTTTTCCAAAGTTATCTTTACTTACTGCTCATCTCAATGACCTGTACCAGACCACAGGTGGCGCTGTTGTGCTTTTCTCCTGGGCCCAGTTCAAGTTCATTAAATAGTTAAATATGTATTTTGTATGGTGTTAAAAAACATATAAATGTAAAGTTTCATGATTGTTAAAAAGCTAACAAATACCCCCTGATAAATAATTTATTTGGTTTGAGTGTACGTGATGACGTGATGACGTGACGCACGTATGAGAGAAGAGCGAAGAGAAGCTCGAGAAGCGCGAAAAAATCAGAGACTGCAACGGCCGGAGCCACTCAAGGAAGAAAAGCTCGTACGAAAATACAGAAACATTATTGAAAGCCGCGTTTCAGCGTACTTTGAAGATTCCCCTTGCTCTGGAGGACTGCTGAGGACTCGAGGAGAACTCGCGGGACTTAACGTACAGCCTGGGGAATCAGTTGGAGAGAGGGCCTCGTGTGTCGGAAATAAACTGAGCAGATGCGGTGGGAGATGGTGGAAGGCGCGCGGAGAACGATTGGCGGTAAATCAAAAAACTACTAAAAACTTTCGGTTAATGTTTTATACATATGTATATCTGAGTTTGTGCCCCTCAACTTGCAGATGCCTCCACTGTGACTGCATCGTGTTCCGGCTTCTGTGCTATTAACCAAAAGAACTGGTGAGTGTTACCGCAAATGCTAAGCGGCGCCAATGCCAAGCGCCGCTAATGCTTAGCGAGCTAATGCTAAGCGGCGCCAATTCTAAGCGAGCTAATGCTTAGCGAGCTAATACTAAGTGGCGCCAATGTTAAGCGAGCTAATGCTAAGCGGCGCCAATGCTAAGGGAGCTAATGCTAACCGAGCTAATACTACGCGGGGCTACTGCTGAGCGGCGCCAATGCCAAGCGGCACGAGCCACAGCTAATGCGAAATGCTTAGTGCTTAGTGTTTTGACACATACTATCTCCGTTTAATTGAGCATGCCAGCAACTTAAGTATTTAACTTGAATTCGAACCAATTTAATATAGCTACTGTCTGGATATGTTGTTTGTGACTAGCCGCTGACAGCTCTAGCAGCCGCCATTCATTCATTCATTGAAGAATTATATGGTTAAAAATCCTTGCTTTATTTGAGTAATGTATTAATACTGTGCATTTGTGAATTTGTTATGGTACCACTGCGGTGTACATCTAGAATAAATTGATTTATTGTAATAATGTTAATGAAATTACAAATACTGAAACTGGAATGTCCTTTACAGGCCAGGTTTCATCTGTTTGCTTGGATTGGATCTTGCTGGACAGCAAAGCCCGAACTATCAATGTCCAACAGACTACTGCTGTATGAATGATACTGTTAATGTGGTAGGAGGCTCTGCAGCCAACAGACGATCGCCCCACCTACTCCAACACGCCTGGACTCACGTACACAACTCAACCTCCGTTTCCATCGGATTGTTATGTCGATAAACTGCAGCGCAGTGTGTTTAATAAGCAGAGCTTATTAAACGAACCGAACAGTGCACTCTGTAAATATTGAACATACATTTTTATGCATAATAAGTCAGTATATGTACAATCTCCAAAGAGACTGTGTACAAAGGCTTACAGCAAAATGCCTTTTGGATTTGAAATGGCACGTTACTATTAGACAGTACAATTTGAACACAATGGCCGAAAAGGCCAGATCACATCCCACGACTCCGGGGTAGGAACATATTCTTCGATCTTCTCTTCGTTCTCCTCTTCGGCCTCCTCCTCTTCGGTCTTTTCAGAGAGAGTCCCGTAGCCAGAGTCTATGTCGATACAGTCCTCTTCATCAGAAGACCCATGTACAAGCCTGAAACCACTTACCCCAAACGCACCTTCGTCATCCTCCTTTTTTTGGCTTTTACTAAAGACTAATTAGTCTTTAATAGCTGTAGTACTAAGTACTGTAAAACACTGCTTTTCTGGGCATAGGAGGGTTAGAGGTGACAAAGTAAATGCAAGGTGTACTATGCAGGACTTTCTGACAAACTTTAACGCTAAAAATATTTTGTATATCAATTACAAGCCACTGTTTCAGTACAAAGTAACCTGAGGTCCAATCACATTATACATGTATTATATTATTGTTTGGCTATGAGCTCCATATAGTTAAGAATCACTCAATGAGAACAAAACCAATGACAAAACTTTAAATTTTGTCATCAATGTTTCCAAAGTTTTCATGAAATCCTATATAATAATCCTTGCATTTTCTTACAACTTAAAAACTAACGTAAAAGTACAAGGTGTGCTATGCAGGAATTTCTATAAAACTGCAACACTCAGATTCAATTCAGAATAGTAATTACAGTTCACTAAACTCAGTAATTAAAGGTGTCTGTTGTTTTATGAAATCCTACATAATATTCCTTAACTTCAATCTACTTTTTAAAACCAAGAAATCAATGGGATGGTGGGTGTTGTTGAAGGTGGAAATGTCGCTGCATTAAGGAATATTGAAGCTAAACCAAAACCACTTTCACCTCTCACCCTCCTATGCCCAGAAAGTACAAGGCGTACTATGCAGGAATTTCGGTAAAACTGCAATGCTCAGATTAAATTCAAAAGAGTAATTACACTAAACTCAACAAGTAAAGACTATGCTTTTATTACTAATGTTTGTTGTTTTATGAAATCCTGCATAGTATTCCTTAACTTCAATCATCTATTTCTAAATCAAGCAATCAAAAAATCAATGGGATGGTGGGCGTGGTTGTAGATGGTAATGTCGCCGCATTAAGCCAAGATCTAAGTCTCAGAGGCTGAGTTCAGTCCTCGTCCGACTCAGAGTCTTGGAATATTGAAGCTAAACTAAAACCACTTTCACCTCTGACCCTTCTATGCCCAGAAAGTACAAGGCGTACTATGCAGGAATTTCGGTAAAACTGCAATACTCAGATGAAATTCAGAATAGTAATTACACTAAACTCAACAAGTAAAGGCTATGTTCTTATCACTAATGTTTGGTGTTTTATAAAATCCTGCATAGTATTCCTTAACTTCAATCTATTTTTTTATTTTTTATTTTAAATCAATCAAATAAATCAATGGGATGGTGGGCATGTTGGGTGGTAAATATCGCCGCAATGAGCCAAGCTCTAAGTCTCAGAGGCTGAGAGTTCAGTCCAGAAGGGGAGGTCGGGGGACGACGAGGAAGAGGGGGAGGAGTGGGATGAATGGCCTCCTCTTCTTCTTCTGAGAGACTCCCATAGCCAGAATCCTCTTCATCAGATGACCCAACCTCGTTGTCTTCATCGGAAGACTAATAGCTAGCCCATAAACCACGTCCCCTGAACTCACCTTGGATGGCCTTGTCTGAAGAGCAGTCCGGAAGGACCACAGGGGCCGCAGCCTCTGCAACAGATTTGACAATGTTAAACACCCTTTAAATTGTAGCGAAGAGATCCAGGATGTCGGGGAGCGGGGGCGAGGAGTCGCGAGCCATGATGATCAGCTGTTCAGCGTTTTCAGACTATAAAAAAGTGATAAAAGAGAGTTACAAAGTGTTGTGATTGTGTTTTCAAACCCGCGAGGGGTTAATAAGAGATGGATACCAATGTCACGTACAGTGGTCAACTCTGTTCACGTGAGAAGTGATCAACTGACGCAGCGGCGCGCTTATATACTGCTCCCTATTGCCATGGCACCGACGCACCGTGCGTCTGTATTTGTTTTATACAGTGCGCCGAGGACCGACGCACTGACTGACTGTGCGTCAGTATTTCTTTTTTTTTTACCCAAAATCAAACTAACTTTACATTACGCTGCATCACACTCCTCCATTTCAATCAAACTGGCCCTGAAACTGGCTCACTATTTCATTCAGTTACTGCTTGTATAACTAACGTCTAATCACTAGAGACGTGACGCTAAAAGCGACTTATTTTGGTCTCTTGTGTTGAAAGCTGGCGCTGCTGTTGTCTCCCGCTGCATAAACACACTTAGTAGAAATCTCTATTAGCAGCTTGTCTCTATGGAGATGTTATTGCTTTGCCTGGAATGTTCCACAGTATGGCTTTAAACTTGTTTGTCTTGCATTTGTTCAGTTACAGATGTTTTCATTGCTGTATAATCTCCTTAAACATGTGTTGCAAGCATGTCATTTTAACATTGTATAGCACTAGCACTTTTGATTGTGGTGTTCACTGTAAATAATATTTAGACATCTATAAGGATGATAATAACAATAAGCATTAATTACTCAGTTTTATTGTGTAAAATATGCATGTGATGACCCGGAAGCACACTAGTTCCACGCTAGAGCGCGGCAAATTTAAACAGGCCCAGCAGATCACTATGATTGTAGAGAAGCAGCCACCAGGCTTGCGTCTGTGCTGCTGTGTGTGTGTATGTGGGGACGTTGAACTGTTATCTGCCGTAAGTGTTTCTGTTTTTATATACTCTGTCAGCTTTAAAACAAAATAATCTATATCGTACTTGCACTACAACGTTTTTATTGTTTCACCAGGGCTCTTCATGTTTGTGACTACACTGCACCGCAATAAATGATGTAAAAGGGATCTATCTTCTCTGCTCATTTTTCAAGAGTGCAAAACATGCATTATTCCTGTGAGCAGGCTCGCCTCTTCATAGATCTGAGGTGTAACTTGGCCTGGTGCCACCAGCTGGTCGTCTCCATGGAGATAGTCAAGTTAATTGCTCTACTGTCTGACTCATCTGGCTGCACTTAGAAGTTCTGAAAATGAACAGAACCAGTGACAAAAAACGATGCACTGGGCTGATATTCTTAACTCATTCAAGACAAAAAATATCAACAGTAATTGCCAGATATATGTGGAAATAATTTTTCAGTATTTTGTCAGTAAAAAATGTCAGTTATTTGGGATTCACTGTACACTGTTTGCAGCGTGTGGAGAAGAGCGACCTCCTGAGGACCCACGGAGAAGTGCAACGGCAACTGTGCTTCTCAAAGGTAGATACTGAACAGAGACACTTTGGTTGTCCTTGTCCGTGATGTTTTCCTACAGCATACACATGCATAAAAAAATTAAATCTCATCCTCACCCTCCACAGGTGGTCTCATCCCCTCATTGTTGGATTATGGTAATTTGGATGTTACTGTGAAGAAACTAATGTACATCAAATTTAACATAACTCTTATTATTTGAAAGAATAATTTAAATAATAAGAGTTATGTTAAATGTTAACATTCTGTGTCAACCAAATATGGGGCCGGTGTGTGAGAGACATTTTGACACCTTTGTGTATGTTTGCACTGTCAGCCACGGTGAGGCACTGTGCTTCCTATTAGGTCTTGCTAGGTGCGCCTGTTTAAGGGCTAATAAGGATGTGGTAGTGCTACAGAGCAGAGCACACAAGTATTGGGCTCTTAAACCACACGTTCTGACACCTATTGGGCTGTTAGTCTAGTAGCTGGTGGCACAGGGCCGCTGGCCGCTACACCTGGTTTAGTCCAATTGCGGATGTAATGTTTCACTCTACATTGATACAAACCAAAGTTGTAGGATTGAACCATTTAATTGGACAGTGTGGGGTACATTGAGAGTCTTTAGTACAGTTGACTTTGGGACAGCTGATGTAACAGGATCCACTGAAAACATCGCGGGACACTTCACTTTTGACAGATTTCAGAACAACAACTTCACAGAAGAGAAAAAACACATGTTTGGATCAACATGTTTGGTACCTGTACAAGACCAGACCTGCATGGACGTAGTTAAAGTGGAACTTAACACTTAACTGTGTATACGGTGTTTTAATAGCACTGCCTACTGTTCCAGTTTCAAGTACTATGTGACATTACGCAGGACTGCTCTGATTACAGCCAGGTGTTTCTAATTACAAACACCTGGCTGCAGGGGCGGAGTTTGAAGTGTGGATACCTGTTAGACCAATCACAATATTCCTTATACCTCTAGACCCTGCCTCTCCTCCCCCCTCACTCTTTTCTTTAGTCCTCCAGGTACAGCCCAGTTTAGCAGTTTTATTTGAAATGTGGCTGTGGTGGGCGAAGTTTACGTGTTTAGTCCCACTTTAACTCATCGGTACATCGACAAATTAAATGCAATACTAACAACTGACAGTTGAAATAGTTGAGATTTGGGCCGTGTGCTACAAAACTGAGATGTTGAAATATAAACATAAAAATGTCAAAAAAAGACACTGACTTTTAGCTCAAGACAGAACTTAAATCTGCACTTTATAACTTTTCTGATTGGGTTGTCTGCCTCCTGCTCGTCTCCATGGAGGTTCAGTTACAGGTGTTTTTATTCCCCCCACTAAAAAACATGCATTCTTTCTGTGAGCGGGGTCGCCTCCCCATAGATCTGACCTGTAACTTGGCCCATTGCCGTTGACATGGAGATAGTCCAGTTTAATTCCATACTGGGGAACATTCTGAGCCAAGAAACATCTCGGTGCAGACAAGCAGGTGGTGGACCATCTATTAGAACTTTTACACAGTGCAGTTAAAACGTTTAAAGGTCTTATATGACGCAAACTTGACTCTTGTGAGATTTGAGCCGTTATGTTATTACCTCATCGAAAACAGACCTGGAGATGAGTTTTGTTTCATTCACATGTTTCAGTGATCCTGTGATTAGTCTCTCTGCATCTCCAAAGCTCAAAATGCTTTGTTCCAGCTTGTGATGTCATGAAGCTGTAGTTTTAAAGTTAAAAGCTACTTTTAGCCTCAGTTTAACTTGGCTTTACTTAATGTGTTTCCATTTTAAAAAAAAAGTCTTTGCAAAGTACAGTATCTGATGTACTGAGGTGAGAAGAATCAACAAGGCTGAAACAATAGATGTAAATTCAAGTTTGGTAATTCCAGTGCTGCAAATTATCCAAATGATTCCAGTGAACGTGTATGGAGTATTGCCACTTGATGACATCACAAAGTGGGAACAGAGTGTCAGTCTGAAAGAAGAACTCATCCTAAATATGCAGGTTGTGTGCTACACAAATATGAATGAAACAAAACACAACTCCAGGTATATTTGTGATGAGGAAACAACATTATAACAGGTCAGAAAACAGTGTAATATGGGCTCTTTAGCTTTATCGATACTTTGTGCACAGTGTTAATATGGCACACATTAAAACAGAACAAAAACAAATGAACAAAAATTAAATTACACTCTGAAAATTACAGGTAGAAAATGATACACACTATTTAATACATACTTCGTAGCACATGGCTTCAGTTCATTGAAAAGGAATTATAAGCTAAATATTCAAATTTAAAAATGGCTCTGTAAATTCTGACAAACATGGGAATTCCAACATGGAGTTAAAACATTATCTAACACTGATGGACACGGAGCTTTGGTGACACAGGTTAGATGGACACAACACGATGTTTATGTTAAAATGTTGTATATATAGAGATGTATATAGTTCGGGCTGGGTAGCTGTTCATTTGGTATCTGTACCCACCTGGCATGAAACCTTCTTAAACAGTTTTGGTATAAGTTTTTGTCAAATATCGTTTAGAGCTGAAAGAAGAATTTAAATTGCAATATGAATGGTCACAATTAGCAAACATCCCATCTTAGTTATGTGGTATAAAACCTGCTAATTCTGTAGTTTAGGCCATTGGAAACAAGCTAAGAAATGCATTGGATTTGTTTAACATTTTACATTTCAGTCTTCTCTCAAGTGTTATTGCTCCCAGACAGGCTTAAAATCTGAAGTTTGAACATAATCTTTCAGCTAAAATATAAATTATAAATCCTGACATGCTAGATCATAGATATTTTAGTATCGTAGTATTGGTTTAGGGTAAAAAATTTAACTTGATACTAACTTAAAAACCTAAAGAAAAAGCTATTGTTTTGTGTTGAAAATTACATTACATCTTCTTAAAATGCATTGCCGTCAACAGTTTAGTATTGAAATAGCTACTGAGCCTTTTCATTACTATAGAAACCAAACTTTCGCACATTTTAACAGTACCCAGCCCTAAATATGATGACGTCTTTTTACCAGCTGACAGACACGGGAGCATGCAGAACAGAGACATAGATTTGTGCACAGTTAGTCCAAGGTGAAGAGCGCTACCTCTACTATGGCTTACAACAAAATGGTACACGCCACTTCAGCTCATCTTTGTAATAAACTCACCACTCATTCACAACTCATTTGGATTTTAAAATGGTTTTCAAAATGTTTAAAGTGCATATGACAGGTTTGGGCTACTCATAAAACATAGTTAAGACAATTATATTTAAGATTTAGGAAAAAAATTGTATTCCCTTTATTTAAATTTTGGTGATGTGCATAATTTTACTTCCTGGTTGGACATGGGCAGCAGATATGACATACGAAGGGGTAATTTCATAACTGTTACCTAGCAAAAATGTTTACAAGCGCCAATCCTGTCTAATTAATAGCAGTAACAATAGTTTTAAATGGAGGTTTAAACTGTCAGAAAATGCCTTCCTTGTATGGGATTTTGTGTATTGTCATAGGGGGATTCTTTTTTAAAACATAGCACTACTTTCTGTAATTTTTCTAAACTTTTCTTCACAAACTGCCACTTCACTGGTGTAAAACAACAGATACTTACCACAGGTACTATTTCAACAAAGTAATAATTCAAAAAGCTGTCATATGCACTTTACATAGGTTGCATTCACATAAAACAATTTGATAATGGGCAGGGCCAATGTAACTTTATGGGCAAAAACTGATATAAAACATTTAAAATTTTATATTTTGTAAGTGACAGAAAAATATTACATCTACTTAAAGGCTCTGTACTGGATCTTCCACATGTATCTGAGCAAAATATGCCCCATTGCAGATATATTGTATAAGCAGCTCTTGATATCAAAGTAAATCCTCTTTGTACCGTCTGTATGTAAAGTGTATTATTGTCCGAGCAACAGGAAGAGCACGTTAGCATGTTAGCTGCTGTTAGTTTTACCGTGACAGAAAATAATTATGAAGTGAGGAATGACTTTGGACCACTTCAAACCATTTAAAATTAACTAGTTCGGTTTTTCACAATTTTAAGATGGCAAATCGGGTACAGCGCCTTTTAAAAATATCCCAGTTTTGCCCAACAAAATCTGTCAACTTTTAAGGCTTTTCAATAGCTGAGATTACTACTGTGGTTAGGAATGACTAAAAGCTAAAGGCTCGTTAGCATGAGCTGCTATATGGTGGTGTTTTTTAAGTTTCTAGTTAAATATCTGGCGTATCTATTTCTATTGATATGAACAGACCAGCTGTTTAGATAAAGAAGCAACTATTTCTACATTGGCAGTGCAATAACCTTCGTACAGTCCCCAAACCATGAGAAGCAACAGTTTATAACATCGGCTCTGGTCAAAAGTGAATGAAATGTTTTGACAGTAGGGTTGGGCGATATGGAGATAAACTATTTTAATTATTGTGATTCGGTGTGGGCCTGTGTGATAAAAAAAAAAAAAAAAAGTTATATTCACTAATCGGGTTTTGCATCGTGATGACAGTATTAATGTTTTATTTAATACACTTTTTGGTACAATAGGTAAATTAGTCAAACTGTCGAAATGAAAATGTAACAGAGACTAAACCAAGACAAACCCAAGTCTAATGTAGAATCTAATAAATAAATTATTTTTGTCCATTTTACTTTGTGTTTACTTGCGTCCCCACCCTCTCCTCTTATTGGTCGCCCTCTGTCATATGCTCAGTGATTGACAGGTGGTTTGAACCAATCACAGTGAAGTGTGAAGCCTTAGAGGGGGTAGATGCCTTTAGTTTAGTCACTTTGTAAAGACTGTATAAAGATACTGACTGGACATGAATTGGATCAAATCAAAATCATAATCTTGTCCAAAGCTTTTTCAGTCCTAGTACCCCCTAACTTGGTTACTAGGCAAATGAGTCTGTTATTATAGTAGTATGTTCTCAATTATTGCCAATACATTTGCTTGTTTAAATTATATTGATCCTCCAAAACTCATATTCACATTTTAATTCAAATACTGTTCAATTTCACCTACTACCTTGAAATGGCTAGCGTATCATCGTACCTGTGGTTTGAAAACTCCGATTTAGTCTCTTATAAAATTGTGATAATATATAGTTGCTTTTAGGGACGCACCAATCCAGCCTGATATTGATACTTTGGCTTTAAGTATCTGCCAATACCCGATATTCATACCAGGGTAGGATCTGAGAATTGTCATGTTTTTTGGGGAAAATAGCCCAAACGGATCTAATTGTGCAAGTAATTACTGAACAGCTTTCTGTGAATAAAAGTTAAACATTATGAGACATCCTAGGCCTCCATTAGCCCATAAAGTTAATCACATCCAATTAGGGCCCAACCAGGATACTACTGAACCGATATCATAAGACCGGTACCTGATCCAACTAAATGTCCAGGATTAGCGTTGATGCCAGTATCAGTATTGGTGTAACCCTAATTGTTTTCGCATATTGCCCATCCCTACTTTGAAAATGACCTCAGAGATGTAAAGGAACAAGATTTGGAAACAGTTACGCAATGGACTAGGATTTGACAAGTCCATGGAAATCCTATGGAGGAACCTGATATCCTCCTTCCCATTTAAAACCTCAAATCAATCAAATGTAAATAAAACTCAGTCCTATGATTAGTTGAGGGAAAAGTTATTCAAAAAATATGGTCGTAATTTCTCTCCAAAGCTGAACACAGAACGGTACATTTTTATATCATTATGCTGGAATATTGTACAGAAAGCATTTTTAAATTGGCTTTAAAGGTTGTGGTACAAAGAGAGGAAATGTCAGTAAATTGATACTTCACGCTGGGGGTCTTCTACATGTATCTCTATGGCGCAATGTTCAACATTTACCATGGAGACATGATGCACACTTTAACAAACACTGCCAAAAAAGTTTTAAGATTGTCTGAAAACTCAAAAAAAAAAAAAGAAAGTGAATTTAAACATTTTTTAAGTCTGTGATCAATACAAGCGTTCGTGGTCCTGTTTAGGTGTTTGATTTTCAAAAACAGTGAGTGTGACTAACTGAAAAACTGTTGGCTAATGCTACCTAGCTAGTGACTGTACTGTTACTTGTTAAAACAGCACAAATCATCTCACCTATTTTAGTTCCAAATAAGTCAGAGCTTTATGATGTGATTGTGTTAAAATACAGATCAAATTAAAGTCTAAAACAGATGGAGCAGTGCATCTAGTTAGCATCACACCCCCAAGAAATGTTGATGACATCAGCTGCAAAGTATCAATAAAATCACATCCAACTCATTCAAAAACCACAAGATTAACCCGAATAGCCCTGTCATTTATAGAAGCCAATGCTTTCATTTACAAGGAAAAAACTGATTAACAAAAATGATGGGTTAACAAGGCTTAAATATAAGCCAAATATGTCTTCAATTAAAATGAAAAGTAAATGTGTTTAAAGAGGCATTATGTAACTTTTCTAGTGGAGAGTCAGCCACCTGCTTGTCTCCATGGAGATGTTATTGCTTTGCCTGGAATGTTCCAAAGTATGGCATTAAACATATGCATCTTGCATTTCATCACTTGCAGGTCCATCCATCCATTTTCTTCCTCTTATCCGGTGCCGGGTCGTGGGGTGGGGGGGTCGCAGCAGTCTAAAGCATCACTTACAGGTGTTCGGTGTTATTGGTATTGCCTTACAAAACAGCCTTCTTAATGTGTGTGGGCTCACCTCTCCACAGATCTGACCAGGAACTTGGCCTGGTTAAGTCTCCAGCTTGTCTCCATGGCGATGGATATGTTTAATGCCATAGTGTGGGGCATTCCAGGCGAAGCAATAACATCCCCATGGAGACAAGGATGTAGCAGACCCTCCAGCAGAAAAGTTACATACTGCACCTTTAAAATTGAGAGGAAAATTATAACCTCTTTGCCTACGTGAGCTCCAGTCTGGTTCATTGCCCTGGTAAATTATGACTAAAATGCATTTTGAACATGAAAATAACTCTAAAAAACACAAATAATATGTAAATTAAAAAATTATATCAAATCAATGTAATAAATTGTCCTTCAACAAAAGTGCAGGGACCACAGCTTAGCAGCAACAGCAGCTTTTAGCAACAACAGCTTTATACCAGTCACTGCTGTAGAGTGACTCAGGAATGTATTGAAATCAAGTCTTTTAGTTTAGCTTGGTCCAGTCAGTCGCAAAATCCTTCGTAATTGTATTTTCTGACAGTTTTTGTTGGTGGATTCTTGCGCTTTTGCGCATTTCACAGGTCTATTTTTGAGATGATAAACCTCCGTGTTCAAGCCTCCCGCAGTGTAATGACGCAGGTTTAAACACCAGGGGGCGATGTTTGGCGGTTCACAGACTTGAGACCCAGTGCTGCAGAGACATGTGAGCTCCTCCGAGTTCGTCTGGTCTGATTTTAACGTTTCATGACGACTTGTTCGTACGCCCCGGCTCCAACTCTGAAAATATGATAAACATTTCAGAAAAGACAAAAACAGGTGAGACAAATGAGAGGGAAATACAGGCCAATACTTGTTGATACGAATGCTAAGATTTTGAATTCCAGCAAGGACCAAATTGAAGTTACAGTAAAGTTCACTATTTTTTCATATATATGTCGAGTGTCTCTGGCTCTGACCTGGTGGGCAGGTGATGACTCCCCAGAGCGGTGCTTCCTCCTGGGCCCACGAACAAGCGCAGACCCTCCTCTGGAACACACAGTATACAGATTAAAATTAAAATTACATATATCTTCCTGACTCTTTAAAATTATTACATAGCATGTGACTAATAATCTGCTGCTTGCAGGGCCCATGTTGAACTAAATGTAATGGGTCAAGTTCTTTGAGTTCACAATCTGCGTTTCTTATGGTTTCATAGTAAATACCAGAAAATAAGCTAATTAAATTTTTTTTACATTTCCAAATACTAGAAAATAAGCACAACCTCCATGGAAATTGTCCTAAAATGTTTTATTTACTTGCAGATGTTTCTACTGCTCAAAAATATTCTGGAAACATCCGTTTTTACTAGTGGTAATATGGCGCCTTTCCACAGATCTAATATGTAACTCGGCTGGTGATGCTACGCGTTTTTTTCCATAGACATAGATACATTTAATGTAATATTCCAGGCAAAGCAATAATATCTCCATGGAGACAAGAAGGTGGTAAAAGTTAAAATTGTGCTGCGCACCTCGGACTGTAAATATGTACAAAGTCTTGTTGAATGTTAAAGTCAACTAATTTGTAATATTATGTTTTAATAGCTTATTTAAAGTGATTCATTAAACCAGTTTTTAAGTTATACATCACGGTTTTATTTCATTATAAATCTAAAGACCATTGGGGACTTAAACATTTAGACTTATGTACTGTATATTATGTTATGCCATGCAGGGAAACACACGCATTGGTCTGACTGCAAAGCTTGTCATAGAGAGTCTGTTGCTAGGCGATCTAAAAATACTCTGTTCTATTGACAGCAGTGGTGGGTCTGGCTCTGAGCGCAGAGACCTTGAGAAGGAAAAACAATGTCCTCCAAGAGCACAGTGACTCAGGGGAAACACGAGACAGGGACACTGGACATCAGCAGTGTACCAGTGTGTGGAGCACCAACATGTCTGCTCTGATTGTGGAGAGTGTCTCTAATGTAGATGAATAGGGCAGCATGCAAAGTGAAGAAAGTTACTACCAGACATTACATTTATCTTGTTCAGTGTCCTTGGGTGTTTTCAAAGGTTCTCATAAATAAAATGCATTATTAATATTATTATTATTATTATTATAATAATACAGACTTTAAATCAATGGCATTTACAGAAAAGTATATGCTAAACTCTAAAGTCTGAACTCTGCTCCAAACCACATACTTTTACTGACAGAGGATTGGTGGTAGACCTCTCCATTAAAGCTCCACTGTGTAAATTTTTAGTCAAAGATGTATCAAAATAAAAGCATGTTTTTCACATCCATAAAGCTAAAACCTCACCCTCTGCGCTGGAGTCGAGTAAATTTGGGGTGAAGTCTTGACTCTGGAGGATCTTCTCGACCACATCATCAGCATCGACTCGAGTGTCGTCCATTCGCTTCAACTGAGACTCCATCGAGTCCTGCTTCACGGGGTGTCTGAGGGAACAGCACAGAGGCTTTAAGCAAACCAGTAATTGGAATAAATCGTAAAAATAAGAAAGACTTATCCCCGTGTCTGTACCTTATGCATTCTGAGCATCCTAATTATTCACCGCGATGAGTTTATATGCGCTATTCACAGCTCTCAGAGACCAGAGCGGAATTTTGTCATGACAGTAAAACTAGCAACTAGCATGCGAACATGTACTTGTTGATTATCGAAAAAAAAAAAAAAAAAAGCTTTCTAATTACATGCAGACAGCACACCGCTAACTTATTTTGAACTCCAGAGCTTCTTATCCACTACATCTGTACTGTATTGCCCAAATACATGGGAAAAACTGAGTACAGGGCCTTTAAATTAGTACTAAACCAGCCTTGGTAGTACCCGTCCGACCTGTTGAGGCGTTCACATGACGATGCGCTCGGACAGGGGAGGAGCTTGCGGTGCTGTTGGGCGGCGATGTGTTCGGGTGCTCTGGTAAAACTGGGCACGTCCGGTTTTCCCGCTCCTCACTCGGCTCCGGAATGCTGCCGATCCCGGTCGATGTGCTGCCGATGGAGTGATTTCTGCGATGGCTGAACTCCGTCATACTGGAGGAGCGCGAGTGGCCCGTACTGTAGCCTGGAAGGGATAAAAGACAAAAGGGTTAAAGACTTATACCTTTTCTGTCCTACTGTTTTTCAGATGATACCAAGCAACTGATATTATTGATTTGAAAGTTCAAGTCTGACTCCATTATTATTCCTAGATTTCTAGCCTGATTTGAAGGTTTTAGAGAAAGAGACTGGAGGTGACTGGCCCACAGAAAAAAAGAAAAAGTGCCAGCACAGACGGCAACTTCAGTGTCGTCTTGTCGTCTATTGTCGGCATTAGAAACTTTGTCCTGCATTTGATCCATCCTTCAATGCCACTGGGGCAACCTGTCAGGAGCAGAGGAAATCAGGAGCAAGAGAAGAAACATGCAAAATCCGCACACACAGAAATGCCCGGATGACCTGGGGATTGAACCTTTAACTTTTTTAGCTGTTGTGTGTCATTGTTTTGCATCCACACACTGATCTGTTGGATGCAGTAGCAGAGTGAATCCACTGGTCCATATTCATTTGAGTGTCGTCTGCATAGTTTTAGTAGAACACATTACTGCTCTGTATTAACTGGTCTATCGGCATCATGTAGAGATTGAACCCCCTAGGGCACCCCACATGTCAGGGCCATGTGCTCTGACATAGTTCCTAATTTCAACAAGGTACTTCCTGTCTTCTCGATAGGACTTGAAGAAGTTTAGGCCAGTGCCAGAGATGCCCACCCAGTCCTCTAGTCTCTGTAAGAAGATCCCATCACTGAAACTATTAAAAGCAGCACTCAGATCTAACAGATCTGAGTGCTGCTTTAGGAGAGGCTCAAGGCTCTTGAGAATGTTCCAGATTGAAGCAACATGTTAACTATGACAATTTTCACTCACCTTTTCATCTGGCAGCTATTTAGTTGGTGTGCATTTAAAACTACTGCACATAACCACATCTTAATGCAGCATTTATGAACAGACAATAGCCTGCTTTTGTAACATGAGCCCCATTATTCTGATCTAATGACCCTTTTACATTAGATGCTCATGTGTTTTCACTAATGAATAATTTATAAAACTGCTGTCTCATGAAAAACTACACATAAATGACTGTAGAATTGCTAATATCCTTCATACAATATTCATTAATGTTGAGCCCTTAATGACAAAATTATTTTTTTTCTGATAATTTTCTAATCTACAGGGAAAAAAAAAAAAACACACTTTAAAATAGCCAAATATTACAGGCCTATTTATACAATAGGGGATCTTCTCAAAAATGTCTTGACACCTATTCATATTAATATTTTATGCTACTCTCTACATATAACATCACTAGGCTAAGGTCAGATCTGTGGAGAGGCAAGTCTGCAGACAATAAGAAAGCATGATTTTTGAGGGATTTTTGTCAATGAAAAGATATGTTTTTGAATAAATGCAAGATATTTAACATTGGAGTGTCACTTGCTTGTCTACTTGGAAATACAGAGACATTTTTGAGTCATACTGTGGAACATTCAAGGCAAAATAAGAGCATTTCCATGGAGACAAGCAAAGAGGCAAACCTCTCAACAGAAAAGTTACACAGTGCACCTTTTCGTTCTAAAGAGAGAGAATTGCTGTATCATTGTGAGGCATATCGGACTCCACCTCCATCTTTGATTACGGTCATCTGATCCGACACAAATGGAACCGCGATCAATCACACACTTTCACTTTGCTCCTTTTAGCAGAACACTTCCCACATTTACACACCACCATCAATCAGTCCAGAGACCAGAGCTGCTCAGAAAATCACAAGACAAGGGCGTATATCATTCAAAATTAAATCGTCCTATTTTTGTTTTTGTATTGATATTCAGACAACGTTATGACAATCAATCAGAAATATGCTAAAACGTGCCTGTGTTTAAGGGCCCATATCGCACTATTTTCCGATTTATGTTGTAATGTTGTTTCCTCATTAAACATCAACCACTCTGTCCCACCTTGTGATGTCATGTAGTAATACAGTAAGTGCTCCACTGTGTTTTTAAACTCCACACACCTTCACTAGAATCATTTGGATCATTTCAGCTGTGGAATTGCCAACAGCTACTGAACTAAAGGTAAAAGGAGCTGTTAACTTGAAAACTACAACTAAATGACATCACAAGGTGGAACAGAGCATTTTGAGGTTTGGAGATGTAGACAGACTAATAATAAAGTCTTAGTTAAACATGTGCGAATGAAAAAAAAACACAACTCCAGGTCTGTTTTGATGAGGTAACATCATTATAACATGGCTTAAAGCTCACAAGAGTCAATTTTGTGTAATACAGAACCTTTAAATACATACAAACGTCCCTGCAATATGGGCGACAAGACCCAAAGAGAATTCTCCTGGTCTGTCCCTTGACTGTATTCTCATGAGGGAGCTGCAGGGGGAGTTCTACCACAGAAAGTTACTCAGTTTTGCTTTAACATTACATACAGTGTAGAGTTTACCTGAGACTTTGGACTGCTGGCTTGCGTAGCTGGACGTCCGAGAGTGACCACACCCTCCCAGATCATCAGAAACAACCGGACACTTCCCCTCTCGACTTTCTGCAAGAGTGAAATGTACATAAACACATTTAACATCAAAGTAATCTCATGAGTCTTATACAGTTTTATCACTTGTGTTTTATCTTGATACCATCACAATGACCATGTATTTATTGAAATATTGATATTCTATACCAATTGTGATGGGTTCTTTAATTTTTCTGGTGGAGATCTGACCTAGCTGTAACTTGGCCTGATAGCATCACCTGTTTGTCCCCATTGATATAAGTGTAATGCCATACTGTGGAACATTCTACGTAAAGGTAAGTTTACCTCTCCATGGAGGAAATTTATCTTCTGCATTTGACCCATCCTTCAATGCCACTACTAGGGCAACCTGTCAGCAGCAGTGGGACCCTTCTCAGGATATTGATGCTTTTCAGCTTATGTTTTCACATTCACTGAAAATGTGTTGTTTAAATTAACTCACAATTAATCTATTTTTTTTTGTATGTGTAACACATTTACCTTCTTAACATATTCAGCATTTTTCTCTTTTTCTTATTGCTTACTTTACAAACGCTTTTATTTGTAAACATAAATACCATCGATACCATAGAAATGTGAGTATCTCACACAGGCCCAACTGTAATAATGTGATGCAGTGACATTAGGATACGTCTTATTATTATCAGTGTTCATTCATTTAAACACTGCTGTGGCTACTGCTCCACAGTAACATGTTCTGTCGCTGTGTGAATCTTTCACAATAAGACTGTCTGCGGGGGAGTATACAGAGACTTTAATTTTGTAAGAGCCTTTAAGGAAGTGTTATACTAGTGGAGCCTCAACATCTTAAACAGCTGAACTTGTAGAAGTTGTCGTACTTTTGGAAGGCTCTTGTTTTGGTTATTTTCATCAACATAATAGGACAGATGCGCTCCAGGATTTTACAAAAAGGACGGGACAGGTACACTACTCGGATCCTCCTCTCCTGCTCTGCGTGTGCGAAGTAAACACACTCACCTCTCATCCTCTGCAGGCCCGCACACACAGACACACAGAGACACACGCATAGACATGCATAAACACACACAAAGACACACAAAGACACACAGAGACACACAGAGACACACAGAGACGCACAGAACAGCGGAGGAGACGACCAAAACTCCACAAATTCAGCTGAAGTGGGAGAGCACTGATGGCCAAAATTAACATGGGATTAATTTGCGTCAAAAAAACTGTTGCTGTTAAAATGACTTTCCATTAAGTTGAAAACAGCCCTACTTCAACTCCATTTTTTGGGCACTGTTTGTTAATGTGTGCATTGTGGCACCATGGTAACTGCTGAACATCCCGCCACAGATATACAGAACAGAACCCCACCACCGTGACGTCACTAAAAAGAATCAGTTGTTTTGGGTTGTGGTAATATCTCCATGGAGACTAGCAGGTGGCAGATCCTCCACCAGAAAAGTTACATAATGCATCTTTAATACCATGAGCATTTGCCTAGTCATTACCACAAGAATAGATGCACTTTTCTGTAGCGGAGAAAATAAATGCACGGCTTCAGAATTGGTTGATGTCGTCTCTATAGCAACAGAAGATGAACAAAAGGGATGTGAGAAACCAAACAGAAGCTGTCACCACAAACTTAGATGCGGCTGGAAAAGACAGAGACTGCTTTTCCTATTCTGTGAGTCATATTAGAATTGAAAGGACCCGAGTTTGAAACCACGACTGGAGGAAGTAGGTATTTAAACTGTTTACCGGAAGTGACATCATCACTTAACAGCCCTATAACAGAGATGTGCGGGTTGTGCTTTTTTCTATCCCGTGGGTCCTGCATATCTGATAATGTATGCGCAGACCTGCACAGCAGAATCTATTGATTTTTTTCAGCCCGCCCCATCCCATGGGTCAGAAGTCATCCCACACATCTGTAACTCCCGGCTCCAACCAGAAACTTCACAGCTGATTCCCATCTTTCTGTTCCTTATTAATAATGTAGTAATGATTTAGCATAACAGCTAAAGTAGTATATGTATATCACAAACTGCCGGCCAGAGACATCACACTTAACATCTCTACTTATAATGTGCGGCTGACGTCATCCACATCCCTGGAGGTGCGATGCTAACTGTAAGCACTGCTCTATCTGAGGCTTGTTAGACTTTAATCTGAGCTTTATTTCAACACAATCTGACCAGAAAGAACTCACTTAGTCGGAACTACAACAGGTGAGCTGATTTTTACTGTTAGACAAGTCCCTCTCAAATAACATTACAGTCACAAGCTAGCTAGCATTATCCAGCAGTTTTTCAGTTAGTCACCTCACCTTTTTGTTGAAAATCCAACACCTAAAACGCGACAGTGAACGCTCGTATTGATCACAGAAAAATCTAAACTTTTTTGGGTGTGTTTGCTAATATGTGCGTGTGATAACTGATGAATTGATTCCGCCATACGCATACATGCAGAACACCACTAGCATGATGTCTACAGAGTATCGAAAGGGTTGTTAAGCCATTTAAGTCACGTCTTCTGGGTGCATCAGCTGATTTTAGACATGTTCATTGTTTTCAGTGTCCTCTTTTTTTAGAGACAACACATCTCATGTTAAAAACAGATTGTAGTTGTTTAAAGCTAACACGGGTATAAACATAGATCTATGGTTATAACTGTAACAGAAAGTGTACGAGGGGGGGTTCAGGTAAGAGGCTGGGCTAAGCTAGCATTAGCGGTGACTGGCAGTTAGTGAGATATACACATGGGAGTCGATGTGGGAGACAAAGAGGTCTCTTGTCCTGGGCCCAAGAATTGGAACCTCTGCCTATTAATTTATCTTATAGTGGGGCCTATATAAGCCTTCTTGCACCGAGCCCCCAAATTTCTGTCGACGGGCTTGGATATACACACTGGTAATATGTTATCCTAGATGATTACTAGATTATTTACAGATTTGATACGGTTTGTAGTTAAACATACACTTTTGAAAGGTAACCATCTTTTGTTTGCTGAATAAGGCCACACTCATTCAATCCACTTCTTTATACAATCTATGGTTGGACCCGGAAGTAACATCATCACTTTATAACTCTGAGGGGCTCGAACTTGTTCTTCGCTCTCACAAACTCTTTGAAAGTGCAGGAGCTGTACAATTTGGAGGGGAAAAAATACATTTATCAATTAATCTTATTTTTTTCAAATTGTGGTTTAAATTGGGATTTACGTTACAGTGCATATTTTAAAACACGTTCATTAGCAGTCTGGACAGAGACTGACATATGAACTTGGAAAGAAGGAGAGAAGCACAAGAATTTAGGAAGTAGTGGTGAGTTCTGCCTCTGCCTATGTCAACAACACCAAAACCACCATCCAAAATGCAGGGACAATTTACGAACAAGAAAGGCATTTTTCTGGCCATTTCAACATTAATTTAACAAAATATAGGTGTCGTCATTTATTTTTATTAGTCTTTTTTTTCTTATTTGTATTATCATAACTATTGCTATGCAGTTTAGACAAGTTTTGGCTCTTGTTTAAATTATAATTGTTACCACTACATGTGTCATATCTGCTGCACATGTCCAACCAAGAAGTGAAATTATAAACCAAAATAAAACAGGCCAGATTTTTTATGAATTCCTAAATATAATCATGTTAACTGATCATTTGCACTTAAAGAAGACTGTGCTTGCGTCTGCTATATAGTTATAATCTATGACACCCATGGATCATTATGTTATAATTTTAACATTTTAAATCTCAATATTCATCTAAAACAACTTAATAAAACAAACAAGTCCGCTGCATTCCGCGATATAAAACTGCGTTGCCCAATGGGAACTGACACCGTAAACGTCATCACAACAAAGACCCGTGTCACTGTCAGATCCTCTTATGGATAGCTTCACATCACACTGGCGGGTAGAGGATTTTTTTTTCCCATTTGTACTAAAATGACTACACAACACTGCCAAATCCAACGCATATCAGCGATTAAGAAAATAAAACTAGAGAACGAAGTAAGTACAGAGCAGTGGCCATGTACCGGGGACGGTGAAAACGAGGGTTGATCAGCAATAAGACGTCTTGAAAATGAACGACGCTTAAATATTGCTCAAACACAAATCACTCCAAATACAACTTCGAGAGGGTACATGAGAAGGGTAAACAATTATAACATGGTTAAAAGCTTTGAAAGGTAAATTTTGCAGAATAGGTCTGCTTTAAATGACATTTGAGACTCAAAATGGCCCAAATGCAGCTATTGTAGAGAGCATCTTTAACCACTGCACAGCCCCCATCACACAAGCACACGGCTCTATTTTTATCCACTTACAACCCAAGGGTCACAGTAGATTGTGGCTAATCTAAGAGAGAGTGAGTTTAAATTATACATGAAAGCTCCAGATTCCAGGAGGACTTAAACGCCACACGATGCATTCATACATGAACAGGCAGCACGTGGTTTAGAACAGCCAAATGGAGCTGATGCCTTACTGTAGATCTGCAGCTGTGAGGGTTTGGAGATATGGACAAAATGTAAACCACATATGTTTTCCTTGTATTTATCAACTGATTCAATTGAATTTTTTAAAATGTATTTTTTTCTAATAAACATGGCTTCAATCTTAATAAGGTTAATTTTAAGCGTTGGCATTTAAAGGTCCTGTATTATGCAAAATTGACTCTTGTGAGCTTTTAGCAATGTCATAATGTTGTTTCCTCCTCATACACAGACCTGGAGTTGTGTTTTGTTTCATCCAAACATGTGAGTAATCCTTTATTATTACTGTCTACATATCCAAATTGCTCTGTTCCAACTTGTGATGTCATTTAGTGGTAAATTAGACAGATACCTTATACCTTTTAAAACACAGTGGAGCACTTCCTGTATTACCGCATGACATCACAAGGTGGAACAGAGTGTTTTCTCCAGGTATGTTTGTGATGAGAAAACAACATTATAACAGATTAAGAAACAAAGTATAATATGGGACCTTTAACAGAAACAAATCTATTTTTTAAATAACAATATTTTTATTCCTCCAAAGTCTGAACTCTGCTCCAAACCACATATTGGACTGGCTCTAAACTTTGATCGGGCTGTGCAATTAATCACATTTTAATCAAGACTGAGATTCAGTGATTTCTAGTCATCAGTGATTTCATAAGCAATTTTACTTTTGTGTTGAACATGATCAAAGTTGGGATTGTTTCTGTTTAGGAAATTAAAATTAAAACAATTGAAAATCAAGATCAATGAGTATGAGAAAACATGGTGACATAGTAGAGCCAATTTGAAACTACTCGATTTGGATTTTATTGTAATTCATTGTAATTTCATTATTTCCACAGCTCTAAGTTTGACAAAAGTGAATTTAGTCTCACCTGAGGATTTCTGGGAGTCTCCACCTCTTCGTTCCTCAAGGAGACCCTCCCCATCGCTCTGTAGACCCACCACTGTGGCCGTGGACGGGGGCCTGGGAGACAATATGAAATATATAAAATGTGTCTTAAAAGTCTTGGTTGCGGAAGGACAGTGGAATTAAAAGTACAGTGTGTAACTTTATGAAGGAGGCTGCATAATTCCATGGAACTAAAAAGTTAAAATCAACAAATCAGGCCAGAGTCAGGTTTGTGGAAATGTAAGCCCGCTTGCAGTAAGAAAGTTTTTCATTGCAATAAACACAAAAAACCTGGTCTATTGTTGGATAAAAAGTTACATACTGTGGCTTTAAACACACTGCTCTATCAAGCAGAAATAAAACCTTGCACTGCATTTAAATAAATATTTTTTGAAAGTTTTCAGATTATATACAATATACTCAAAATTCTAAAGTTAAAATTGGGACTAAACTTGAATTAAACCCAGACCTAAACCAGGCCTAGACTAAAACTAAACTGGGACTAGACTAGAACTAAACCAGAACTAAACCAGGACTAGAAGTGAACCAAACTAGGTCTATATGAGTATTAAATGGGGCACAAACCAGGACCAAACTTTGTAATATCCAAATAGTTTAGATGAAACTATTCAATTTAGGACTTTAATGGATTCAACTTAGAAACAGCATTTAACCGGATTGTCTGCTGACCCTGTTTAGCACAAAAGAGCAGCATGTGTGGGCTCTGGGGGAGTCCAAGCCTGTGGGACTTTGGCATTTAAATAAAATAAAAATGAGTCAGATTTGGCTGAAACACCCAGGCCGCAGTCAGTGAATCATTTCTGGGTCATGCTCAGCCTCAGAGTAAAGCTACTTCTGTCTGCTCCCATTTAGAACAAAGCTTTTCCACTGTTTCAAGTAGCTGCTGTGAAAATAAAACTGGAGATTCAAATCAAGCGTTTCTCATGAGGTGATATGAAAAATGTAGAAGAAAATCAAAACATGTTGAGAATTAATTAATCACTGGATTCGTATAGCGTCTTTAAAGACACCCAAAGCACTTTACACTGCATTACTCAATCATTCCACACTCTGCGGTGGGAAGCTGTTACTGTAGCCACAGCTGCCTTGGCACAAATTGACAGAAACAAGGCTGCCAATCTGCACCATCGGCCCTTTTGACTCATGCCCACACCACATTCAGACTATTGTATTGTAGTAATGATAGGATTGGAAATATATTTAATAAAAATAAATAAATAAATGGACTAAACCAGATCGATAGGATTACATGATAACAAAAGAATACATTTGGACATTAGACATTTGATTTTATTTTGTCCTGGGTTATGCTGGAAAACTCATTTGATCCGTGTAAGAAATTCTATAATTTACCAGCGGACTTTATTATATAGATGTTGATTCCATACATTTGTAAAATATTACGTGGCCATAGTTTTGTTCTGAGTGCTCGTGATACAGACTTGTATCCTGTGAATTCTTACGTTTTGAACTGAAAGTTTACAGAAGAGGAAGTGTTAATCTGACTTGTACTTACGTTTTAAAACAAGGGTCTCCCGACATGAGCTGTGTGCTGATAATCACCTGCAAAATAAAATCAGTTTAAACAGTGAAGAGTAAGTTCCAAACACTATCAATCTATTCATGAGTTTTTCCTGTTACAGTATATGCAACATTTTGAGGACTTTTCCCAATTCAAAAGATGTAATATTCAGTTTTAAATTGTGAATCACTATGTCAACGGTTCAAGCCTATGGGCAGAGGTAAAAGGACTAAACAGGATTCGTACCAATGATAAAAACAATGCCGTGTTTTGTGTTCTGCTTTGACATTGGGGCAGTTCTGTCTGTGCCGATGGATAAGAAACAGACTGAACACAGAACACACTTCAGATCTGAAAATGAACTAACAATTTAAATAGTAAAAGTCTATGAAAACTACTTCATTTGTGGAAGGCATGAAAACAAAAGCTCGCTCATTTTATCTCAATTTGAATGCATAAAAAAAAAACTTATATGGCTAGCATTCAGAATGAAATTAGACAATTTAAACTCATAATCTCAACACAACACAAAACTCTCTGATTCCCTCTCTCTCTCATTCCCTCTCTCTTGTTCTCTTTCCCCCTCTCTCCTTCCCTCTCTCTCTCCTGTTCTCTTTCCCTCTCTTTCCCTCTCTTTCCCTCTCTCCCCCTCTCTCCAGGCAGCCCCATGTCCATAGTTCCTCATGTTTATACAGTCTTGTCCCTCAGTTTGGATCTACAGGAGAGTAAATATCACGTTTGTATTCACAACAGCAGTGACATCTATTGCGCTACCTTCAGAATGGAGTTGTCCTGTCTTGTGTTTTTAGTGTCGTAACCCTCCAGGAGACATCTGCGAGTCGTGTTTCCAGAGCCAGCAAATTCTGCCAAGTTCAGATCTGCAAAACCAAGCTGTGAAGACAAATAAGAGGTCTAATATTAGGGTAGGACCACATTAAACTTTTAATACTAGACCTATATCATTTTTTTCTGTAAGATTTTTAATTTCATGTTTCAGGGCTGAGCGATGGTTCACATGATCAGTCATGGCTACGATCAAAGTTTATCAGAGCAAATATCAGGCTTCGTGTGGTTAGCTAAGGCTAGCGCTCGTAGACCAGTCTGACAGCAGCAGTTACAGAGAAGCTGGTCATTTTGGTCTTAAAATGTTTGTATTAACCTGCTCTACATGATCTTGGTATTTTTATTTCACAATTTTGTCCATAAATCAATATATGAACATTAATAAAGACACAAATTCTTCACAAAAAAAGACCTTCTTTCTCCGAGGTCGATGCCGCTAAAGTTAACAATGCTGTTAATCAAACATGTAGCTAATTATCACTGTGCTATACCAGCGGTGCAGGGAGTTGCCTTCAAGAGCTTCACTCTAGATTGGCTCTTTGGTTGCTATGATACTCGTGGCTGGAATTCCAAATATGGAACTTGGCTCCAAATTGGCCCCTATAACCGCTAGCGTCAATGAGCTTCATTTGGCTGGACCCAAACGCTGTGGGTGACGTCACATTCCCTTAGTCCACTTCTTTATACAGCGCTACATGCTTGGTTTGTTCTCACGTTTCTAAAATTGAGTCAAAGGCTCTGTTCACACTGCAGGTCTTAATGCTCTTGGAGAGGCTGTTCACATTGTAAATAAAATTGATTCAAATCAGATTTCCTGTGTGAGCCCAGCAGCCCTGAAGTGGCCAGATGTGCAGAAAAGGACAGGACTGGAGTTGTGCTGTTGTCACATCAAAGGCTATTAGTGAGAAGACACAATTTTTCAGTAAATACTAATCCAAAAGTAGTTATAATTTTGTTTTACCATAAATAGGCAAAAGTGTATATTTTGTCTTTGTCATTCTTTCTTTCCTAAAATAACATTGTAAAACATCACTGTACTTTTGAGCTTCACTACTATTGTCTGGCAGGCATTAATGTTTAATTGTGTTTCATTTCTACTTTTTCCAGTAAAAAAAATATGGCGTGTGTAGCATTACAGTGCAGCAAAAGTCAGATAGATGTGACTTGTGTGTTTACACTGGAAAAGATCAGAATCTAATCAGATTTTTTCCACATATGAAACTGGCCTGGGCCCCATTAGAAAAAAAAAGAAAGATTTGGCTTGTTTACACTGACATGAAAAAAATCACATCCAGGCGAGATTTGGGCAAAAAAAAGAAAAAGGAAAAAAAAAGAAATTCGACTTGCAGCGGGAACGTAGCCAGTGAAAGGAAAAAAGGGAGAGATGGCCCTGGTTTGCAGCCGAGTTAAAAAATGGATCATAGACACGGTGAGCTTGTTTTTGACCTCGATTTACAGTCATGACTCAAGATTTTTCCCACAATCAGAAGTTGCAGATAGGCCTCTTACAATAACATTTTGAAGTGCGATATATTGCTGAAGTAAATATAGACGACAAATGATAATATTGAAACTAATTTATGCCACTGACACAAAAACCCAAGAGATTTAAACCACATAAACTATTCTAAATTTACAATATTGTTAAAAATCATGAGCAGCAATAAATAAACAGCAGAATGAAACACTTTTGTACTTAGTTTGCATCTGTAATGAGCCATACAAATGATTAATTCAACCTTTTACAGCTCAAATTTTATCACAACAAAAAAAAAATCCCAGTAGTGCATAGAAAAAATACACATGATAAATACTGACCTCAAATAAACATAGTTCCAGCTTTCATATATAGAATGATAAGTCGGTGTAGTGACTATTGTGACAGGCAGTTGCAGATGGCCAAAATCAGCTTTACACTGACTGTGGAGGCTCTGAGAAGGTAGAAACGCCAATAAGGACAGAATGCCTTTGTGTCGTTGAAGTAGAAAATGCAACTACCAGGCCGTGGGGCCTTCAGGCTGTGGGGCCTTCTGCTGTGTGTGCTCAGGGCTCTGCAGACTGAAGAGGGCTGGAGCTGTGTGGCTCTGATGTAAGGCCTATATAAAGACAATGACACATGTATGAACAACTATACCTTCGCATATGCCTTCCCTCCTTTCAGCTCCTGCAAAAAACAAACAGACAAATCATCATTTCACTGGAGTTCATTTTAGGGATGGTCCAATAATAATAATGTCTTACACTTGTAATGCGTTTTACAGGCTCAACAAAGCCTCTCAAATGTTACACTATGGTCATTATTCATACACTCCACACTTGTGGTGAGTGGTAAGATACTATTGTAGCCACAGCTGCCCTGGGGCAGAGTGACGGAAGTGAGACTGTTGATCTGTGCCATCGGCCCCTCCAACCACCACCAATCACTCATTCACCACACTGACACTCAGTGGGTGAAGTCTTGCCTGTGGACACATGGGCAGAACTTGGTCTGACAGGGAATCAAGCTCTAACCACTGAGGCACTGTGTCTTTTGCCGTTGTTTTGGGGGCCGTTGTCAAATTGTGATATGTTGTGCAATAATTTCAATTAAACATCACAGACCTGTCCCATAGAACAGTGATGTGAAGTGTAGCCTCTTACCTTTCTCACAGACACTCTGCATACACAGGGGTCCAGCACTCCAGTCCCTGCGTTAGCGCTCATTTTACAGGGGAAAGAAAACCTCTTCCTCCAGCGCACACAGTTGGCCTGCACCTGCTCCCTACAACACACAGAACAAAATACATTATAATTTACTCATTTAGTGATAATCTCTCTGTATGTAATGATAATATACAACACATTTTTAATTATTAACCACAATATTCAGCTAAAACTTAAAGGCTGTATGAAAGGTAACAGGTATGTTTTTTCCATTCTTTAATAATTGGTGGGATCAGAGTTTTACATCAGTCCAGAGGCAGTTTGAGAGGACTGAAGAACATTACAGGAAATAGCTCTGACTTCACTGGAGAAAAGTTCTGAAATACTTTTGATTTTGTTCATATTGTTTTTGCTTGGGATTCAGAACACACACTTCTCCAACACTTTATGAAAATGTGAGCCTGGTTCGTCACCACTGAATCTCCCCGAGTTCAGCTGAGCGTGACTGACATCGGCCTGTCACAATATCACATTTTGAAGTATGATATATCACTACAGAGATGTACAACGATAAGACTGAAACTAAATTTTGCCGCCGACACAACACAATAAAGAGAAATAATAATCTCAGTAAACCATTTTTAAATAAAGTCTCATTAAAATTACTGAGCTGCGGCACATAAATAACAGAATGAAGCAGTAATTAGCCATAATCACTTATTTTACCCTTTACAGCTCAAATCTTATCATATTACAACAAAAATAACAAAAACCTCACCACTTTTGCAAAAAAATTATACACATGATAAATATTCAGCCCGAAAAAAATAATGCTCCAACTTTCATGGACTGAACAAAAAAATCAAGTGATTACGTGACAGGCCTGGATTGACAGGTGGATCAGCCAATCAGGGACATGCACGGTCCATCCATATCAAAACAAATATGGCTGTTTATGAGGAAAAATTAAGAAAAAAAATATCACATGGTGGATTTCTGCAGAATCAATGATCAAAGCACTAAACTCTGTTAATCTGAGGTGTAAGAAATGTAATTTTATTCAAAATGATGGGCAACCAATGAGCTTCTTCGTTTAACAGGCGTCACGGAAATAAACAAATCTGATTGGACGATTGTGTTCTGGTTCGAGACGTGTCAGAGGGAGTGGTGACCAGACGATATCTGTATAAAAAAATATAGAGATATCATTCGGGACTTGCTAACTAAATATTGTTTAGTATCATATATATGTATAATTTGTATACCACATGCAAGTTATTCAATAAAATGCCAAAAAAATGCCCCAAGATTGGCTGATAGTCATGTCGTTAAATGACCAATCTGATCAACTGAAAAAAAACAAACAAAAACGCAGCCCTAGTTAAACACAGTAAAAGTTCAAGACTAAAACCCATTTGCTTCAGTTTCGCATTTACTGAAATGTGATTAGTTACAGATGCTAAAAGAGCCTTTCTTTCCCAAGTCTGTTTTATTAACGATTATGTAACACTATTGGACTGCCCAAGGATAAACCAAAAGATGAAATGACCACATGTTTTTGCTTCGGGCTTAAAACTGCGCCACAGAATCACCACAGGGCTGTGTTTGGGGGGTTGTAATCATTCTTAAATCCCCTTACAGATAAGGCTTGTTACCTGACTTAATGCTTTCTGTGTTGATTAGCGGCAGTAGTTGGGGCTATAGGTCTAACTGATGCTGTGGAAATGAATAGAGTCGTGGTGCGTGGGCTGCATCACCATGGCACAGATGGCCTCTCTCACACCCCCCCTCCTCCCTCCTCAAAGCGCCTTCGTCTGCCGCTCACAAAACTCACGAAAATCTACTCTACAGCAGAACATGAAGCCTTAATGCTGTGGCTTAGAGGGGCTGTTACACGAAATAATGATGTAATTGGTCGTAACATATTTCAGCTCTTCTACATCATGATGCCATTGTGAAATAACCACAGACCATTGAGCGACTCCATCAGGGCACGTTAAAGGGCCCATATTGCTCTATTTTCTGATGTATGTTATAATGTTGTTTCCTCATCACAAACACCTGGAATTGTGTTTTGTTTCATTCACACGTTTAACACACACATCCTGCACATTTAGGGCTGTGTTCCACCTTGTGATGTCAGGTGGTAATACAGGAAATTCTCCACTGTGTTTCTAAACTTCATACACCTTCACTATAATCATTTGGATGATTTCAGCCCTGGAATTGCCAATCTCTGCTGAACTAAAGATTAAAAGGTAGTTGTTGAAAACTACCACTTCAGGACATCATAAGATGGAACAGAGCATTTTGAGCTTTGGAGATATAGACCTACTAATAATAAAAGGTTACTCACAAATGTGTGCGCAATACACAACTCCGAGTGTGTTTTTGAGGAGGTGACAACATAATAACATGGCTCAAATCTCACAAAAAAGTCAATTTTGTGTAATATTGAACCATTAAAAATTCTTTCTTTCCCCTCGCCTCCATTGGCAAGACATGCTTCAATTCTCTCTTTTGGTAAATACATCTGGACACCATTGGATTCATGTAGAGGTTTTCTAGATGCTCAATGTCACTGTACTGTAAAAATTTTTGCAAAATTCCATGTCCAACACACTCTTCTACTGTAGCTTATACAGAGCTTGGTTTTATATTACACAAAATTAACTCTTTTAGATTTTAGTAAGAGGCCGAGGCTGTTACCTCCTCAAAAACACACCTGGAGTTGTGTTTTGTTTCATTCACACGTTTGAGTAACCATAGTTTATTAGTCTGTCTACATCTCCAAAGCCAAGTTACATTTTACCTTTAGTTCAATTAGTGTTGTCATACTAGTAAAATTTCTAACTTGATTTCAATGCTAAGGAATAGACTCGATACTCTACACCAATTCTGAAACCACAATAACAATAAAAAATACTTTTACTTTAGACAATAGAATGTAATTTTCAACATTAAATGGTACTACTTTCTTTTATATTCCCATCTGGTCTTATATCTGTGTAATCCCTCAGTGTCCAGTAGGTTCATAGTGGTCCATGGGTGTAAACTAGTCTATGTGTCTTATACTTGTTCTGATACAGCTCAACATCATTCTAAAGATATTCAGGAAAGGTTCATTTCTGTCCTGTGAATTTTAGTATATCAATACCTGCTCAAATGAATATCTATTTTCGACACTAGCTTTAGTATCGATTAGCATAGCGCTTTCCATATTAAAGCAGTTTGGATGTCACAGTCATTATTCCTCTGCGTGGCTGAGTGAAGCTGCAGATGTGCGCTGGATGTTCTCCAGAGCATGACAAACATCTGACATCCGTTTGGTCCACACTATTACACCATTAGAATATCAGGCAGCACCAAAACACGTGCGTTAGCTTCAGACACGAGACACAATTCACTCTGGCCAAACTTAAGCGAATAAACGCCATCACTGTTTGCGTATATTGACAAAAGTCGACGTCAAAGGAAATTCTAGACTCAAACCTAACTCCTCGGTGGACGTAATAAAAGTGAGACTATTCCCTGGGAAGCATTAATGTCAAGGCTGCATGGTTCTATCAGGAAAAGGGCCTGGCTCAAGTTAACATGAACAGGATGTGAACTACAGCTGCACTATATGTAAAAGTATTGAAATCGTAACATCAGCTAATGCAATAATCAATACTGGAATAACAAAGTTCCTTCAGCTGGCAGAAATGTACCAGTTTTAAACATTGACAAAGGTTGATTTTTTTATTTTTATTTTGCTTCTTCACTTGATAATACATATTACACTATTTTCTATGTCTATGTTTTAATGTTTGGAGTTGTGTTTTGTTTCATTCACACATTTAACATACAAACCCTGCATATTTAGGCCGAGTTCTTCTCTCAAACTGAAAACACTCTGTTCCACCTTGTGATGTCATGTGGTAATACAGGAAGTGCTCCATTGTGTTTTTAAACTCCACACACCTTCACTTGAATCATTTGGAAAGTTTCTGTGACGGAATTGCCAATCTATACTGAACAAAAGGTAAAAAGCAGCTGTAAAAACTACTGCTTCATGACATCACAAGGTGAAACAGAGCATTTTAGGATTTGGAGATGTAGACAGACTAATGATAAAGTGTTACTCAAACATGTGTGACTAAAACAAAACACAACTCCAGGTCTGTTTTTGAGGAGTTATGAACATTATAACATTGTTTAAATCTCAGAGTCAATTTTGTCTAAATAGAGGTCCTTTAAGTTTTCATTTTGAGACAGTTTGATTAACACATTAAGGCACGAACCTATGTGTTTAATATAACTGTAATTATTGCATCAAAAAGTATATTAAAACATTGCAATAATATAAATTTCACAGTACTTAACAGCCATATCACGTATCAGAATAATCTTCAATATTGTCATACAGCAGGGCTCCAGACTCTGCAATAAATTATCTTTAAATTACCTCAATAGTAAGGGTTAAATAAATAACTTTTACCATGACATACTCTGTACTATACATGTATTAAAGAAAAAAATGTGAACTCAAAGCCTGACTTCTTTACAGGATTATATGAGGTCTGAAGATAGCTGTAGCTCAAACTGTCTAACCCTCAAACCAAAGCATGCTAGTTTTGGATAGCCTTTGGAGAGAATTTCTATAAAGAACTGTAAGTAAGATTTTTATTTGAAATTCCATAAATCTGCCCTGCAACTGTGTCCCGAGATAGAAGGTAGACATCTCAAATCAACTAGTAATAATGCTGATTTATTCTTACTGGAAAAAACATTGGACCTGATGGCAAAGTTGTTTATGTTACACTTTAGTGTTTTGGTTCAAGACAATTATCCGATCAGAAAGCAGAATAAGCCTCAGATAAGTCTCTCATTTGGGTTGCCAGTTTCAATGCTGAAATCCAGTCAGTTTAAACCTAAAAGGACTGTATCTGATCTGAATGGTCACTACCCCAGCACCTGCAAGTCATGAAAGTATTGCACCTAGACCTGTCACGATAACACATTTGGAATTTTGTCTTTTGCAATATATTAATTCTGAAACCATCATGTTAAATGATAATATTGAAATAAATTTATACCACTTTCACAATAAGCTCAAAACAGGATAATCTCAGTAAATCCTTCCTAAATGAATGATATGAAACATAATGCGGCCAGCAATATATAAATAGTACAACGAAACATCAAAATAGTTTCCATAATGTGTTATGTTTGTTAATTATTGGACCATCTACAACTCAAATGTCATCATATAAGCCTAATACTATGTAAAAATATCAAAAGTTTCCCCACTCGTGCGAAGAAAAGGTACACACAATAAATATAGAGCCTGAAAAAATACGATAAATCATTATAGTAATTATAATGACAGGTCTGAGTGCAGCCTCTGCAGCTCAGTGAGTGAATTCTGGAGGTTCTGAGTTTTCACATGAGGCCTGTCCATAAACTGAGAATGAGAAACACTTGTGTCTCTGTCTACAGGTTAAGGCTCTGGAAACACAGGTTCAGTTGTGATCGTAGTACCTTTTAAAGAGCGCAGGCTACATACAGTGCTATTAAGCCTGTGTTAGTTTTGGAAAGACTTTGGAGCTAATCTTTGATTAAAAAAAAAATCTTAAAATCAGAGCAAGCCAACAGAAGGAGGTTACATAATCAGGAATGAAGTCATGTCACAGACAACACAGCGTTTTATTTTCATTAGTCGGCAGCAAAAAAGGAATTATAAAGTGACAAGACACGGTTCAAATGAGGTTCAGAGCCAATCAGCGACTGCTCTTACATAACCTGCACATGTGGAGAGCATCTGTGATATTTATACTGAAATACTGACTAAACTGTCCAACCTGAGGAATCCAATGGAGAGAAGACTGGTACTTAATGACAGCTTTTAAAAATGAACAATGTGATTATTATTTTAAAAAATATATAAATAATAGTAATAATAATAAAATAAATACATTGATAAATAAACATATAAATAAATTAATAAAAAAAATAAAATCCTTGTCTTTCTCATACCGACAGTGTGTTCTTGTAAACCTGTCGGCCTGTCAGCGTTTAATACATGTTAGATGGAACAATTACTTTTGGGGGTCAATACTTCTTGTGGATTCTTTTTCCACGAGAAATATTGGTTTTGGTTCTGCACTATGTAAGATTTGAGCTGTACAAGATTGCATTATGAACTTGTATGACTCACAGATCCAAACTAACTACTTAAGTGTTGCATCTGTTATTTTTATTTATTTATTACTTACTGCAGTTTATATTTTCAACAACATTTAGAGTAATTTTTGGGGGTAATTCTGCTTTATGTTTTGGTTTTAATATTCAATATTTACCATTATCATTTATCATGTATATTTACTTCAGCAATATATTGCACTTCAAAATTTGTTATTGTGACAGACCTATGCTACTGTCGGATGTCTCCAGTCATTTTTTTATTTGATAGAAACCCTGCAAAAAAAAGAAAATTTTTTTTTTTATTAATTGAATTAAATGCAAACTATGCAAAGACGTCAAAGATCAACCACTGAAACAAAAGGAAGAGGTCTAACTTTGCACAATATTTATTTATTTTTTATCATTTAAACTTATAGGATTCTAACTCATTCAGTTTTATTTTGACATAAGGAAAATGTAAATTCTTAATGTTCTTTGATCAAATAAACAACTTTAAATAGATCAAATTAGCCCTTCTTGAAATATTATATAGGACATTATTTTCTTTAATAAATATGTAGTACAGAGTATGTCAAGGTAAAAGTTATTTATTCAACCCTTACTATTGAGGTAATTTAAAGACAATGTATTGCAATGGCTTAAATAAACACCCTCAAAACGCTCTGGAGTCTAGAGCTGCATGACAAAATATTCATGCCTCAAGTCTCTCACCAATGTGCTTTCAATCTCTCAAACCACAACCAGACTGACATGATACATCCTGTCTTAACAGTCACACAAACACTATTCATGTTTACAGCAAAGGCTTGAACCCTCACGCACCCAGCCACTCTCACCAAACGAGATCTGTTTAACCCATAACACAATTACCACTCACAATGAAACGACTCTGGGGGTTTTCAATGTTCTCCATCTTTGCACATACCTGTAATAACTTTGAAAGGGATACAAAAGAATGACCAAGTTTCAACTGATATGTCCATTACTGAAACTGAAGATTTTGTAATAGCGAGTTTCAAGATACAATAAAATACTGTATTGTAAGAGTTTTACATATTTTTTCATTTTGTGTTGACAAATTTGCGTTGTTTTTTGTTGCCAATAAATACTCTTATATTATTACTACATACTTAACGATCATTTAGTTGACCTTTTGAAGTATCCCTTGCAACCTTTCAACAAGATAAAACCAATGGTGGAATCTAACAAAGTACAAGTACTAAAGTGCTGTACTATTTTAGGTATCTGTACTTTACTTAAGTACATTTTACAGTGGGTACTTTTTACTTTTACTTCACTACATTTGAGAGCAGGTATCTGTATTTTCTACCCCACTACATTATTGAACAGCACTGAAAAGTAAAGATATTTTTTAATCTTGTTTGAGACCTGCTGAAAAGCCCAAGAGTTTATTTTTAACACATTCATAATTTGAACAAAACAGCTAAGAAAAAAATATACTCATTTGTTTCCACCAAACAAAATTCAGCACAAATCTTTATCAAAATCACTACATCTGAAGCTTTATAAGACCTCAAAATCTGAGAGATACTTATACTTTTTTAACAGGTACTTTAATACTTTTACTTAATTAGACTTTTTCATCTGATACTTGTATCGGCACTTTTACTTAAGGAACAAAATCGAGTACTTCTTCCATCACTGGTAACGTAACCCTAAAATAAATTATGCTAGTATATAAGAGAGGGGGAAAAATCATCTCTGTCACTACACATTAATAACTTATGAAATGTGCCATTTCAGACCTTTGACATAAAAATGCAATGTGTCACTTTTCTGACAGAGGGTCCGCTGCCTGCATGGTGCTTCCATGGAGATGTCATTTCTTTGCCTGGAATGTTCTGCAATATGGCATTTAACGTATCTATACTTTTATTTACTTTTTATGGCAAAAATATGCATTATTATGTGAGTGGGTTTGTCTTGACTTTTGTGAGACGGGGCTCTATTTTGACAATCTTTAAACCCTGGCTCCAAACAGTTCTGTTCAGCTGTGCATATGACTGAAAGCTTTTTATTCTGCACTTTTCTCCTTTAGTGTTAATTTTACGATGATTATGATTATTTTTTGACTTGATGTATTGTGATTTTAATGTCGTTCTTATGCTGTAAATCACTTTGAATTAATTTGTGTACGAATTGTGCTATACAAATAAACTTGCTTTGCTTTTCTTTCCACAGACCTGACTTGGTAACTTTGTTTGCATCACCTGTTTGACTCCATGGGGACGCCATACTGTAGAAGACCCCAGGCAGAGCAATAACATCTCCATAGAGACAAGCAGGTAGCAGATCCTCCACCACAAAAGTTACAGTGCGCCTTTAATGACACAATCAATTAGAATATGAGCTTTCACTACTTCCAACCCAGTAACGCCACGTATTAAAACGGCCAGAACCAATTCTTAGTCATTCAGGTCACTACACAATTATACCTCTATATTTATTTGCACAATCCCCTTTTGTCCTTTGTTGAACTATAACAATAATCATTAACACTAGAGCAGCCGCGGGGAAGTACCAGATGTCGCCCAAACAAAGACTTATGGTGACATTTTTGCACAATTTGTTCACTTTATTACACACGTATCCGTATAATATTTTACAGACAGATAATATAAATGCATTTAAGCTAATCAAGCGCAAAAAATATCCTATATTGGCGCGTAACGGTCCAAAACATTCGCCCCATTGAAACGTTGGTAAAGAAATAACGGGTTAGCAAGAAAGCAGTTAGCGTTAGCTCAAAACGCAGCTGTTGCACGGTGCTAATTTTCTGTAAATGTAATAAAAAATGTGTTTTGGTGTGTTTTTTCTTACCGAGTTGACTCCTCCGAGAATCCGCCGTCCAGCAGTCGGACTTTGCAAAAGAGCACTCCATTGACAAAGGGCACAGAAGACAGCTCGTCCAGCTCAAAGTCCACCTTGAATTTGAATTTCTTCTTTTTCATCATCATTAGATCCATGCACCGCTCAGATGTGGAGAGGCGACGCCGAGCACAGGAGAGACATCACGGAGGAAGGCTGTGTCGAGCAGAGGCAGAGGAGACACTGCTGGTGGAGAAGAGGAGGCGAGACTGTAAATGAAAACAGAGCTGGCTGTCAGACCGGAAGCACGAGCCACACACACTTCCGGTTTGGGCATTTCACAATAAAACTCCAAAACTTAAAATTAATATTAACGGTTCTAAATTACACAAAACTGTTGTTATAATGTTGTTACCTCGTCAAAAAACATACCTGGAGTTGTGTTTTGTTTCATTCACACATGTTTGAGTAACTATTTAGTCTTAGTCTGTCTCCAAAACTCAAAATGCTCTGTTCCACCTTGTGATGTCATGAAGTGGTAGTTTTCAAATTAACAGCTCCCGTTTACGTTTAGTTTAGTAAATAAGCAATTCCAGGGTTAAAATTATCTAAATGATTCTAGTGAAGGTGTGTGGAGTTTAAAAACACAGTGGAGCACTTCCTGTATTATCACATGACATCACAAGGTGGAACAGAGTGTTTTTTGAAGTATATTTATCCACTGTTTCCAAAAGCTTAAACAAAAAAGCCACTGTAATTTATGAAGGTTGTTTGTGGATTATCCTTTGACAAATATGGTACAATTTTGACTATTTGCATTAACCTCAAGTAATCAGATTTTATGTGCAAACAATTACTTTCACCCAGTTACAGTATTTAGTAAGTTTTAGGTCATACTATGATATAGTTTTGGACAAATTGGGTGAGATTGCCTATTAAATTCTTCCCCAAGCAAGACACTTTTGTCACATATGCTCATTACAGTAGTTTAGCTAAGCTTTCTGTTGATCCACAAGGAAAATAGAGTAACTAATTAAATACAATAGAATTTAATTTATAATATTTTGTTTGTTGAAGTAAAATATACAAGTATATCATAGCAAACAGCTGAGAATTTGCCTGAAGAATAAAAAAAAACATAAAGCTGTTTGTGCATTTCTTTAAGCGAACAGAATAAAGACTAGACGTACCCATTACAACAGGAAGTTTATTTTTAAATTAATGACTGGTTTAACATTTGATCATTGTTTTGGATACAGGATGTACAAAAAGGTCTACACGAGCACACTACTTCACGTTATTAGAAATTCATCCTACACTATTACACATGTGAGTCTTCCTCCCTCTAGTGGTCAAAATGGCATACTGCACCATTACACAGATTTCAAAGATTTTTAATTTATTTTTTTATTCTCTTGAAGGAAGTTATTGTCAGTCGTGCATTTTGAATACTTCCTCATTTTTTTAACTCAACAAACGACCAAGATTTTACAAGCAAAATAAAATATAGAGCTACTTCTTGGCCAAAACCTATATTTTCAAATGACTGTCTTATTAAACAATGAAGTGAAATTAAGACTCTAAGCCAATCTAAACGGGTAAAAATAATGATAATTTAGACATCTTCAAACTAGAAAGTCCCGTATTACCAATTATATTTCGCCTGGGGCAGCTGTTGCCAGAGATTCCTATGAGTATGACTCATCAAACAGAGCTGACCACAAACCTCAGTAGTGCCTGTAGAAGTCAGAGGGGGATGGCAATGCACTATAATAACCATAAAATCTATTAGGTTCTATAAGAGACAAGAAAACCCCGTGCGTAAACGTGCGTAATTGCATATTTTAGTCGCAAAATGCTTAACGCGCTTAAATGCAAAGATATATTTATTCGTAATTGAAAGTTCTGTGGCATGGTTGGCGCGCTGAGCTGTCAGTATAGTAAAAAAAAAAACAGTTCCTGCTATGTTGATCTTGAAAAAGGGTGTGTCGCTACTTGCAAGTATTGGAGAGGAGGCGGTGCCCGACCTAAAGCGAACTGTCTCCTCCCTCCTCATCCGCATTCAGCTGCCAGTTTACTACTTCTGCCTAGAAATATTTACTTACTAGGCTACTACTACTACTAGTATTAGGCAAAAGGAATTTATGAAGACCCTCGCGTCATTTGATTTGCAGCGTGCACATAGAAACTCACTTTAAAACAACAGGACTTGTTTCCAGACCAGAATTACGCAGTCTGGGTCGCTTCCTTTGCGTCTTTTCCTAACCATTTTTCCCTTCTTAGCGTTTTAGGTTTTTGCTTTTTTGGTTTAAAATGTACCAGTCTTTGCGGAAGTTCTTTTTCACGGATTGCCATTGCGCACAAGATGCATCCAAAACGTACGAGGAGCTGTTCGCCAAACTGGACACGAATAAAGATGGGAAAGTGGATGTCTCTGAGCTACGAGAAGGCCTGGCCGCGATGGGGTTCAAGACTGGGAAGGGAGCCGCACAGGTAAAGAGGCAACTGCGCTATGGGAAATGCGGAAAAGTGATGCAAATAAATATGAGGGAATTTATGGAAAAAAACAAGTTATGGAATCCCAAGAACTCAACAACTGCTGTAGCAACTTGCACAAGCCTGTTTCTTAAAGCTGGAGGGGTTCATTGCCTTGTTTCCACGGAGATGTTTTTGTTTTTTTACCTTGAACATTACACTGTGTGGCATTACATTTATCTGTTGCCATGGAGTCCCAAGTAAAGAATGCCACCAGACAAAGTTATAAGCCAGATATGTGGAGATGTTTTTCTAGCTATTAAATTAGGCTGTGTATGTCTAAAGGTCCACTGTGGAACATTCAGACAGGCAATGACATCTCCATGGAGACAAGCATGTGACATATCCTCCAGAAAAGTTACAGAGTGCATGGTTGAGTCTTTATTCTGCATCCTAGCGTATTATATTGTAGATATAATTGGTTGTTTAGTTGTAGTTTTATAAATGTGTCTGCTGCTCATTGTGCTGTAGGTTTAAACTTTGGTGCAAATTATTTTAAAAAGTCAGGACATGTCACTGATCTTATTTCTCTAACAACTGTCAGTCACAGAAGAGTCGATCCATCCGGTTGTTCCTGGTTTGAAATTAAAAATACAACTGGGAGGAGGACAACTGTTAAGAAAAGTTGGGCCACTGCAATAAAGTCAAAGTATTTGCTGCTGCTACTACAACTACTGCGGCTGCCACTACTGCTGTTATTATTACTGCTGCTACTACTACTACTACTACTACTACTACTACTGCTACTCCTATTACTACTACTACTACTACTACTACTACTACTACTACTACTACTACTACTACTACTGCTACTCCTATTGCTTTTGCTACTGCTACTCCTATTACTACTACTACCACTACTACTTCTACTCCCATTGCTACTACTGCCACTACTGCTACTACTATTGCTGCTACTACTACTACTGCTACTACTACTGCTTCTACTACAATACACCTACTATTTGTACTATTACTTTTGATAACATCTCTACTACTACAACAACCCTGCAGATAGTACTTGTCTGCTACTACCTCTACAACTGCTACTGGCAATTTTGGCTTTTACTACTACTTTTACTGCTACTTTTACTACTACTTTTACTGCTACTTTTACTACTACTTTTACTACTTTTACTACTTTTACCACTACTTTCACTACTACTTTCTCTAAAAGCAGCCAGACATTAGAAATATAACAGAAATATAACCAGTAATTAGTGTTTTGTATGTTATAAAGTAGGACATTTGAAGTAGAGCGTTGGGTAAAACATGTTTTTGTCGTCACTACACTGAGCTCATTGTCAGAGCCAAATTAGGTCAGACCAGAACAACACTGCATTATTGGAATAACCTTCATATTGCAAATTATTATTATTAGGAACAGAATACTTAAATTGGATTAAAGTAGTGCAAAGTAAATATTGCAGTTAAATCTCTCAGGGGAGCCTCTACATTCATGTGTCACTTATATATATTTTTTTTAAAGCTGCATTGCTTCATTTTTACCTGCAGCTGTATTATTTAAAGGGCCATATTCCGCTATTTTTTGATCTATGTCATAATGTTGTTTCCTCATCAAAAACATCCCTGGAGTTTTGTTTCATTCTCACATGTTTAACACACAAACCTGCAGATTTAGGCTGAGTTCTTCTCTCAACAAAAAACACTCTGTTCCACCTTGTGATGTCATCATGTGGTGATACAGGAAGTTCTCCACTGTGTTTTTAAACTCCATACACTTTTACTACAGTTATTTTATTAATTTCCGCCCTAGAATTGACAATCTCTACTGAACTAAAGGTAAAAAGTAGCTGTTTACTTAAAAATTACCACTTCATGACATCACAAGGTAAAACAGAGTATTTGAAGATTTGGAGATATAGACAGACTAATAATAAAGAGTTACTCAAATGTGTAGGGTATGTTTTTGAGGAAGTAATAACATTATAACTTGGCTTAAAGCTTAAAGAGTCAGTTTTGCCTTATTTAGAATTTTTAACCAAACAGAAAACATGTAGAACAGGCTCAAAATACAGCACAAAAACATTAAAGAACAAAAAACATTACACAAATAAATATAAACCAATGTATAAATGAAATTCCTTTACTGGGACGGGTGCTTTGGCTTTCGAAGGGGCCCACCTGTGCTATCCAAACAGTTTACCTATTTCCTGTCTGATAACGCTGAAGTCAAAGCTTTAACAAGGCCACTGCAGGTGTGTGATACACTCTGACACACTGGACATGAACTCATTACTGTCTCATATCAAGGCATTAAGTCAACTTTGTCCTGTGGGGTTTCTCTGTCACACCCGACCATATAAGGCAGGAACACGGGGCTGACTGAACAAAATCAAATAAATAGCTTAAATTCCTGCACGAAGAGTAGAAGAGAAGAAGACTATAGAGCGCATGTGAATATAAGCCACACCAGCTAAATCTGAAAAGAAAGTCAATTTTGTACATATATGACCTGCACCTGAATATAAGCTGCAGGTTTTCATATTGTAACAAGATATTTACACAGAACGATGGTATAAGGAAGTTTTTTTTGCTTTTGTTTTAATTAATTGGCAGTAC
Source organism: Periophthalmus modestus (assembly GCA_019594935.1). Lineage (NCBI taxonomy): Eukaryota > Metazoa > Chordata > Actinopteri > Gobiiformes > Gobiidae > Periophthalmus > Periophthalmus modestus. Next base: position 30,938,055 of record JAIEZT010000007.1, on the reverse strand, counting down.
GGCACCAACACGCCATCAACACAGGATGTCGAGAAATGTTTCTAAAATAAAACGGCACCAACATGGGCCATCTGCTTTTATTTCCTCTGAAAACTTTTGTCGACTTTTTACATTGACTGTGTTCTTCCCGCTGCCGCCACCAACGTCGCGCCATCGATTCATTGATGCCAAACTTGCGTGCAGTGGCTCTATTTCCTTCTTTGATGCCATATCCTTTGCCTTTAAATTAAAAGCTGCATCATTTACATTTCTTCGTGTGTTTTCCATGATGAGGCTGGTGCATGATGCGCAAAATGACACTTCAAAATCATCTCACTTTTGCATTTACTGCTAGAGAGTGCCCCCCGGTGGCCGTTAACCAGTAAAAATACATAAATTATGATGAGGCAACAGCACTTTAACATGTCTTAAACCTCCCAAGAGGCAATTTTGCGTAATATAGGACCTTTATAACATGAGGGGGGTTGTATTTAGATGTATTTGTGTAAACTGTAGCTGTTAGAGTAACTAAAGAAATCACTTTTCAAATCTGAGTTAGGTCTTTGAGGTCTGTTGCTTAGAGCTTTGTTGTGTGTAATATTATTTTTATATCGAAGTTTCCTCGTTTCCCTAAGTGATGACTCAAAGATGGCAAACAGTTCCTTTTTTCCAGCCCGCACAATGGTTGTTGGTTAATCCCTTCATCATTCTCAATCATAAAACTCTTTCTGAAACAATAAAATACTAATGTCGCAATACTGAAATCTCAAACTTGATTTTGATACTAAAGAATAGACTCTGTACTCGATACCACAATGATAATAAAAACACTGTCCAATTTCGATACTCGTACAACAACATATTATGATAAAGTTGATTTGTTGCATCAAATAAAGGAAATTCTTTTATTAGATATTTATTTTTTGTCTTTTTCAGAAAATCATTTCCTCCGGAGACCAGGACAAAGACGAGGGCCTGGACTTTGAGGAGTTTTCCAAATATCTGAAGGAGCACGAGAAGAAGCTGCGACTCACCTTCAAGAGTCTGGACAAGAACAAAGACGGTATGAAATACACATACAATAAATCGAAACATAAATAGTCACAAAAAATCATCATAAATTTAACATTAAAACAGAAGAGTGAAGAATAAAACCCTTTCAGGCACACGCACAGATAAACAGAACCATTTTGAGTCTAGATTTAAACATTGTCAAAGTAGAGACAGGGTTTAGCTGCAGAAAACTGAAACTCTGATTCCTCATGTTTAGTTCTGGTTTAGTCCTGGTTTAGTCCTGGTTTAGTCCTGGTTTAGTCCTGGTTTAGTCCCTGGTTTAGTCCTGGTTTAGTCCCTGGTTTAGTCCCTGGTTTAGTCCCTGGTTTAGTCCCTGGTTTAGTCCTGGTCTGGTCCTGCTTTAGTCCTGCTTTAGTCCTGGTTTAGTCCTGCTTTAGTCCTGGTTTAGTCCTGGTTTAGTCCCCGGTTTAGTCCCTGGTTTAGTCCTTGGTTTAGTCCTGCTTTAGTCCTGCTTTAGTTCTGGTTTAGTCCTGGTTTAGTCCTGGTTTAGTCCCCGGTTTAGTCCCCGGTTTAGTCCCCGGTTTAGTCCTGCTTTAGTCCTGCTTTAGTCCTGCTTTAGTCCTGCTTTAGTCCTGCTTTAGTTCTGGTTTAGTTCTGGTTTAGTCCTGGTTTAGTCCTGGTTTAGTCCTGCTTTAGTCCTGCTTTAGTCCTGCTTTAGTCCTGCTTTAGTCCTGCTTTAGTCCTGGTTTAGTCCTGGTTTAGTCCTGGTTTAGTCCTGGTTTAGTCCTGGCTTAGTCCTGGTTTAGTCCTGGTTTAGTCCTGGTTTAGTCCTGGTTTAGTCCTGGTTTAGTCCTGGTTTAGTCCTGGTTTAGTCCTGGTTTAGTGGAGGATTATAGCCAAAGGAACCACATTTCCATGGCAACAAGCAGATGTGAGCCAAACAAGAGTCAGGTTTATGGAGATGCAAGCCCGCTCACAGACAGAATGTTTTTCAGTGAAATAAATACGACCCACCCAAAAACATGCTTTATTTCTATTCTTGCAAACTGTTACTTAATTTAAAACAACAGTAAATATATTTTTTCTGTTATGCTATCACGTCAGTTACATATGCTTGTGTTTTTGTCACAGGTCGAATCGATTTCATGGAGATAAAGCAGTCACTGGCTGATCTGGGTTTGGACATCAGTAAAGAGGAGGCAGAGAAGATTCTACAGAGGTAATGTGATATACAAATACAAAAGGGAGTACAGATTAGACACACGCTGTGCATTAAGACGTTATGATGATGATCCAGCTCACTTGTAGCCTATATACTTTGTAGTAAAAATATCATTACCAAAATGCCTCAACATTTGAAGATCTGCTCTATTGTGGGTGTGAACCAGTGTGACAGACAGATAACAGAGGCAGCCTGACACCCGTTTCACTCAACAATAGACACAAGTTCATATAATCTGTACTTTGTTTAATGGTATTACACTAGGTACATAGACCACAGTGATCTCCAGCCAGGTAAGACTCTGACAAATACTCCTTTTTAGCTTTGGAATAACCAGTATCATAATATGCAAAGGCCAGTGTAGTGAACTTTTATCAGAGGTGGAACAAAGTAGTAAAGTGGATATGTTTTATTTTTACTACATTTAAAAGCAGGTATCTGTACTGTCTACTTCAATACATTTTTAAACAGGACTGAGAGTAAAAGTATTGTTATTACTGTCTGTAGGACTGTCACAGTAATAACTATATCGACTTGTTCAATATATAAACGTGGAACAATATATTTTGGGGCTCAGTATATCGTGAGTACTTTTTCTTTGCAAAAACTGGGAGATTTTGAGTATTTTTGTTGTATTATGATAAGATTTGAGCTGTGGAGGGCTGAATAAGTCCCATTTTGGCTAATTATTGGTTCATTCTGCTGTTTATTTGTTGTAGCTCATGTCTTTTAATGAAACAGACTATTTTAAATGGTTTACTGGGATTATCTTGCATTTTTAAAATCTAAATAGTGGCATAAAGTAGTTTCAGTATTATCGTTTATCGCAATATTTCTCTGTAGCGATATATCGAGCTTCACAATGTGTTATTGTGACAGGTCTTATCATCTGAGACCTGCAGAAAAGGCTGGATTATTTTTAGCATGTTCATAATTTGAGCAAACAAAAATGTACAAATAAAAAAGCTAGAAAAGAAATTATCAATTAAATTGTTTAGTTTGAACAAAATTCAGCATACATCTTTATCAAAATCACTACATTTGAAGCTTATTTCATCTCAGAATTTGCAGGAAATACTTTTACTCTTTACTCTTTTCGTGCACTTACAAAGGCCCATTTCCTCTGCATCTAATTATAAATAGGCCTGTCATGATGACATATTTTGAAGTTTGATATATGGCTGAAGTAAAAATAGACGATAAACTATAATAACTCATTTAAATAACTCATTTAAAATAATGTAGGTCAATGACACAATAACCCAAGAGCAGATTTAAACCACAAAAAGTATTCTAAATCTGCAATATTGTTAAAAATCATGAAATAAATTGCAGAATGAAACACTAGTCGTTAGTTTGCATCTGTAATGAGTCATAGATGTTATTATTTCAACCTTTTACGCCTTAAATCTTTTCATGTCACCAAAAAATAACCAAAAATTTCCCAGTAGTGCAAAGAGAAAGTACACATGATAAATATTGACCCCAAAAAATATTGTTCCAGGTTTCTTTTACTGAACTATAAAGTGATTATCGTGACAGGCCTAATTATAAAGTGTTGTATTGACTGATCATCAAGAAGTACTCCATTAGCATGTTAGTTGTTATTAGGCTTTACCCTCATGGGAAAACTCCGCTCTGGTCTCTGAAAGTTATGAAAAGTGTTTATCATCTGTTTTTCATATTTTTAAGACTGTACAAATCAGGAACAGTGCCTTTAACAGGGTTTTTATAAAAGATCTGTGCGTATTAGACAGGCACTCAATTAGTTATGTATTGATTTATTTTTAAATGACTTATTACTCATTGTTTTTCTAGTACTTTTTTTTCTGATCAGACTTAATATGACCTAAAAGTGTTGTGACAAACAATCGCCAGCAGGTGTCTCACTACTACAAGAGCTCAGTCTACAGCTAAACTTGAGTAAACCAGACAGGACGACGTTTGGCTACGACAGGCAGAAAAAATAGATCATATTTGAAACAACACATTAAATAAACAAATGTAGGCCTTTGTGTCTACATTCACATAAGGTTCTGTTTATTTTAGAGCTGCTCTTTACTTTAGAAAGCATTTGTTTAAACAAATTCACTGTCCAATGTCGTGCAGGGCTGAAGAATGTGACTATACTCACTCAGCAGTCAGTCATTTTAACCAAGTCTGACCCTTTTCTGTGGCAGCTCCTCTCAGTCTTTAACACAGTTTATGACTAGACTGAAAACCCACCTCTTCTCCCTGGCATTTAACACTAGCTAGACAGGATATGTACGTGTTTTATTGTACTTTTCCTATGTATTTATTGTTATATTTGTGTTATCTGCACTTTGGTCAGGTGAAGTTGTTTTAATTGTGCTATAGAAATAAACTTGAGTTGATTTGAATTGAAAAGTCTTATTGTGATCCTGTTCGACTCCTATAAGAGTTGAAAATAACATAGTCTATTGTTATTTTTATGCAGTACAGTTGATTTTATGGTTGTGATCATTAAAATACATGCATTTCAAAAACAGAATGTGCAGTTCGTAGAAACAAGTATTACAGTAAAAATGCATTTCATATATTGTAGAATAACATGTGAAATATATTGATTATTACTGTATCAGCAGCGTATCCAAGGATTATTGCTGCTCATTTTGAATTAAGTAACATTCCCTTGTGTTGGGCTGGACAATATTACAAAAAAAAAGTTTCCTTATATTGATTTTGGATCAAATTTTAATTTGTCATTTTTAAATCATTAAAGAAACAGGATCAAATGCAGCATGCTAACATTTATGCACCAAAATTAGCATTAGCGTTAGCATTAAGGGGTAAACACCTTCCTTTCTAAACACAGAAGCGTTCTCAAGTCACTGTCCACCGTCTTATCTTTAAATATCTGTTCATTTTAGTGTGACCCTGCAAAAACCTCATCAAGCTACGGTTGGAGAGGAAGTACTGAGGCTAACACTGAGGTTGCCAGGCGCTACAATTAACAACTAACACTTTGCTAATCAATTAATCTCTCAGTTGTCATTAAAGGCTGACCATTGACGATTAGAAATGACTGAATCAATAGTAATCAGTTACTTTAATTATTGATTTAATTATACCAGTCTAATTGTGTGTGTTTGTGCAGTATCGACGTGGATGGCACCATGACCGTGGACTGGTCCGAGTGGAGAGAGCACTTCCTGTTTAACCCGGCCACAAACCTGCAGGAAATCATCCGCTACTGGAAACACTCCACGGTGAGAGACTGGGAAACGAGGGTGGAGGGTGAGGAGAGCGTCAGCATTGATCACACGCTCCTGAAAATGTCAAAGTCAAACCATGTGACGCTTTTGAAAAATGTAATGAAAGCGAAATCTGAAAATGTGTTGATTTGTTATAGATCCATAGAAAATCTGCACAAAAATCACTATATGTCCACTGACAACTAAAATGTGAACTGATGAATTGTCTCAGTTTCGAAATATTCAAAATTCATCTCGGAGGCTAAAAATGTGACAAATCGTTTTGTTTTTTTTGGTCTATTTTTCTAAAACCAGGGGCTCTGTTGAGCTCCATATTACAAAAGAGCAGTTTGCATTGGCGTTAAGTTTTATAATGGAGTCACACAGCACAACACAGAACTGAAAATGTACTTCAGTTCTGTGTTTTTGTTCAATACGTTCTCCTTTTGGCTCTGTGTAAGTTGCTGGTGTTGTAGATCTCCAGTGGAAGAGTGAAAGTTGTGAACGAATGCGACATCTTGTTACTGGATTTAGGTTCCACAATATGACAATTTTCTACTTTTTGCATTTATTCAATTACAAGAGTTTTTATTGCTTTAGATTACTTTGATAAAACATTCATTCTTATTGAGCGGGGTCGCCTATCCACAGACCTGGCATGTAAGTCAGTTGGTGGCATGCTTGTCTCCATGGAGATGTTATTGTTTTGCCTGGAAGCTTCAACAATATGAAATTACTGATTGACCTTACATTTATTCAATTACATCTGTTTTTATTGCTTATCCTTTAAAGATTTACATACCTAGCGCGGTCTCCTCTCCACTGATCTGACCTGTAAATTGGCCTGGTGGCTACACTTGCTTGTATCTGTGGAGAAATTTAATGCCATACTTGGAAACATTCCATGCAAAGCAATAACATCAAACTCAGACATCCGACCCCCCACCAGAAAAGTCACACAGTGCAGCTTTAACAGTGAAAGTCATTGCCGTGACTTGAACTCGGAAACTCCGGTCGAGCCAGCGTCTAATCCCTGACGTCAGCGGAGATTAGCTAATTTAAAATGCTCCTCTGAAGGGATTAACTCAAGGAAATACGGCAGGAACAGAAGCGGCAGAGGAGAAGGCAGAGCGCCGTGCAGCGTCTCCAAAAGTCCCGGGAATCTGTTAATCTATGGCAGAGGCCAGGAGGATTTTAAATGGAGTTTTTTTCACTTTTTGGCCCAAACCTGTTCGCTATGTGACCGGACAGCTGCTCAGGATTGTGTGAGGGACTTGGGGAAGAGCAGGGAGCGCGGGACGTCCTGTATGTGAGGATGCAGCCTCAGTCTCAGCTCAGACCTCACAGGACTTGGCTCTTCCTGGACTTTGAGGACGATGGACTTTTGTATGAAGTGGAGGTGGAGATGGTACAGTCACTCTAAGTTTAATAATGTACAGTTAGGTCTGTCACGATAACACTTTTTGAAGCACGATATATTGCTGAAGTAGATATAAACGATAATATTGAAACAGACACCAAAAAAAATACTCTAAATGTACAATATGTCTGTGTAAACCCTCAGTCGTCCAGGTCTGATCCATGGCAAGACGAAGTTCAAATCTGTCAACTGGACAAATCGTTGTAGGAGTGAAGACGTTTCGCTGCTCATCCAAGCCGCTTCTTCAGTTCTAAATGTACAATATGGTTAATAAACATGCACTGTAACAAATACATAGCCAAATGAAACTCTTAATAGTAAGTTTGCATCTATAATTAATTATTTAAGCTTAAATCTTATCATAGAACAGAAAAATAACAAAATGTTCTCCACTAGTATTAAGAAAAAGCCCCCACGATATAATCATAATCATATTGACCCCAAAAATGATTGTTCGAGCTAACATTTACTGAGCGATAACTCGATGCGGTGATTATTGTGACAGGCCTGTATAAAGTGTTAAGCCCCATTCAGACATGTAGCCCGACCTGGGAATTTACCTGCATTTTACCAGAACAGAACCATGTGTGAACGAAGCCAGAACTGATTTACCTGCATTTTTGATCTGGCAATTTCCTGGGCAGATTATGCAGGGGTGGGATTCCCTAAATTCGACATTTCGTCCAGGGGGTTGAGGCGTAGCGTTCCATGACAATCTAACATTTTTATGAAGAGTGAGTTTCATAATGAGCAGATGTAAATATTATAGTTCAGTGGCATTAACAGTATTTTTGTGATGTGTTAAATACAGTTAAATGACACTTTTATGCGTATTTTTCTTTTGTCAGCTCAGTTTTGCCAAGACCCAGTTAATTATTATTATTATTTATTTGATTGGGACAATGAATGCGAATAAACTTACATGATACAGCGTGAATGTAAACACACCGGATTATAGCTAAAGTCTAATTTCCATCCTTTGTCCCAAGAGCTGGGGTCACAAAAGGCCAAAAATCAAATTGCACATTCCAGTCATTGCGCTGTTCCCATTATTTCAGTCAGTTTGACCCATTCAAGACAATTACATTTTATACCCACCCCCTTCATATTTTGCCCAAACATGCAAATACGTCTCTATAGAAAAGTTAAAATCACTTTGCAGCTTTAGATGATGCATGTTTGGTTTGACCATAACCAGTTTTTCATTTGAGCTTTAAAATAACTGTACGTGGGACATTCTTTCAGGGGCCCAAACCCTAAACTCCTGTTCCTGAACATAACTCGGATCCTAACCTTAGCCTGATTGTCTTTTTATTTATTTTTTCCACAATAAGCATTCAGTACGACTCACAGATCCCAGTAATAGTGCAATAGAATGTTAAGTCTGGCCCCTGAACGAAATGCTGAGTTTTAGGCCGTCCCATGTGTGAATGGCTTGTGTGTGAATAAAGCCAGAAAATTGCCAGTATCGCTGTTTGTTTTCCCTGGTTACGAGCTTAGTTTCCTGGTTAAATTAAACGTCTTATGTCCCATTCTCAGTTTAAATGCAGTAGTGTGTTGCTACATGAGGGAGCACACAGCACAGAGAGACACAAAGTCAGGTTACGTGTGAACAGAGCAAACCGGGCAGTTTTCTGGGATCTGTGTGTGAATCAGGCTCATGTCTATGGAAGAACAGTTGCCGTGGTGACACAATGCACACATTCAAGAAAAAATACAATATGGATTTAAACAACACGTTTTCAGGAGCCTGTGGTCGATGCAAGCGTTAACGGTACTTCTGCGTTTCAGATGACTTCACAACACTATATAAGTCGACATTATTTAACACAGATGAGGGCAGTTAAAATGGTTATTGTTAAAATGCATTTTTTTGTAATACAAGAGGTTAATGTGTCTAGTCACTAATAGAAATGATCAGGTTCTACATTTTGGATGTTTTATGACAAAGTACAATGTAATTAATAGGAAAAAGTGTCTCTTGCGCCCCCATCTGGGAGTATGGCGTCATTATACTCCAGAATCTGTAAACCACAAATTGTTTAAGGCGTTCGATTTTCAACAAATAGGGTGAAAGTGACCAGCTTGTGACAGTAATGTGCGTTGTCAGGACTTTATTGTGTAATGCTCAAAGTTAGTAACTACGTGGATGAACACTCTAACTTTTTAATTAAGCCTGAATTTGGTGCTTTCCTGCTGTAGGTGCTGGACATCGGGGACAGTCTGACCATCCCGGATGAGTTCACGGAGGAGGAGAAGACTTCGGGGCTGTGGTGGAAGCAGCTCTCTGCAGGGGCCATGGCCGGAGCCGTGTCCAGGACGGGGACAGCCCCTCTGGACAGGATGAAGGTCTTCATGCAGGTCAGAGATGCTCATATGGAAGTGTAAAAGAGGTTACACTGATCACAGCCTTTGGAACTTTATTAGTGAATGGTAAAGGTTTATCAGACTCAATGTAGAGCAATGACATTTTCATCTGTAAAAGCTCAAAACATCTAAATATGAAAGAGCTGCTACAGTTTAATTACAAATATAAAGATCTACAACTCTGCTAAATAGAGTGGTGCAAGGTAATGAAGTAAAAGTTGTACTGTACTTGTATTTTTAGATATCTGTACTTTACGTAAGTACATTTTGACGTGGATACTTTCTACTTTTACTTCAGTACATTTGAGAGCAGTATCTGTACTTTCTACTTCACTACATTTTTCAACAGGGCTGAAAAGTAAAAAGTACTTTTTCATATGATTTGAGGGGATATTTTTACCATGTTCGTCGGGTAACTAAAGTTGACTAAAGTTTTCGAGTTCAAACTTCGACTTTGACCAAAACAAAAATAAATACACAAAATTCATAAGAAAAAATAAGAAATTGATTCATATGGTTACTGTTGACCAAAATATGTATCATTTTGTAATAAATATCACTATATTTAATACAAATAACAGTTTACTTTACCTTTTATTCTTAAAGTACATTTTTAAATGGGTACTTATATACTTTTAGTTAAGTAGATTTTCTTATGTGATACTTTTACTTGAGCAAAAGCCAAAGTTAAATCTGTCAACTAGACAAAAAGTTGTAGGAGTGAAGATGTTTCGCTGCCCATTCGAGCCGCTTCTTCACTTCTGGTCAGATGACTGTTGGACCCTGACTTATATCTGTCTGAACAGAGGAGCAAACCTCACTGAAACTGAAAACAGCTTCTGTTTACAGATTCTGTTTGTAGACTGGGTCTCTTGAGCTACAGTGGCCTGATGCTCGACCGGCTCGCTCTATTGTGTCTTCACTCCTACAACTTTTTGTCCAGTTTTCAGATTTAACTTTGGCTTTTATGATGGATCAGACCTGGACGACTGAGGGATTACACAGACTACTTTTACTTGAGTAACTTTTTACCTCTGTATGTGTACTTTTACTTTTACATTTATCACTGATACAGACTTTGGGATCAGACACAGCTGAACCTTTCTTCTCCCTTAAATGTTTGAGTCTGTGTGTTGAGAAAATAATTGTGGTAAAAACTATGGCTCCATGGACAAAAATAAACCAGTAAAACACAAAGAAACATTTTGTCTGTTGTGTTGCCCATAGTTCTGCCTCAGTGCTTCTGCCTCAGAATGTGCAGGGACATAACCTCTATATTCACAAAAAGCAACTTTACAAAACGTTAAGGGTCTAATTTATTTTTATTTTTAAAATCAAAAGCTTGTGATTTTGACAAATATAAGATTATGTAAACATTATAAAAATCTGGGCTGGTTTTGGCCTATTCACATGATTTTTTTTCTCAGGTTTGGTCAGTGTTGGGATGGGTGTTGATTTTTGATACTGGTTTTGGTATCGATGGTTATGTGGACACCCATATAAATGTGTGTACTTATTCACTCACGTTCCTTGTCTTGATCTTTATTTATTCATTTATTTTATTTTATTTCTGGTGTCTTAAAACCTTAAAATCTATAAAATTGAGTTGATAAAAAAAAAAAAAAAAAAAACGTTCTTTTTCATTTGGAGTTAGTGAGAACAATACAACAAAAGTCCTTCTGTGCATCAAAATGTTAAAAAAGATGGAACAATTATAAACCTACAACTGTCGCTTATACCATATATGTTTTGGCATCTTTTGAATGTATTTTTGTTATCGTTGCTCAAAAATATGAACCACTTAAAGTTACAGAAATGTTACTTACGGCATATTGATACTTGAATTAGACTTGGGGAGGCCAGGCTTGAGTTTGCTGTTTTTTATCTTATTACGACTGTTTGTAATAACATGTGAAATGTGCACTGTCAGGTCCATGCGTCCAAAAGCAACAAGATCAGCCTGGTGGGCGGCTTCAAGCAGATGCTAAAAGAGGGCGGAGTCACGTCTCTGTGGAGAGGCAACGGCATCAACGTCCTCAAGATCGCTCCGGAGACGGCCATCAAGTTTATGGCCTATGAGCAGGTTTGTGGAGTGTGACTATGAAGTGTGATCAAACCTAAGGACATAATTGGTACATGTTTTACTTTTACTATTCAATTTAAAGGGACCAGACTACAACATTTTCTGATCTTTGTTATAATGTTGTTTCCTCATCACAAACAGACCTGGAGTTGTGCTTTGTTTCATTCACACCCTGCATCTTTAGGCGTTTGAGTTCTTCTCTCAAACAGAAAACACCCTGTCCCACCTTGTGATGTCATCATGTGGTAATACAGGAAGTGCTCCACTGTGTTTTTAAACTCCACACACCTTCACTAGAATCACTTGGATGATTTCACCCCCGGAATCGCCAATCTCCACTGAACTAAAGGTAAAAAGTATCTGTTAACTTGAAAACTACCACTTCATGACATCACAAGGTGGAACAGGGGATTTTTAGCTTTGGAGATGTATAGACTAATAATAAAGAGATACTCAAACATGTGAATGAAACAAAACACAAATCCAGGTGTGTTTTTGATAAGGTAACAGTATTATAGCGTGACTAAAAGCTCACAATAGTCAGTTTTGTGTAATATAGGACTTTTAAACAAGTAATAAATAAGTATAATACAAACTATGAACCATATACTGATATTGTTCTTAATAAAGATTGAATTGAATGCCTTCTGTAGAAACTAAATTGTTCATAAGGTCTTATTTTGTATAAAACCTGATCATCTCTTTCATATACTGAAGAGACACATCATTGAGAGACATTTTGGGTTTATTTCCAACAGGTTTTAGTCGTAGGATCTGTCATCTGTGATCTTTCTGACGCATAATCACAAGACCCGAAACAAAAAAAATGAACATGAACAGCTTTTACTGTTTTTTGTAACTGTGAAATTGTGAATAAATCAGCATTATTACCATCAGTGAAATGAACCTGTTGCTATGTGCTGTGTGTGCAGTACAAGAAGCTGCTCTCCAGTGAACCCGGAAAGGTCAAAACACATGAGAGGTTTATGGCCGGGTCTTTGGCTGGAGCCACGGCACAGACGGCAATTTATCCCATGGAGGTGAGAACAGTCTGACCAACCACATCTGTCACATCCACCAGGGGAGACGGCTGGACGTAGTGACATTTTCAGAGGTGTTTTGATTGGATAAACTTGGCACTTCAAAATCATAACTGGGACTGAATATGGTCTAAACCCAGAACTAAACCAGGACTAGAACAGGACCAAACACAGTCTAGAGGAAAAAAGGACATTCTGTTTTAGTATATCGAGGATTCATATCAGTCTTGCAAAACATGTATCAAACACCCCAAGAACAGTTTTATTATAGCAATATTTTAAGCTGTACTATGTAACTTTTCTGGATGGAGAGTCCGTCACCTGCTTGTATCCATGGAGATTCTCAACAATAAGACAAGTTAGGAGGTGTATTTTTACTTGTTGCCGTGTTTCGTCTGCGAGCTCTTCAGAACCTGTGTTGTGAATGTTAAAAGAAGACGAGATCTGTGGAGAGTCGAGCCTGAGAATTCATGTTTTTAGCAATAAAGAACTTGTAGTTAAATAAACACAAGATGGATGCGTAATTTGCATGTGATGTTACATGTTTTGACTGGTTATTTAACTACCTACAAAACTCCCGAGATATTTTAAAGAAGACATATTGTGCTTGTGTCTGATATAAAGCTATAATCTGTGACACCTGTGGATCATTATGTTATAATTTGCACATTTTAAATCGCAATATTCACCTCAAACGACTTAATAAAAGAAAGACGTCCGTTCACTTCCGCTTTAGAAAACTGCAGTGCCCAGTGGGAGCTGACGTCGCCGTGAACGTCATCCCAACAAAGAGGCATGTAGTTATCGGCCGCTCCTATGGACAGCTGCAGATCACATTAGCGAGTAGCAGATTTTTAAACATTTGTACCAAAATGACTGCGCGACACTGTCAAATCGATTAAGAAAATAAAATCGAAGAATGAAGTAAGTATGTGAAGTGGGCGTGGGTCGGTGGAGGTGAAAACGGGGATTGACTGGCAAAATGGCGCCTTGAAAATAAGCGATTAAAGATTATTAAAAAATTCACGATTCACTCCAAATGCAAAGTAAAAGCTGACAAAACATTGTAGTTGACAGATTTAACTTCAGCTTTTACTGTAGATCAGACCTGGACGAATGCGGGATTACACAGACAACTCCAAATACAACTTCGAAAGGGTAAATGAGAGGAAGAAACGACTATAATACGACTAAAACCTCTGAAAAGTCTATGGTCTGTTTTAAGAGTTTAAGTTCCACCTGCTCAGATTTCATTGAGACTACTGTAAACCGTTTGACCTTTGCCTTTCCCGTTTTCAGGTGATGAAAACCCGGCTCACTCTGAGGAAGACCGGGCAGTACTCGGGAATGTTCGACTGTGCCAAGAAGATCCTGAAGAGGGAAGGAGTGAAAGCTTTTTACAAAGGCTACATCCCTAACATCTTGGGCATTATTCCGTACGCCGGCATCGACCTGGCCATCTACGAGGTCTGTTCAAACCCACGCAGATGAGAACAGTATTCATGGGTTACAGGCTGGATTCCTGCCTGATTTGAAGGATTTTATGAAGAGTTTTTTGTGTTTCTACATTCCAAAGATAACATTTTTAAATTGAATTGAATTGAATTGCTTAAAGTGCCCATATTACACTGTTTTTTGATGTTTCAATGTTGTTTCCTTATCACAAACAGACCTGGAGTTGTGTTTTGCTTCATTCACACATGTTTAACGCACAAACCTGCACATTTAGGCTGAGCTCTTCTCTCAAACAGAAAACACTCCATTCCACTTTGTGATGTCATCATGTGGTAATACAGGAAGTGCTCCACTGTGTTTTTAAACTCCACACGCCTTCACTAGAATTATTTGGATAATTTCAGCCCTGGAACTGCCAATCTCTACTGAACTAAAGGTAAAAAAGAGCTGTTAACCTGAAATTGATCACCACATGACATCACAAGGTGGAACAGAGCATTTTAAGATTTGGAGATGTAGACAGACTAATAATAAAGTGTGACTCAAACATGTGTGAATGAAACAAAACACAACTCAGACTCAACAGGTCTGTTTTTGAGGAGGTAACAGCATTATAGCGTGGTTAAAAACTTGCATTATAGACAATTTAATATAATATGAGCTTTTTACTATTGACTATTATTATTACAGTATTAAATAAATCTCCTCTCTTGTTTTCTGCTCCAGTCCCTGAAGAACATGTGGCTGTCTCGTTACGCCAAAGACACCGCCAACCCCGGGATCCTGGTGCTGTTGGCCTGTGGCACCATCTCCAGCTCCTGTGGGCAGATCGCCAGCTACCCCCTCGCCCTCGTACGCACACGCATGCAGGCGGCAGGTACACGCCGCTTTATACTGTCAGACTTACTGTTCTTTAAGCAACAGTATGTAGCCTGCACTCTTACCGTTTAAAAAAGTGGACTGAATCCGTGTTGCCAGTGACTTAAACCTACAGAAAGAGCAGTGTTTATTTTAAGTATCACCTGAGACCATATTTTTGGGTTTAGATCTGGTGGTGTACTCGGAAATCCAGATTATATCAGTTCTAGGGCTAAAGAATTGTCTAAAATGGGACTAAACAAGATCTAAAATGATAGTAAAGGTCTTTCTACATATTTATTAACCCAAAGAGATAAAAAACATGAATAAAATGTGTAGTTGGGTTTTTTTTTTTTTTTAGAGAAGAACAGCAGAGCGTCCCAACACATTTTTTTTTAGAGAAGAACAGCAGAGCGTCCAAAGTACCACAATTTGAGAAACAATAATGTAGAGAAAACATACAAGTTTTTCTCATTCTCAGTTTATGGACAGGTCTCATGTGAAGCTCAGAACCTCCAGAATTCACTTACTGAGCTGCAGAGGCCGCAATAGCACTGATTCATGATTGACTACAGGTGCTGGAGTTTAGGTAGTGAGGATTCTGATCAGAGAGAGGCCTTTTATAATTGTATATATAAATGGACATAGCTAATCTGCCAGCCCCTGGGTTCCAAATAGGAAGTGCGCATGGTCCCTCTCTCAGTAACTGCTGCAGTCAGGCTCGTCATTTTGGGCTTAAAATGTTCTTATTAACCCGCTCTACATGATCCTGGTGTTTTTATTTCGCAATTTTGCCTGTAAATCAAGATATGAACATTAATATCAGGCAAATGGGTGCCCTCTTTCCCAGATTTTGTTTCTGCTCGTGTTAACAAGCGGTTTGATTGGCAGCACGGCTAAGGGCCCCTCCCCAGTCTTGCTCCACATTTGCTTTTTGGTTGATGAGACTCGCAAATTACAAATATGGAAGTTTGCTCCAAATTGGCCCCGATGAGCTTCATTTGAGTGGAGCTGAACGTTGTGGGTGACGTCACACTCACTCAGTCCACTTATTTATACAGTCTATATGGTTTTAACAAGTGGATTTCCGCATTGAAACTGGCAACCCAAATGTGAGGCTCGTTCTGCTTTATGATTAACCATGCACAATAATGTAACCAACTGTACCATGTGATGTCCTCTCTCTCAGCGTCTGTGGAGGGCTCGGAGCAGATGCCGATGGGTCGGATGGTGAAGAAGATCGTGGAGAAAGAGGGATTCTTTGGACTTTACCGCGGGATTCTCCCAAACTTCATGAAGGTTATTCCAGCTGTGAGCATCAGTTATGTGGTCTATGAATACATGCGCTCAGGCCTGGGTATACAGAAGTAACTGACCAATCAGGAGCCGAGGAGACATCACATGTTTACCCCTTTCACAAAGATTCAGTGGAGCCATAATAAGTCTATCAGTCTTTTTTTTTTTTTTTATCTACGTGTTTTTTACAAAGAGCAGCTTTAAAATTAAATGTGTGTGGTTAGACTTGCCATAGTCCGTGTAGTACCCACTGAAGTATTCATTCACAGTTTGGAGGAGTAGAAAGGGTCACAGAGGGAGTATTCATAAAAAAATATTAGCAATGCACAATTAGTTAAAGCCCCATCAAGTAACTTTTTAACTAAGAAATAGACTTTTTTAAAAGGCTTTTTTTCATTTTGGATGTTTTTATTCCATTGAAATCTATGTGTCCTTACTGTGAGCGGGCTTGCATCTCCACAAACCTGATTATAATTTGACCTTGAGGAGGGCCTCTTCCTGTTTCTCCTTGTTTCCATGGAAATATCGTTCTTTTGGCTAAAATGTCCCACAGTACGACGTAAAACTTCTCCATCTCCACGAAGAATGTTCAAAGTACAGTTTTAACTTTATATTTCCATGGAATCGTTCAGGTGATGTGCCGCCTCCAGAAAGTTACACCGTGTGGCTTTAAACTGCATAATACAAGTGATTTATGAGTCATTTTGAATAATAACACTATACATTTTGTTGGTGTTAAAGTCTTAGATGCACCTTATTATGGTTTAGACACAATACTTTAAACTTTTTAGAGCCACTATTGAACAACTTCTGCCCATTTCGTAAAACCAATATTGTAAAACAGCATTTGCTCAAATTAGAGATCGACCCATGAGGGTTTTTCACGATGCCGATTGTTTAGAATCCAGCTCTGCCGATATGTAATGACAATTTAAATGGATTTAACTTTACTCCAAACTCACCCACAGCCCTTTTTTACCACAAACCTATAAGAGAGCTGTTTTATGCAGTTATTTCTTTCGCACTAAAGTGTCCAACTAAAGCTTGGTGTGAACTCCAAAACTAAATGTCGCCCTCTGCTGGAGATAGAAGGCCAGTGATGGGAGGAATACTTTGAAAATGTATTAGAATGTATTGTGCAGCATATTACATGGTACATGGTCCAATCAGAGTGAATATTTTGAATACTTTACGCAGAGTTAAATTATATACTAAACACACAACACAGGATTAAAAATAACTATTTGTTTCACTGTTCTGCATTCATTTATCATTAATCGGAGAAAGAAAAATCTCACATGCCTCACTACAGGAGCTGTGTTTTATGTTTTTCTCGCTGATTCTGTGCAGTTTGAACCAAAATATGCCAAGTACTGTCATGTTTTCCTTTGATTTTTGAAAGTAACTCTACTCTGAATACCACCAAGTGAAAGTTACTCAAAATTAGTATTCAGAAAACGTATTCTCAGTACCTGTTTTCTCTTACTTCCCAACTCTGTTTAAGGCCGATAGCCGAGGTGCTAAAAAGGGCAAGCAAGTGCTAACAGGGGGTACTGCACTGACTATGGAATTGTACAATCATATTTCTATATTTGTAAGTTTATCAAACAGCACTTTTGACATGTGTTTCAGCCAAAGTAATGAACATGGAAAAACACAATATGCAATTAGTTATATGTTTATCTAAGTTTGTCCATAAAGACGTCCAGAAAGTTTTAAAGTTAAAAGTTTAAAAGTTTCCATTTTTGAGCAGGTTTAAAGGGCCCATATTACGCTATTTTTCTGATCTATGTTATAATGTTGTTTTCTCATCACAAACATGGTAGCTGTTAACTTGAAAACTACCACTTCATGACATCACAAGGTGGAACAGAGCATTTTGAGCTATGGAGCCGTAAAAGGTTACTTAAACATATGTGAATGAAACAAAACACAACTCCAGGACTGTTTTTGATGAGGTAACAACATTGTAACGTGACTTAAACCTCACCAGAGTCAATTTTGCTTAATATAGGACCTTTAAAAAACAGAAAATAAATGTGCAATACTGTATTTCCATCTAAATGCTGTTGTTTGAGGTGGGCCAGATTTTTTATGTGCCTTGTTATGTTTTTGTCCCTACGATTAAAAAGCCTTTGGTTTGTTAGAAAATGTTTACTTTAATAAAAATATTGAGACATTTTAAGACTTTTCCGTTTGCTAATTTACATTCACTACATTACACATAATGTTACCTGGCTCTGGAATTGTACTATGAGGCAGCTATTCAAAATTTCCAAGCGCATGAGTATATTTTAAAGAAACATTGGTGTCATTTTTGTTTTTAATAAGAGGCCTCAGTCTTAAATCGTATTGTTCCATATTCCAGTAAACAGTGCGGTTTTGAAGCCTTTCTCATGGTACAAAAACAATGGGAAAAATAGTTTTGAGTTCAAGTTTTTACTGTTTTACTTATTCAAACAAGATAAATTATTTGTGTGAAATTATGTCTGAACCCACAGTTTGAGCTTCTTCACTCCAGGAGGCGCTATAGAGTTTTTAAAAAGTCTTTTGTCCCTTGTGCTGTGGACAATCTGAACACAGCAGAAGTTTAAACATGTTAGCCACAGGAATGAACTGATGTTTTATAAAGTATATTACCAGGACGACTGCTACTTTCATTTTATCTTTTCACTTTTCATGTTGTCCTTGTTTTGTTTTTATGTGGTGGTAATGAAAGATGAACTACATCAGTAAAAAATAATTATTTCAATTACCAGCTTCCTAAAAGACCAGTGGTGGAAGAAGTACTTAAGTAAAAGTACAGATACTGGAGCAAAAATAAAGTTAAAAGTAAAAGTAACATAAAAAACACTGCCTCAGTAAATGTATTAAAGTACCTCTACTAAAATGTAATGTAAAATGTACTTTTCGTGCAGATTTTCAGATCTAATTAAGCTTCAAATGCAGTGATTTTGATAAAGATTTTTACTGAATTTTGTTCAACAGAAACAAAGGATTTGATAGTTTCTTCCCTAGCTGGTTTTATTTGTATATTTTTGCTACCACGAACTAAGAACATGTCACCCTTTTCATCAAATCTCAAACAGTAACGGAAAATACTTTTACTTTTCAGTCTAGTTCAAAATGTAGTGGAGTAGAAAGTACAGCTACTGCTCTCAAATGTAGTGAAGTAAAAAGTATCTACTTAAAAATGTACTCAAGTAAAGTACAGATACCTAAAATGTATACTTAATTAGTTTGTTGCATTCCAGCACTGTACTAAACTAGATAAAAAAACAGGATTCAAATATCCAATTCAGAATGTATATTAATATTCAGTAAGTAATTATATTTTGTTAAGTGTGTGAATATAAATGTTCTTGTCAGTGTCTAGTCTCATGTGGTGCGTTGGTTGGCTGTGACCTCTCCCGCTGTGTCCAATTACATAAGACTTAAATGAGCGTAATCCCTGATTCTGTGATGTCAGGCTCCTTTAGTGGATGATCTCAGCACAAGGACAATTTACACTTTAAACAGAAGCAGACGATCACGGCCAGGACTAAATGTGCCACACAGGCCAAAGTAAGACAGACAAGTCAGCAAACAGTGAAGTCGCATTTATGTTTCCTAATTCTGATTTTAGAGGTTACACAATATAATCACTTAAATAAATGAATAAAACATTTAGATATAGCCCATGAGTCACATTGTACATTAGATCCTCTCAGTCTTTAATGCAGTTTAAGACTAGACTGAAAACCCACCTCTTCTACCTGGCATTTAATACTATCTAGACAGGATATATTAGTGTTTTATTGTTCTTTTCTTGTATTGCGTGACTTTTATGTAAGGCACTTTGGTCAACTTAAGTGTTTTAAATGTGCTATAGAAATAAACCTGAATTTAATTGATGCAGGATCAGAAAAAGATTAATAATGAATGTTTGATTTAAAAAGATAGTGTGTTGTAGTGTCACGATACTCAAATTTCAAACTCTATTTCAATCCTATTTCTTATAGAATATGATTTCCAGAATTAAAACACAGTACTTTCTTTTCTATTCCCATGTGGCCTTATATCTGTGTAATTCCTCAGTCGTTCAGGTAGGTTCCATAGTGGTCCAGTTTCGATACTAGTTTAAGAATCAATTGTTTTTCGATACTTTCCACAGCCCTAATGCAAAGTACCACACCACACAAGCAAGTTTACCACAGTTTAATTTAAATATTTTCTTCTTTAGCGAACAGTTTTTTCTCAGGGAACACCCCATACACCACTAACATCCCCAAGAGAGACAAGGACGCCACTACAGTCAGAATAGACCGCAGCGCTTTGAACCAGCTTGGATAGGTGGGCAACAGCGCCAAGTCATAATGAAGCGCTATACCCAAACCCATAATCACCATAGTAGTGGCTGGCACAATATTTTCACTCATCAACATGGCAACCCACGCTAAAAGAGACGGCACGACGCTATTGGCTAGGTTTATCCAATCAGGTTTAGCCGGGCTGCTGGGAGGAAGTGCGAAACCCCAGCGAACCCCACCCAAAAATGACAATATCGAGGCCCCATAAGCAACTTGGGCGTATGCGATTTCTGGTATGAAGTTTTCAGTTACTGCCATAAAAAGTGTGGGGCAGACAAAAGGAAGGAGCCCAGAGAAGCCTAAATATAAAGCAGGTTTGGGGCTTTTGGGCAAGTCTCTCATGTCATAACGGAGCAGGTCTAGTTCCCGGGGAGGAGGTTCTGGTTGGGGACGCTTTTTGAGGTGCACAGCAGAGGAGTGGATGGGGTGAGAGTATGCAGGATAGGTTGGGCGGTAAAAGTCGGGTCTTAGGCGTCCTGTTGATCTGTGATTGGAGGAGAAACAGGATGTTGTGCCATGATGAGAGAGTGGAGAGAGGAAGGAGGTCCAGCATCTTTGAGAGGAAATGACTGAAAGAGAGAGCTGCAAGAGAAAAGGAGAGACAATGTTAAAGGCGCACTATATAACTTTTCTGGTGGAGGGTCTATTACCAGTTTTTTGGGGTTTTTGCACATCCAGACACTGAACATTCTAGGCATCTCCATATAGACAAGCAAGCAGGCCCACCACTAGAAAAGTTATATAGTTTTCATAGTGTACCTTTATGAATATTTATTTGTGAAACAATAAGAACTTTAAAAAGACTACACTACAATAATATGGTAGATAAATAAATATATAATAATGATTAAAATACCTTGTGGGAAATTAAGGCCCCTCTTCTTAATGCAAAATGGAACATCTACAAAAGAACAACCACCTTTATTATGACAAAAAACAAAAAACCCTTAATGGGGACAGTCAAATAATTCTACCAATATAAAAAAAAAAATGGCAAAATGTAGAAAAGTGCCAGTATTCATATTTTAACTGAGATTGTCTTCTGTCAATAAGTTCAAACTTTGGAGGAATAATTTAGGATAAAGACAGTCCCAGTTTTGAGCCTTGTGTCCCCTGTCCCAACGGATTTATCCAAAACCATTGATTTGTCCCAGTTTTATACAAGAGATGTCTCAGGTGTCCATATTTTTGAACAATCTGATCTAAACCAACACTAAACCAGGTTTAAACCAGGTCTAAATGAGGTCTAAACCGGGACTAAACCAGGTGTAAACCAGGTGTAAACCCGGACTAAACCAGGTGTAACCAGGACTAAACCAGGACTAAACCAGGTCTTGACCAGGTGTAAACTAGGGCTAAACAAGGTGTCCCTATTTTTTTTTTTTTTATCCCTGCTAACAGTGAAGGGGCAATATATATTTATTTAGCTAAAGTAGACCGGTCAATAATTTAGTAAATCAGTAGATCCTGGTGCAGTTTTAAAATGGTGCAATAAATTGGGGGACCAAGTCAAAATAGTTCCACTACCATTACATTCTCACATCAGATATTTTCGAGATCCTCCAAAATCTTTCCCGGATCCTTTAATCTGCCCTCAAATATCGTGAAGAAAGTGGATCAAATTAGTACAATATGGATGGGCAAAATGTGTTTAGATCATAGACGGTTTAGTTTAGATTCCGGGCAGGTTTTCAACAGCATGTACGTCTACAACCCGCAATAACTGTAGTTTAAATACATTGACAATAGAGTCCGACCAGATTAATACTCATTATTATACTTACCTTGTCGTCAAATAGACATTTATAGTCCTTTTAATCCACGTTTTAATGATTCTGAGGTCAACATACAGAGCTGCACACGTCCATGTTGTACGTCAGTGTATTCTTTCCGTGTTTGCGATGAGTCTTAAAACATTGGTTCCGCCTGTCAACTATCAGTCCGCATGAGTCCAACGACAATTACTACGTTCAAATAAATTATACAACTTTCTGTACACCACCTAATTTGAATATTACGCGTGTTCAGTACGGAGCTGGTTCCCTGGTTTGTAAATGTGTCACTTGACTGCTTCTCCACTATTTTCCACTAGGGGGCAGTCTAGTCATGAGAATGAAACAATGGACTATGGCCAGCAACTGGTCACTGCCTATATATTCTTTATACTGTCTATGGTCCTAAAAAGTTGATCATGTCCTCTACTTTATATTCGGATTACTTTGTTGTATGTTTTCTGTTGTGGGGAAAAAAATCTCAGTGTAAAAATCCTCTGTGTAAATACTTAAAGTGTGAGAAAATAAAGACATAAAGGTCCAAACAGAATGTTGTTTCTTCTCTCTTTTTTATTTTAAGCTTCACATGGTACAAATCACACAGAGTACAGAAGGCAGTCTGCAGGAGAGTGCAAATAGTGTGGGTCTTAGGTGAGACTTTTACATGGTTTACAGGGTCATTAATGGTCAAAAAACATTAAAATTCCCTCAAACAAAGTGCTGCCAGAAACAGAAGAGGATGTGAGCAGTTTCGCAAGGCAGCAAGCACAGAAACCAGACAGCAGCAGACAGACAGAGGAAGACATTATCTGCAAATCTGCACTTTCACAATAACTGTAATTGTCTTTTGTAACTTTTTTCATAGGTCAACTGTAATTACTAACTAGTTATTTTATCAGTTATTATATATTTTAGGCTTGAAGGTCGACCATGTGACTTTTCAGGCCACCTACTTCCAACTTACTTTGCCTAGAATGATCCTCAGCACGGCATTAAGCATATCTGTATTTCATGGAGACAAGCAGGTTACACCAATAAGCCGAGTTACAAGTCAGATCTGTGAAGAAGCGAGCCCACTTACAATAACAAAGCAAGCATGTATTCAAGGTATTTATGAGTAATGGGCGGCAGTAGCTCAGTTGGTAGAGTGTTTGGCACAGGTTTGGTGGTGCAATTCCAGCTCTCACAGATAAATGCTGACATTGTGTCCTTGGGCAAAACACTTCACACATTGTACACTGGTGTTTGCATGGGGTGACTGGTTCTATGATGTAAAGCGCTTTGAAATGTGACAATTTGACCATTTACCATTAACAACATCTGCAATAAATAAGAAATACTTACATTTTAATGCTCCAGGGAGACAAGAAGGTGACAGAAAAGTTACATAGTCCATGTTTTAAGTTGAGAGAGCTATGTAAATATTTGTGAAGTAAAAATAATGAACTGCATGGTGCAAAAATAACATTAATATTAACAGTATGTGTGCAGTAGATTTTTCATTAGAGCCATTCACAAGAAAACACCTGAAGCATCACGCTGTTCTCAGAGGGTAAACATTTTATTAGTAACTTTCATTATAGCAGTGTCTAAAGAGCTCTGTCATCTCCAGTGTTATGAGGTAAACACAGGAATCAATACGCTCTTTGCACTTTAGTATAATATAAACAGAACATGCCCCGGTCCACTGTGGAACTTTGAATAAATACA
The DNA here is from genome assembly GCA_019594935.1 of Periophthalmus modestus. NCBI lineage: Eukaryota > Metazoa > Chordata > Actinopteri > Gobiiformes > Gobiidae > Periophthalmus > Periophthalmus modestus. Next base: position 30,914,275 of record JAIEZT010000007.1, on the reverse strand, counting down.
GTACAAGTGCTTCCAGATCCCCTCAGACAGCTCCATCGCTCTGAAACAGAAAGAAAAAACACACACAAAAGACTCAGAGACTTTTAGGTGACAAAGTACAAGTAGTAAAGCACTGTACTGTAAGATTATAGCCAAAGAACAACCATGGAAACAAGCAGGAGGAGGGTTTGTGGACATGCAAGCCTGTTTTTCTATGATTTTTCAGTGCAAATTTTTGTCTAAAAGGTCACATAGTGTGGCTTTTCACTTTTAAGTATGCACCGATTATAGATGAGATGAGATATAAATGGCATAAAACTATACAAGACCAGATTTAGACATGATTATATTCGTCAAAAAGTGGTTTAGCTTTGGGTTGGTCTTGGTTTAGTCTCTGTTAAGTCTTGATTTGCACAGTTTGACTCGTAAATAAAGGTATGTACACTTTGGGTTTTAATTTAACTGGAACTATTGTGGCGAAATGTGTATTCAAATATTGCACACAACAAACAACAGTACGACAATTATAAAATATACAGAGCCGTAGTCCACTAAACAAAGTCTTGGTGGAGTAAAGACGTCTCCTGCCGTTTAATTGATCGACTAAAAAGGGGGCGTGGCAAAAGCTCTCGAAACTATCTCCATACTCTCTCCATAAGACTTCACCTGCACAGGAGTTCATGCAAAAAATACTATTTATGCAGAGAAAAGAACAAAAACAATGAGTTTAATCAGGCTTTTTACATATAATATATAGTTTTAAAAACCCCAAAACAAATCTTCAGCTCTGTTACTGACTACCCTCTCCTTTTCCTGCTGTTGTCCCATATAAATCTTTATAATTTAAATAAAATAACTGCTTGACTAATATAAATTTTGGTCAACAAAGACTCTCTCAACTCAACCAAAGCGCCCAACAGCACTTCAAAATATAATGCATATTTTTCTCAGATCAATATGTTATAATCTATCTGTGAAACCTCTGGGTCCCGTCTCACCCTCCCTGTCCGACACCCGCTCCAGGACAGGCCTGTCTGGCTCACACGGGTTCGGCGTGGGCTGGTCCAATCGTGGAAAAGGTCAATTTGTTTAAACAGCTCATTAATCAGTTATTTATGAGGCGCTCTTAAGGGGCAGACCACAGTGCGCTACAGTTACAGTTAACATGGACTGTCCTTTAGAAAACACTATTACTCTCAGTCTCTAGTTTGATCTCATGTTTTTGGACTGATAATGATATTAAAGCTGCACCGTGTAACTTTTCTAGTGGAGAATCTGTCACCTGGTTGCGTCCGTGGGGATTTAATTGTTCTGGCTAGAATGCGCGGCATTACGAGCATCATCATTACGGCATTTACAGTGTTGAACTATGACTGTAGCCAAAATGGTTGTGTTTAGAGCGTGGGCTTGCATCTCCACAAACCTGACTTATTTGGCCTGGAGGAGGGCCTGCTCCTGCTGGTTTCCATGGAAATGTTGTCCCTTCGGCTATAATATTCCATAGTATGGCATAAAAACATGTGTATGTCCATGGAGAAGGTTTTAACTCTGTATCTCCACTGACTTTTTGTCATTTTTAGTATTAGAATATACAAAGACATAGAATATTAGCGTCAGTGCTCAAACTTACACTGGTATTACTAGCATTTTACATTCTTGCACATGCCCAAACCAAAATAACATCAGTTAATCCATTAAATCCCAACTTGAGTTTCCATAATCCAGCTTTAACACAGACTCACCCCTCCGCAGCAGCCGCAGCAGTCCCCGCACAGCGCCCCCAGGAGGCCGTTGACCACCTGCACCGCACACAGAGCCACCTGGATCAGCCCCATCACCAGCAGCACGGAGAACAGGGACAGGTGCCAGTGCACAATGTCTTTGGGCGCCTTACACTGGCCCCACAGCGTCGTGTCCTTCAGATAGTCACTGGACGCACACATGAAGCACACGCAGGGTTAGTTTCAGTTTAATCTGGGACGGTACAGAGATTATTCAGGTCAAAATACAATCAAAAAATCGAAAATTCTAGCAGCAAAATTCAGTCAGTTGGGTGTTTGTTTGTCCACTGACCCACAGGTTGGTGGTGCGATTCCTGCACCTGATAAATGCGTTGTTCCATGACACTTTACCCTCTTAGTTTCAGATGAATGTGAAGCTGGTCGCCATACTTTACAAACACGTGACCATTTACCATTTTACGTATTATAAACAATGGAATATAAGTTCTTTTGAAAAGGCTTTTTGATCTTGATGAATAATCTTAAAATTATGTTTCTTTTCATTTTGATATCGTGACGTCCCTATGTTTCTTTTCATTTTGATATCGTGACGTCCCTATTCTTATTTATCAGAGTGTTGTTTTTAGCTTGTGTTTTTAGTCTCCATGGACGGCAGATGGAAGATTACTACTACTATCACCAACACTGTATGATTCCATCCCACAAAAACTCAGGGAGATTGGAACTAGTAACAACAAATTACAACCAGGAAACTCAACACACCTAAAAAACGGGTTTATACAAGGAGAAAACTGGTTCACACATTTTCAACGTTGGGGTCCCACCAGAGGAGCAGGAGGAAGTGCCTGGGGTGAGGGAAGTCTGGGAGTCCATGCTTAGACTGCTGCCCCTTCATGACCCGGCCAGGGATTAGCAGAGAAATTGATTGGATGAATGGATACTTATTTCATCAGTGTGAAAAAGTTAACGTCCATTATGTTTAAAATGTTACTTAAGATTTCTAGTCTTTTCTAGTTTTGTAATTTTGGTGGTTTTAATTTTAATTCCTGTATAAAGAAATGGAGTAGTAGGATAGGATCATCGATAGGATCATGCAGAGCGGGTTAATACGAACATTTTAAGACCAAAATGACGAGTCTGACAGCAGCAGTTACAGAGAGAGGAGCCACAGTTTTTCAATAGAAAGTGAACTGGAGCCAGAGTCGATGGAGCCAGAAGCACAACCGTGATCACTGCCTGTTTGGAACACAGCAGCTAGCCCGTTAGCTATGTGCATTTATATAAACAGTCTATGGTTTGGTCGCAGGCCGCAGATATATGACATAAGTAGAGGGATGTTACCTAGCAACCATAATGTTAACAAGGGCCCAAACCTGTCAAAATTACACAACAGTTATGATTTGAGAACTACAAATATGTGACAACACCTTTATTTTGTTAAATCAATGTTTAAAATGTTGTAAAAATACCTTCCTCGTGCAAAAAGTGTCCTTGAATTTTGAATGGACGACATAGATAAAGGGATTCTGTAGATTCTGTACTACTTCCTGTATTTTACAACTTTTTTTCTACTTTCCTTCAGAAATTGCTGCTTAACTGATGTATAATTATAATGAATATTTACCACAGATACTGCCCCACCAAACCAAAACTATATACATCTGTCAAATGCAGTTTAAGCACACTCTGGAAGAAAGTAGACCCATTGATAAATCATATTCTGTGTTATTTTATTTAAATAGATCAGAGAATAGTGTAACACGGGCCCTTTAAGTCTCATCTCTTACCCGTTTTCAAAGGGGTACGTCCATGTCCCATTACCATAAATGTCACACTTTGGTCCCCGGTTTATGGCCACAGCAGAGACTATGATGGAGTACCCGGCTCCTACGACCCCCACCGCCGCAAACAGGATAGAACTCAGCATCTGTGCAAAAGGAAGAAAGGTAATCAATACTTTACAATATGTCACATTTTAAACAGGCGTCACAATGGGACGACTGTTCAAGCACGACGCCCACACACGCCCCAGATATCGACCCACGCTCACACAACAGGCTCTGTGTGAACATGAGAAGAGCAACCACACAGGCACAGTCCAAGTCCCAGGTCAGGGGTCCACAAGTCCAAGTCAAGTCCCAAGTCACTAACAGGCAAGTCCAAGTCAAGTCCCGAGTCAGGGTCCATGTCAAGAGAGTTAAAGTCCAGAGTCAGGGTCCACAAGTCCAAATCTAGTCCCAAGTCAAGGGTCCACAAGTCCAAGTCAAGTCCCAAGTCAAGGGTCCACAAGTCCAAGTCAAGTCCCAAGTCAGGGGTCCTCAAGTCCAAGTCAAGTCCCAAGTCAGGGGTCCACAAGTCCAAGTCACGTCCCAAGTCACTGACAGGCAACTAAATTGTCAAGTCCAGAGTCAGTGGTCCACAAGTCCAAGTCACAGTCCCCAAGTCAGGGGTCCACAAGTCCAAGTAGTCCCAAGTAGGGGTCCACAAGTCCAAATCTAGAAACAAAAGTCAGGGGTCCACAGGTCCATGTTTAGTCCCAATCACTGACAAAATTACGGGTCAAGTATTAGTTGGGGTCTAGAAAAGTCCAAGTCAAGTCCCAAAAAAGGGGTCAAGTCCTCTCAAGTCAAAGTCAAGTCCCAAGTCAGGGGCCCTGAAGTCCAAGTCGAGTCCCAGAGTCAGAGTATTTTACCTCTATGGGGCACCTATTTACATCCCCAAGTTAGGGGTCCACAAGTTTAAGTCAAGGCTAAAAAGTCAGGGGTAAAAGAAGTCACAGTCAAGTCCCAAGTCTGGGGTGAACAAGTGTAAGTTTAGTCCAAGTCAGGGTTCTACAAGGAAAAGTCAAGTCCCAAGTCAGGGGGGAGTGACGTGGGCTTGTGGGCTGAGCTTTGGACAGAATCGTACAGCTAACTGCAAAGAGGGTCCAATTGAACAGGAGAGATCACTAGATTACTCAAACATGCATGGATGACATATAAACCTCTTCAGGCATGTTTTTAATGAGGGAACAATGTTACACCATGGTAGAAAGCCCCAAACAGGTGATTTTGCATCTTTAAATTTGAGTATTTACTATATATTTAATGTGAGTTAATAGTTAGATCTTAAACAGCATTTACTCACTTATACAGGCTTAAAACTGGCAAAATTAGTGACAGTAATTTACTTTACATCAATTACAGATCACAAGAGTTAGACTTTATAACCTTTAAAGGGAATAAACATAGAATTGCATAAAACTAATGATCCAGTTCTTACATACAAGCTGATCATTTGAATATATTTACACTGACTGCACCTCATTTGACTCAGATCAGGATCAGATTGTAGATTGGCAAAGTTTGTGAACTGTTTGCACTTGTTTACAGTGACTGTCAAGCATTTCTGGCCTTATAAAATATTACAATTTTAAAATAAAAGGCTAAATCAGACTGAAAACTACAGGGTAACTTGTATCTGAGCCAGGACATTGTTTTAAAAGTACCACCAAAGCGTTTAAATATCTTTTCTTTTGCACTATTTAAAAAAGTTCACTCACGGCGAATCTCCGCCCACAGCTCTCGTTTCCACAGCAACCGCAGCAGTCGTTGTTCTTGAGGCCGAGGAACACGAGAGCGGGAAAGATCATCTGAAACAAACATGTGGATCATAAAACCATAAAGTCTCTTCCTCTATTTGAACCAGGAGGAACGCTCCGAGATGCAGCAGCGATAACAGAGAAAACAGAGATAATACTCTTTCAAATTAATATTATTTATGGGTTTTATTTATATCCCTACTTCCTCATTTTAACGATATTCTGGGCAATTTTGTCCAATAGACATTAGACATTAATTTAGTTGATAATTTTTTATTGGTTAATTCAATTGCAATGGAAACTGTCTATCACTGAAATAAATAAATAAATTTCTACATCTATTTTCAAAAAGCCATCCATGTTTTTCTCTTTAAAAAAAATAAATGAATAAATAAAAATGAAAGAATAAATAAATAAATAAATAAATAAATAAAAATGAAAAAAACAACAACAACAAAAACAATAATAAAAAAAATAAAATAAATACAAATAAATAAATAAATAAAACACCAAAAAAATTATGTTATGCAAAACTTTCTCTTTTGACTTGTCATTTAATCAAATTTGGATCACCACGGGGAAATATTCATGGGTTTTGACTTCAACTATTTGCAGCATTTTGTCATAATATTTAATTTAAAATTGTTAATTGCTATGGCAACGGTCGGAATTTTTCTTAATTCTGAAATCTATAGAGACTTAAACTGTGAGTAATAATATAAGAAGAGTTTTTAATAACAATGAGCGAATATAAAAGTAATACAACTCTGAAGTATGTTGCTAAAGGGCACAACCACAGTGTTTTAGATCAAGGTTTGAACCAGCGAACATCTGGTCTTTGGGCGAATGCTTAACTTTCTCCACCATCATTAACAATTATAGAACAAGTTTTAAACATATTTTGACCAGAATCTGGCATCACCTAAAGCTCTTTAACTCCTCTGGTTTGTCTCCATGGAGATGTTTACGCTGGCCTGGAATGTTCTGCAGTACGGCATTAATCTGATCTGTCTCTGAGGAGGGAAGGTGACGATGCCAGATCTGCGGAGAGGCAAGCCTAATCACAATAAGAATGCTTGATTTTTTAGGTGTTTTTGAGCAATAAAAGATTCAATTGAATGGTCATTCATTATTCTGTGAAACATGCCACTCAAAGCAATGTTACCATGGAGACCTCCACCAAAAAAAGTTACATACATTTAAAATCTGACTTAAAGATGCACTGTGTCACTTTTAGATTTTAGTTTGTTTTTTTTTACTAACCAGAACTCCAGATCCCACGATGCCGCCGAAATAGAAGACTTGATCTGTGATATTTTGCGTTTCCTCGACATTACCTCCAGGAAAAAACAGTAAAATATTGCACAAAATACATACGATCGCCAAAGGGATGAGGCTGATCCCCAGACACTTCGCAAAACTACCCGAACACATGTTTCTGACAACAACTTACACCCAAAACTATGATAAAAATGTCAGAAAGAAACAAAACGACGCGTGGATGCTTAGCTGTCCGGGTTTGAGGATGCTCTCTGCTCCAGGTGTGGTTTTATACCTGTGGTCCCTCGTCACGTGACTCCGCCCCCTTCCCTCCTCGCCATCAGGAGCTAAAACGCAGCCCACTCTGAAACAAACATGAAGTGCACACAGAGGTATTAATGAGCGTCATATCTGCGCTGGTCCAGAGACAGGCCTGTTAATAATCCACCAGGAGTTTGTGAGGTGCAGGAGGAAGTGTCAGACTCAGACCATTATGGGATTTCTCCACTTCAACTGTATTTTGCTAAACGAATTGTGTAGGCTCTAATAAAAAATATAATAAGTACTACGTCTATGTGATGGTGACAATACTAGACGATCCATTCAGAGTACTGCATTCTGAATACTTGGAAATACTTTCAAATTGAGTAACAGTAGATGTTGTAGTGTTCAAACCAGTGGAGGAACACAATGAAGTACAAGTATTAAAGTACTGCACATTTTAGGTATTTGTGCTTTACTTAAGTAGATATTAAACTGGATACTTTTTACTTTTACTTCACTACATTTGAGAGCAGTATCTATACTTTCTACTCCACTACATTTTTGCGCAGGACTGAAAAGTAAAAAGTACTTTTCATATGATTTGAGGGATTATTTTTACCATGTTCGTGGAAACGTCCTGACTAAAGTTGTCAAGTTCAAGCTTTGGTTTTGAGCAAACAGAAATAAATACAGAAAATTCCTAAAATAAATTGATTGGGATCGTTTCTGTCGACCAAAATATGTATCAATATTTAATACTTTAACAACACGCGTGTGAAATACTTTTACTTTTTACTCTTTAAGTCCATTTTTAAATGGGTACGTTTAATACTTTTACTTAAGTAGATTTTTTATGTGATACTTTTACTTGAGTAACTTTTTACCGCTGTATCTGTACTTTTACTTAAGTAACTGAGTATTTTTCATAATTTTCTGAGAGCTGCTGAAAAGTCCGAGGGTTTATTTTTAACACGTTCATAGTTTGATCAAACAAAAATATGCAAATAAAAAAAACAATGATCAATTCAGCCGTTTCTGTTGAACAAAATTCAGCACAAATCTGTCTAAAAAATCACATTTGAAGCTTTAATAGAACTCAAACTATGCACTAAATACTTTTACTTTTTACTCTTTAAGTACATTTTTAACAGGCACTTTAATACTTTCATTTCAGCAGATTTTTTCAGTTGATACTTTTACTTTTACTTGAGTATTTCTTGCTCGGGTGTCTGTACTTTTACAAAACTGAGTACTTCTTCCACCCCTGGTTGAAACATGAAACTCTTGTTGTAGCAGTATTAAAAAAGTGCCACCACAAAACCACAAAACCATCAAGAGACTGACGTTCTTTTCAAACTCGTGATCAGTCTGTGCTTTGGTTGAATCGTGGTTTAAACATTGGTTTTCTGCATTTCTCTGATTGTTTTAATGGTAATACTAACGACTAATTAGTACAATGCAAATATATATAAAAAATATTCGTTCAGACATGCCTGAATCTTCTTTAGTTAGGCTGGTGATTCAAATCTCGACATAAACCTCATTGGTGGAGCGGTCAGATCCACCGACCCACAGGTTGATGGTGCGATTCCAGCTCCCACAGCGCTGTCATTGTGTCCTTGGGCAAGACACTCCACCCACCTCACCCCAGTGTCTGTGTGCACTGGTGTGTGAATGTGTGAGTGAATGACTGAGCGGGTCTTTGATGTAAACGGCTTTGAGAGCCTTGAAGCGCTGTATAAAAATGTGACCTTGTAATCGCCTGGATAACAACTTTAGCGGTTTGCGGAGGAAAAGAGCAGAGCTGAGACAGTTGTCCAGTGCAGATCCCAAGTGTATTTATTCAACACCAAAAAATATTTACAAAAACAAGAAAAATATAAAAAGAATCAGCATTTCAGTACAACTCCCTCTTCCTCGCGCAGACTGAGGCTTGTTCCTTTTATAACACACCTCTTCAATTGGTTGAGCCCACTCTGTAGTACAGGTAAATACCCACATAGCCAATAATGCTATTAAAATTTAGCTCTAGCAAAACAGTGTAAATATTTATTCAATCGCCATTTAAAAATAGAGCTCTATATTAAATTCATTTTATCATTTAAACAATGAACACCAATTTAGATAAAAGCTAAAATATAAGACACCCCTCCTTTCCCTCACCCAGTTGTCTGTCCCGGAACCTTCATAAGGTGCTTCGGCTCCCCGGGGACTCATTTGGCCGAAACACCTGGGTCAGACAACATGGGTGAGTTGAAAATTTGAAACATCTATCAATTATCTGCTACCACATTTATCAATAAAACATTTAAACTTCTGTGTATCGTGTCCTTTGTGCTAGCCTCACAGATAGACCCCTGTAATGGACTAGCTACATTACAGACCTTTTACCATCATTTTGACCTGTCTTATTCAAATCACCAACAGCTAATGCAGATTCTTGGCGCCGTTTAGATGAATCTCAAAACAAAAATGACAAAAAACAATGGAATTTCAGGCCTCAGGTTCTCTCCATGAGTCAGGTTTAGTTCAATAATGCACTTCCACGTTCATTAAAACACTTCATTTTGTTCTGAATGGCCACAGTGTAAAACTCACCTGCAGGTCACAGTTCTGGTGGAATTTGCTGTTTAACTGTGAGATTACAGAAGTGTTGACCTGGTTTATGGGTAATTTCTCTGTAATTATTGGGCCTATCCACATGAAAAAAAACTGGCACAGTCCAACATCTCCTCTGTCAAGATAAATGGACGAAAGTGAAACAATCTTTTTATAACTTTCAAAAGTTCTGACGTTATTCAACCGTAAAGACGTGAGTGTGAGTGTTGTCTGTTCAAAGGACTTTAAGCCATAAAACATTTGTGGCTCATGTGCGACGTTACTTAAGTAAAAGTACAGATACAGAGTAAAAAGTTACTCAAGAAGATGAAAAAATCTACTTAAGTAAAAGTATTAAAGTAGAATAAAAAGGAAACGTGTTGTTAAAGTGTTAAATGTAGTGATATTGACACATATTTTGGTCGACAGAAATAACACGAAATTATTTTATGAATTTTGCCGACGCTTGAACTCAAAAACTTTAGTCAGATGTTTCCACGAACATGGTAAAAATAAACCCTCAAATCATATGAAAAGTACTTTTTACTTTTCAGTTTCAAAACTTAGTGGAGTAGCCTCGATACTGCTCTCAAATGCAGTGAAGTAAAAGTAACAAGTATCCAATGTAAAATTGCCTAAGTAAAGTACAGATACATAAAATTCTACTTTAGTACAGTACTTTAATACTTACCTCGTTACATTCCACCATTGATATATGAATTTGCCGATATATCAGGCTGATATTTGCACTTTTTATCGTACTGGCTGAGTATTATCGGCCTTAAATCTCCACCAGGGCTGATATTTGGTTTGTGCTGCCTAAAAGTATGAACAAAGCTTAATTTAAACACTTAAGGTCAAAGAGTATCGCGCAAATGTGACTACACTGCTCTTTTATCCAACTGAAACAGGGCTGTGGGTGAGTTTAGATAAATAAAAAAAATACTCTGGGGGAGATCATCTAAATCGGTTGTATATACTGTATATCGACCCAAATATATCAGCAGATTTTATGAGTTTCTCTGGATTTTAAACAATCTGCAAGTACTGGCATTGGACATGAAAAAAAACCATTTGAGTCGATTTCTAGTCAGTTTATCTTTGAAAAACAGTGAATCCCCTGTAGAGTTGGCACTACCAAGTAAATCTATAGCAACAGAGTCATTAAAATAACCTGCACATTGGCCTGGAGCAAACATAGATACACATATGTCACATACGTGTCTGTGTCTATTTATAAGCTCGCTGATGTGTAGCGCTCTCCCATCTGCTTCTGCACTAATGGAAATACAATCTTTTAACTCACACAATTTTCACTGTGTGTCTCGCTTAAATGCAAAATAATAATCTGAATTTGAGTTTTGATTGGCAGATTGGCATCATATTTGTTATAATAAATCACTTTAATTTTTATTTTATTCAAACCTTCTGTGACATACATTTTTGTGCTATGACAGTAACAGGCTGATCTTGTATTTTATTGATACTGATTTGGCTTGAACTGAGAACTAATGTGTTGAACAAGTCGGCTACATGAAATATAAATAATATATAATAAATAAACCTAACTGAAACCTCACAATAAGAATGCTTGGTTTTCGAGGTGTTTTTGAGCAATAAAAACATCTATGACATGGAATAATTGCAAGATTCAATTTAATGTCATTATACTGTGAAACATGCCACTCAAAGCAATGTTACCATGGAGACCCCGCCAGAAAAGTTACATAGTGCACTTTTTAAATCTGACTTAAAGTTGCACTGTATAACTTTTAAATTGCAGTATTTTTTTTTTTTTTTTTTTTTTTTTTTTTTTTTTTTTTTTTTTTTTTTTTTTTGAAGTGAAACAACTGAATTGAATCAACTGAATTTTTTTTTTTTTTTTTTAATTATTTTATTTTTTTACTATGAACATGTTAAAAATAAACGCTCAGACTTTTCAGCAGGTGTCACAGAATATGATAAAAATACTTTTACTTTTTTAGTCTAGTTAAAAATCTAGTGGAGTAGAAAGTACACATACTGTTCTCAAATGTAGTTAAGTAAAAGTAAAAAGTGAATCTACTAAGTACACATACCTAAAATGTTTACTTAAGCACAGTAAGGGGGTTGCCCATTTCCCTAGATCTGACCTGTACACAGATATGGATTGTGGTGTAAAGCATCCCCTAAATATTTTTGGAATATGAAATGTAATCACTAAAACTTCTAGGCTTGGCCACGCTGCAAAAATAACAGCAAGAAGAGAAGTCACAGAAGCATCATGTCATGTGTGATCCGCGGCTCTCTGGTCCAGACAAACTCAATCGAGCCCAGACCTGCTGCTCTGCTTTAAGGCGAACTCAATCGAGCCCAGAGCCGCACGTTTAAGTCCCTGTTTTGTTGAGCTGAACGTCACACACCCGCCGTGCAGCTGCTCTAGTTTGCACTTTGAGTCCCTCCTGCATGTTTAAAGGTTGATATGATGTCGGATCAGGTGTGTTTCTCGTCTCGCCGCTCTCCTGTGGTCACTTTGAGCGCGTCTGTAGCGTCCAGTCAGACTCTGGCCACGAGCGCAGGACTGGGTGAGTGACAGGGATGTTTCCATGGAGACCAGCGCACGGACCCAGGGATAAACTTTCAAACAAATGATAAAAGTTTGTATTTATAAATGACCCTGCTTTGCTAACTTCATAGATATATTATTACGTGTAGTAAAGACTAAAACGTGCAAAATGTGTCAGAAATGGAACGATATTAAATGAATTGAGGACAGAGAGTTGTTTAAGGTTGAAGGTGATTTCCCTGTTACACATTTATTTACCCGGGACAGTCCCAGTGTGAACCTTCTGTCCTCTGTCCCAGTGGATTTATCCAAAACCACACTTTTATTCCAAATGTCTCTAATTTGACACTCACCCACAATCTCACAGATATAAGAGAGTGGTGAAAGAGGTGTGAATGAGACATAATCATATTCTTAGTAATAAAACTATGAAAAGAGTAATTACCAACCCAACCCTGTGTGTGCCAGTTTTTCATTTTAAAAATCTGGTCACCCTATATTTACTGCACTATAGAGTGTACATTGTCAGGGTAATAATCTGTAGTTAGTAAGTAATAAAGTATCATTCTTGTACATACTAACTGTAATGTGAGCTGCACAGTGCATGGACAAAAACATAGCTGTGTTAAACACACAAGGCAGTGCAGATCAGCCTGGCCATGCAGCTCCTTTCAGCACTTTACTTAGATACAAAATAATGCAAAGTGAAACACTGAGTGTACCACATAATTTTCTTCAATTTAATTTTAATTAAAGCCGCTGTAACTTTTTACTCAAAGAACAAACTAGCCTTTTTTGTGTTCATTTTGGTAGCTTTTATTGCTCTGAAAAACATCTTACTCTGAGTGAGCTTGCATCTCCACAAACCTGACTCTTTTTGGCCAGGCATTGTTTCCATGAAAATGTTGTTCCTTCGGCTATAATATTCCACAGTCTGGCATAAAATCTATTTATTTCTCTAGAAGGTCCCTAAGTATGCTTTAACTTTCTATTTCCATGGAATAATGACATGCCACCTCCAGAAAGTTACACAGTGTACTGTTAAACATTTGACTCTTATTTATCAATGAGAGAATGTAATTATTGTTAACGTGTTGTGTGCAGACATCCTGAAGCGTGGGGGGAATGCCGCAGATGCAGCGGTCGCCGTGGCTGCGGCTCTGGCGGTGACTGAGCCCGGCAGCACTGGTCTGGGGGGCGACGCCTTTTGCCTTTTCTATAACGCACACACAGGAGAGATACAGGGGCTGAATGGAAGGTACTCACAAGTATATGACCTTCTATCACCTTCTAGCCTGAGTAACAGGTGGAGAGTCTGTTATATTCTGGCCTGAAATGTTCCACAGTGCGACAATAAACTTCTGTCTTGCCTTGGCCTGGTGGCATCATCTGCATGTCTCTCTTACTGTGGCAAAACATTTCTGTCTGAGCTCTTAATAAGCGCTGACCGAAGTCCTCTCTCCTCAGTGGTCGTGCTGCTAAGGCCCAGTCCTTGGATTTCATGGAGGGGCGGGGTTTCAGTGCAGAAGCTCCGCCCTCTGCCTTCGACGCTTTGAACGTGACTGTACCGGGAGCTCCGGCCTGTTGGTGCGACACACTGCATCTGTTTGGCAGCCACAAGGTTAGAATCCAAACCTACAACAAAATAACACAAATCAAATGCTCTCAGAGGCGTTTTTTATTTACAGTTTTATTAGACTTTCATCATAACAGTCAGTCAAATCTTAGTCCTTTTCACGTTTGTTTCTTTACAAACAAACAAATGAATAAAAGAGGTCAGTTAATGCCAAAAAATATTATCACAATAAAAGGGATGAGCTCACGGTTTGATTTTTTTTCACTATATCATGTAGCCTCCATCCCACCCACAGTAAAGTTAAGGGACACGTGCAGAATGGACATTACAAAACATTTTATCTCACTAATCAGAGTCTTTCCCCACACCTCACGTCTCCTCTCAGTGCGTCACTCTTCCTCCCGCTGGTGTTTCCGGTGAGCTCATAGTTTCACATGTGTTTCCTCTGGCAGCTGCCCCTCCAGGACGTGCTGCGGGGGGCCGTGGAGCTGGCCGAGGGGGGGTTTCCGGTGTCCGAGTTGACCGCTCATGACTGGGCTCTCAGGGCCTCTGAGCTCCAGGAGGCTGGGAGAGGCCTGGGTCCAGACCTGCTCATCCAGGGACGAGCACCTAAGTCTGGACAAGTCTTCAGAAACCCAGCCCTCGCTCAGACACTCAGGGTAATACATACATTCAAATGCTTCATGTTTATTTGTATGTCATAATTTGTATGAAACACAATTCAAACCGCTTAACAAATAATAAAACCGATGCATTTAAACCACTGTACAAACACATTAATATCAAATTTCTATGCTTTTTGGTACCATTCTTCTGTTAAAGAGGAGGTATTACACAAAATTAACTTTTTTTTTAGCTTTCTTTAACATTGTTCCCTCATCAAAAACATGTCTGAAGAGGTTTTAGATGTCATCCACGCATGTTTCAGTAATTTAGTGATCTCTCCCGGCCCTTTTCGAACCCTCCTTGCGATTAGCTGTAAGATTCTGTCAATTTTACTTCGACTAGAATGATTTATTTGAGACAACAGCAGAAAGGTGAAGTTAGTGAGTGAGTTTGCTGAAGATCTGGTATTTTTAGGTATTTATATGTAAAAAGGCAGGTTAAACTCATGATTCATAACTTGAATCTGTCGTTATATAAATACATTTTCAATACATTTACAGTTTCATAGTACTTTTTCTTCCTAAATTGTTGTTTTTGCATGAACTCCCGCGCAGGTGTCGTCGTGTGAGTGCAGTTTGGGTCAGGTACATAGAGATATAGTTTTGAAAGCTTTTTCCACGCCCACTTTTTCGTTGACGAATCGATGGGCAGAACATGTCTTTAGTGGGATAAGTAACTAAGAACTACTCCTGGTCTGACATGTGTAGTATACTGGTATAGTGCTGTAGTATAGGTTTCCATTGTTGTTTTTCTTTCCTATCTCCCCTCTTCCTCCCCTCTTTCCTGTCTCCTCCCATCCTCTCTGTACATTTTCCTCTTCTGCTTTGGTTCATTGTGTATCGCAGCTATAGGTCCTTCTCTTTCACTAATTTTCCTGTCATCCCTCCATCCTTTAAAGTGAAACCTTTGCTTCCTCATGAGAGTTTGTGGAGACCACCCTTCCCTCTTCTATTAATAGAAATTTAATTGTTGAATATAGGAGTGGTGCAGGGACCCAGGCATTTAAATATGTTCAAATAGTCGCTCTGCCTCCTTCTCCTCATTCCTAACATAACTCACAACCAGTTTAAAGAGTTGAACCACCGTGGCTAACTTAACATATTTGAAGTGACCGTGTTTTCGCCTTTTTTACCCTCTCGAAGTTGTACTTGAAGTGTAGGATTTGCTACTGTGATCTGCAGTTATCCATTCTAGGGGCCAACAGAAAGTCAGCTGATTCATTTCATTTAAGTCTTTTTAGATGATGAATGTTGCAATTTCAAACGTCCAAAATATAACATAATGTTCCACACGTGTCATAGATTATAACTATATTGCAAACAAAAGCACCATGTATCTTTTAACAAAAAAATAATTATAATAAGTGTTTTATCTTGTCACTTTTCAGAAATTGTTCCATCAACCCAGTACCTTTTTACACTCTTTCTCACTGACTAATGACCATAGACTGTATATTTAAATGGACATAGCTAACTGACCGCACTTCAAATCTGGCTCCAATTCACTTTGTATTAAAAAACTGTGGCCCCTCTCTCTGTAACTGCTGCTGTCAGACTCATCATTTTGGTCTTAAATTGCGCATATTAACCCACTCTACGTGGTTTTTTTATTTCACTATTGTGTCTGTAACTCTAGATATGAACATTAATAACAGACAAATCAGGATCAGGCACCATCTTTCCCATATCGCCCAGCCCGAGTATAAAGCAGTTTTCCATTGTAAAAGTCCTCTGTGTGTACAAGGTGGAGTGTTTGGCTTTCTCTGTCTTATTTTATGTATTTATTGATTGATGCTTCAGTAGCTACTCATTGTCTTTAACTTAATCATTACTCAAGCCCAGCACAGCGATTGTAATGTCATAACTCACTTCTGGTCTTTTTTAGTTAGAGTAGAATCCGCAAAAGCACAATGTTTTAATTAGCTCCCAAAGTTACCACTTCAGATTCTATTTTGTATGTTCTCTATGAGCCATATTGTCATAAACCAGATTATCTGATGCACTAGTGGTTCATCTTTGTAAAAAAAAAAATCCAAAGAGAGATTATTCTGCATTTCCAGCCAACCATATTATATTAACAATCCTGAAATATACTTTTTACCAGTCAAAAAGGCCAGAACACATGACCCACCCACTTGATATTTGGACTTAATGAACCTTTTTTTAACTACACACTGCATCAAATATTTGTCATGAGTCTGAGGCCTGAACAATGGCCATGAGCTAAATACTTTTGGGTCATAGTTGTGGTTCCTCCACAGTGAGTCTCTGTGTGTTTGTCCCACCCAGAATCCTGTGTTCTCATTAACTCAGACAAGACCAGGAAAAGCGCAGTAATGCATGCGTCATAATGAGAGAACTCCCACTGATTAGAGGCATGTTTTATGACTTCATTCATTCATTCATTCATAGTTTTAGTCATAGTGTTATTTAAAGTTGACACATGCACAATGCACTACTATGAGCTGTGATGTAATGGGTTTCCCTCGTCATTAGCTTCCTCACACTGTCTTGTCATCATTTAAAGGGCCAGTATTACGCTATTTTCTGATCTATGTTATAATGTTGTTTCCTCATCAAAAACAGACCTGGAGTTGTGTTTTGTTTCACATGTTTAACACATAAATCCTGCATATTTAGGCTGAATTCTTCTCTCATACTGGAAACACTCTGTTCCACCTTGTGATGTCATCATGTGGTGATACAGGAAGTGCTCCACTGTGTTTTTAAACTTCATACTCCTTCACTAGAATCATTTGGATAATTTCAGCCTTAGAATTGCCAATTTCTACTGAACTAAAGGTAAATGTAGCTGTTAACTTGAAAACTACCACTTCATGACATCACAAGGTGGAACAGAGCGTTTTGAGCTTTGGAGATGTAGACAGACTGAAACAAAATACAACTCCAGGTATGTTTTTGATGAGGTAACAACATTATAACACGGCCCAAAGCTCACAAGTGTCTTTTTTGTGTACGGTGGTTCCTCGTTTATCGTGGGGGGTTATATTCTAAAAATAACCTGCAATAGGTGAAATCGATGAGGTATCAGCTTTATTTTTTACAATTATTCTATATGTGTTAAGGCTGTAAAACCCCTCACCACACACTTTATACACTTTTCTCACACAGGCATTAACATTTTCTCACATTTATCTCTCGTTTAAACTCTCTCAAAGTTCAAACCTCCGTCGGTGCCTTTGTCGGTGCAGAACGTTTCATCGACATTGTGGGTTTTTGTCGAGGAGAAAACTTGCAAACATACAGCACTTCAGAGTCACATTGCGATCCAACATTTATGTAAATTTGTCTGACACATTCTGTACTGTACAGGAGACACGGAGGAGACTGATGGACAATGGTCTACAGTCCCTCAGCCAATCAGGACGCAGAACACAATGGTCTACAGTCCCTCAGCCAATCAGAACGCAGAACACAATGGTTTAAATGGTAAAATGGTCACATTTTTTATAGCGCTTTTCTACCTTTCAAGGCACTCAAAGCGCTTTACAACAAGGAACCAGTCACCCATTCACACACACATTCACACACCAGTGTACGCAGACACTGGGGGCGAGGTGGGTTAAGTGTCTTGCCCAAGGACACAACGACAGCATTCATCTGTGAGGGCTGGAATTGCACCGCCAACCTTCCAGTCAGTGGATCTAACCACTCAACCAATGATGTTCATGTAGAGAGCGGGATTTGAACCGCCAACCTTCGGATCAGTGGACAAACACTCAACCTACTGAGCTACTGTCGCCCTCAGCCAATCAGGACGCAGAACACAATGGTCTACAGTCCCTCAGCCAATCAGGACGCAGAACACAATGGTCTACAGTCCCTCAGCCAATCAGGACGCAGAACACAATGGTCTACAGTCCCTCAGCCAATCAGGACGCAGAACACAATGGTCTACAATCCCTCAGCCAATCAGGACGCAGAACACAATGCACGTTCATAACCGTGATATAGTGAGGGACAACTGTAATATAAAAGCTTTAACTATTTATTAAGATTTTATATTTTAAACAAAACAGATTATTAAAAAACAGTGACAACATTTACACCATACAGTTGGAGACATACAGTAATACAGTAATCCTGGATCATCCTGGATTTGAAGCTTGAGTGCTCAGAAAATGTCCGTTTTCCCTACCCCCTATCCACGCCTACAAACCTTAAATATCTCTACTAGTGTATTTACCTTGGACTAAAATTAAAGGGAAAAAAAGCTTGAATGAGAGGATGTGTCCAAACTTTTGACTGTTAGTGTATATTTCACATTGTCTCTCATATTTGGAAGAGAATATTTACAAAGTGTGTCTTGACCTTAATGATCAGCTTCAGGAGTTAACTTCTGCAGAAGGATTTCTCTTTTTATTCATAGTTTTGTTCTCCACTCACTTTCTCTGGTTGGTACCAATTTTGATGCCACACTGACAGGTTAAAATATATATAATGTATAAAATGTATGTAATAGGCTTTCATTTTCCACACAAAGTTTCATTAATATCACCACGTGGTTGTACAGTTCTGATGTAGACCAAGACTGTTCCAAGTTTTCCATTTTTGTCTGATTTAACCAGCCAAAAAAAAAAAAATAAAAGAAAAAATCAATATTGCGCATTCATATGTTTTACTTTGTTTCGTAGGAGTTGGGTGAGTTCGGTAAACCAGCGTTCTACGACGGCAGAGTGGCCAAAGCGATCGTGGACGTGATCAGAGAAAATGGAGGAGTCATGACTGAGGAGGATCTGAAGAGACACAACAGTGAGGTCATTCGTCCAATCAGCATCGACTATAAGGTCAGTGTGTTTGTCACTGTGCCCCATGGTGTGTGGCGAATATAACAAAAACTGCCACAAAGTTTGACATTTATTCTGTTGTAATCGCAGTGTTCAATACAATTCAAATCAAAGTGTCTTCTGAATGGGGAAAGGTCCTTTGTGATTCCTCAGTTTGTGCTGAATTTATGCCAAATTTTGATATGCACAAACCCAGAAGCTCTCGCACAGGCTCACAAACGCTTGTCATTTACTACGGCAACACATACACGGACAAACTACATGTAATATGCATCAGTTAGTTTTATTTTAAGTTAAATATAAGTCCAAAGTTTGTGTAAACACCACATTTAACTCCTAAAAAGCCCGAGCTAACAGTTCAGTGCAGAGAAACATGGAGGTTAACTGGTTTTGGTGTAATATTTAAGTGTTTTGCTGTTACAAAGATACAGCATTTTACAAGTTTTTTTCTAAAATTAAACATTGAGAAACTTTCTTTGCAAACTCCATTTAACTTAGATGAATGACTTCAACTGACAGAACATTTTCAACCATTTCTGGCAATAATGAAAATAAAGTCAAAGTATCGACCAGCATGACTGACACAAATTTGGCAAATGGCTCAAACTGGGGAATGGCTCCTGTCCTTCATTTTAACTTATTACATCATTAAAGTCTAAACATGATCACAGCCTGTGAGACTGTGGTAACATGAGCAGTGAATCATTTAAACCCACCTCTTTTCTTTTAACACTAGCCCATGAGCATAATATCATGACTGAAGCAGTTTTAAATGTGTCACTTATTCCCTCCACTGAAGGACTGACTCCAGATCAAACACTCAGCTCCATAGTCTCTGTTCGTGGTAAACTCTGTGTACTGTTAGATGAACACACTGTGTGTCCAGGGTGTGACTCTGTGGGAGCCTCCTCCGAACGGGCAGGGACTGGCCGCTCTGCTGCTGCTCAACATCCTGGACAACTTCCCCCTCAAAGGTCAGGCAAAGGGCAAAGGTCAATGTTTAGTTTTACTCTCTATACTAACGTGTGTCGACATTATATAGTATCAATCTATAACAATCTATGATACTTTAAAGAAAACATACTTTTGGGTATTTAGTATTTATTTATTCGAGAAGGACAATGCACATTAATGAACATCTTTATTAAACAAATGTAAATATACCAGATTATAGCTACCAAACTAATTTACATAGCTGCTGATTGCCTCCATAGAGAAGTTTAATGCCATACTGTGGAACAATCCAGGTAAAGGAATAATATCTCCATGGAGAAACATCAAGCAGGTGGTGGAGCTTCAGCCAGAAAAGTTTCATAGTGCACCATTACGACTTTTAAAGCTCCACTGTGTAACCTTACCATGAATGTGCTTGCATCTCCACGGCCCGGGGGACTCTTATTTAGCCTGGAGGTGGGTTTTCTCATGCTTGTCTCCATGGAAACGATGCTCCTTTGGCTAGAATCTTTCACAGTATGACCTAAAACTTACCTACCTCAATGAAGAATGTACCAGAGTGTGCTTTTTACTTTCTGTTTTCCATGTAGTGCCATCTCAAGAAAGTTACACGATGTTTCTTTAAATATCTAAATTAGGTTTTTTCCTGGCATTTTGACAAAAGCAATTTGTCTCATCTTAATTTCTCTGCCCTCGTTATGATCTTTACCTGTTGTAAAACTAATCTCCCGGTTCCTGCTAACTCTTGTGTGTTTACAGCAAAGGGCCATAACAGCGCGGACTACATCCACATTTTCACTGAGGCGGTGCGACTGACCCAGGTGGACGTCCTGCGTTACCTAGGCGACCCGGGTCATGTGACTGTCCCCATCGACGCCCTATTGGACAAGAGCTATGGCCGTTTAAGAGCCCAGAGCATCAGCACAGACAGGTGAGTCACGGTGCCAGGGAGGACCAGGCACCTTTTGTTTGTTTTAGATACTACTCCACACTGCAGATTCACCCACGGCAACGCTAAATTTACCTACTATAAATAAGTCTAAGTTTAAAGCCCCACTGTGTAACATTTCCGCCATTATGATGTGGACATGTGAGCTGCGGTGCCCGAGAGGACCAGGCACCTTTTGTTTGTTTTAGGTACCACTCCACACTGCATCGTCACCCATGGCAACAGCTAAGTTTGCCTACTATAAATAAGTCTAAGTTTAAAGCCCCACTGTGTAACATTTCAGCCATTATATGTGGACAGGTGAGTTGCGGTGCCAGGGAGGACCAGGCGCTTTTTGTTTGTTTTAGATACCACTCCACACTGCAGATTCATCCATGGCAACGCATTCACCCTCATTTAAAAGATTAGATGATGCAAATTTGTTTTATTTTTATCTTTTTAAGCTTTAGACAAAAGTCAGACTAAAGTTGTATGTGTTGTATGTGTTGTATGTGTTGTGTGTGTTGTATGTGTTGTATGTGTTGTATGTGTTGCCATTATGATGTGTGTGTGTGTGTGTGTTGGTGTGTTGAGAGTGTTGTTGTTGTTTGTGTTTGTTTAGGTTGTACTCCACACTGCATGTCACCCATGTGTTAATGTTTACCTTGTATGTGTTTGTCTGTGTGTGTGTGCCCCACTGTGTAACATTTGTGCCATTGTATGTGTGTTGTATGTGTTGTATGTGTTGTATGTGTTTGTGTGTGTGCCTGTGTTGTATGTGTTGTAGTGTATGTGTTGTATGTGTTGCATGTGTTGTGTGTGTTGTGTGTTGTGTGTGTTGTATGTGTTGTGTGTGTTGTATGTGTTGTATGTGTTGTATGTGTTGTATGTGTTGTATGTGTTGTATGTGTTGTATGTGTTGTATGTGTTGTGTGTGTTGTATGTGTTGTATGTGTTGTATGTGTTGTGTGTGTTGTATGTGTTGTATGTGTTGTATGTGTTGTGTGTGTTGTATGTGTTGTGTGTGTTGTATGTGTTGTATGTGTTGTATGGTTGTATTGTTGTATGTTGTGGTGTTGTATGTGTTGTGTGTGTTGTATGTGTTGTATGTGTTGTATGTGTTGTGTGTGTTGTATGTGTGTTGTGTGTGTTGTATGTGTTGTATGTGTTGAATGGTTGTATGTGTTGTATGTGTTGTATGTGTTGTGTGTGTTGTATGTGTTCTATGTGTTGTGTGTGTTGTATGTGTTGTATGTGTTGTATGTGTTGTGTGTGTTGTATGTGTTGTGTGTGTTGTATGGTTGTATGTGTTGTATGTGTTGTATGGTTGTATGTGTTATGTCTGTTGTATGTGTTGTATGTGTTGTGTGTGTTGTGTGTGCAAATTTTTTATCCCTCTGAACCCACAGATATTGAAGTTAAAGTACTGGCAACTTGTATGTCCATATACTGACAATGAGAAAAACATTTATGTGTCCTCTATCTGCAGGTTTAGACTCTGGCAACCCAACACTACCACTACTACTACTACTGCTACTACTACTACCGCTACTACTACTACCGCTACTACTACTACCGCTACTACTACTACCGCTACTACTACTACCGCTACTACTACTACCGCTACTATTACTACCGCTGCTACTACTACCACTTCTACTACTACCGCTGCTACTACTACCACTATTACTACTACCGCTGCTACTACTACCACTACTACTACTACCGCTGCTACTACTACCACTATTACTACTACCGCTGCTACTACTACCACTACTACTACTACCGCTACTACTACTACCACTACTACTACTAGCACTACTACCGCTACTACTACCGCTACTACTACTACCGCTACTACTACTACTGCTACTACTACCGCTACTACTACTACCACCACTACTACTACTACCGCTACTACTACTACCGCTACTACTACCGCTACTACTACCGCTACTACTACCGCTACTACTACTACCACTACTACTACTGTCACTACTATTACTACCACTACTTCTACTACCACCACTACCACCACAACTACCACTATTACCACTCCTCCTACAACTACCACCACTTCTACTACCACTACTACCACTACTGACATTGCTACCACTACTTCTACTACCACCACTACTTCTACTACCACCACTACTGCTACTACCACCACTACCACCACCACACCTACCACTACTTCTACTAACACCACCTACTACTACCACTACTACTAATATTACTATCAAATCTATAAAGCACTTTTTTGGACACTCAGAGGACACTCACGCGGGGTTTGACGTGATGAGGCTTTATCAGTTTTTGTAAGAGTTTCTGACAGAGTAAACGCTCCAAACACACAATAGATCTCTGTGGTGATGTGTTGCCATAATAGACCTGTGTATGTGTCATATGTTTGTCCTCACAGAGATATCAGGACAGGGACATGTGTGTCTCTGGCGGACTTTGGACCACGGCTCTTTATCTCCTCTTAAACAAACACAAACACAGCACAGGTCTATAAAACTCCATAGTAATTCTCTGTTCACACTCATTACATTCACCACAGTTTAATATGGACGTTATGAGCTTGTTTTATTTTATGTGAACTTTATAAGCGTGTGGTTATTGACACACAATTAAAATTCAGTATCACTTTACTAACATATTTTGATTTTTAATTCTAATGTAGAGGAGCAGGTCTCGACTGCACATAAAACAAGATTATCAGATGTAAACTATAACAGTAAGCGTTGTATATTTCATATTGTGAGGTATCTTTTATGAAATATCCTTATTAATAAAGTACTACAATCCACAGTTGAACCATACAACTTTTTCCTCATTTTCAGTATATGGACGTCTGGGTTGTCTTGCATGACTATTATATTATTAATTTCTCTTTGTTATTTGGGCTGATTGGGACCTGATAAGTGTAAAAATAAACAATTATCTTTGTACATTATGAGAAAAATTATGTCCACATATGAGGACATTCGTTCTATGTTTTAATCATTTTGATAGAACAAAATAAAATCACATTTGAATAATGATTTGCGAAAACTATTTATTAAGTGCCTGAACACAGCAACATTTATCTTGAGTAAAAACAAAATGAGAAAAACAACAATTATGCCTCTTGGTACAATGTGTCTCATTTGAAGTGGTCCTGACAGGTGCAGGAGACACACGCCTTTAACAAAGTCCGTTATACTCTTCTGTTACCTTTATTTGACAGTTTAATGACCTCGTGTGGACACCAGGACTTTGTAAAGAAAAAAAAAAAAAGTAGTGGCCCAAACAACCGTGAGTGCAGAGTGATGAAAGATTTGCACTGTTACCATAGCAATTATTAAGATATCTAAAACTAAATATAATATTGTATGAATAGTGAAAAGGTCCTCAAAATGGTGCCAACAAGAAGCTAACCCCATGAGCAGAAGACACACATACAAGTTTGTCTCATTCTCAGTTTATGGACAGGCCTCATGTGAAGAACCTCCAGACTTCACTCACTGAGCTGCAGAGGCCGCACTAGCACTGGCTGTCTGCAGGTGCTGGGGTTTAGGTAGAGACCGTTCAAATCAGTGCGACCTCTTTTAGCCTTATTTTACTGTGTGTGTTTTATGGGGAATAAAAGAGAGTGGAGCAGGAAATGACAGGTGATGTTTACAGCTTCAGTTGCCCGGAGACCACAGTAGTTTGGTCTTATGTCACATCACGCAGTAGTGATACTTTTAATGCCATACTGTGTGACATTCAAGGCAAAGCGATAACATTTACATGGAGACCAGCACATGCACATGGCCGACCCCTGACAGAAAAGTTACACAGAGTTCTTTAAAGTCTACTAAAGGTGAATTTGCTTTGTTTCTATTATTATAATTGTGCACAGGACTATCTCATTAAATATTTAAAGGTCCTGTATCAGATTTTTACTCTTAAAAACTCTTGGAACATGGAAAGCAGAAGTAGTTCATTGCACCGTTTGCAATGGTCCAAATGCATAATTTTCTTTCTTAACAAATTCTTACCTTTCTTAATTTTTCACCACGCTGAGCTTTCAAGCCAGAGCAGAATTTTTTTGTCATACTAATGCTAACAACAACTAGTATGCTAACAGTGCATCACTTCCTGAGCATAAAAAACTTAATTTGCGGATGATAATAACACTTAATCTCCTTTTGACCCTAAGATCTGCTTTTGCAATATTACAATTTTACTTTATTACATGAAAAAATACATTTTTTTTTTTTTTAAGTTCTATATTGACTCTTTAGTTTTAAGCCATCTTAGAATGCTGTTACCTCCTCAACAACAAACCTGGAGTTGTGTTTTGTTTCATTCACACATGTTTGAGTAACACTTTATTAATAGTCTGTCTATATCTCCAAAGCTCAAAATGCTCTGCTCCACCCTGTGATGTCACAAAGTGGTACTTTTCCAGTTAACAGCTCCTTTTACCTTTAGTTCAGTAAAAATTGGCAATTTCTTAGCTGAAATAATCCAAATGAGACTAGTGAAGATGTATGGAGTTTAAAAACACAGTGGAGCACTTCCTGTTTCACTGCATGACATCACAAGGTGGAACAAAGTGTTTTCTGTTTGAGAGAAGAACTCAAAGCCTAAAAATGCAGGGTTTGTGTGTTAAACATTTGCATGAAACACAACTCCAGGTCTGTTTGTGACGAGGAAACAACATGATAACATAGATCAGAAGTGTATCGTGTTATATGGGCCGTTTAATTTGCCTGTTTCCAGGGCGATGGAGGGACTGAAACCCGGCCTGCCGACAGGAAGTGACACGGTGTACTTCTGTGTGATCGACAGCGAGGGGAACGCCTGCTCCTTTGTCAACAGTAACTACCTCGGCTTCGGCACCGGGCTGGTCCCCAAAGGCTGCGGCTTCTCTTTGCAGGTCTGAAACGTGAAAGCTCGTTATATTATTACTGTCATTACATCAGCACACAGCACTCAGGGTCTAATCAGCAAACCCAAACACAGCTACAGGACGTCATGTGTGCTCAGCTGTAGGTCAACTTTGGAGCTGGTGTCAAAAGGCCAGAGACGTCGTTACAACATAGGGCTCATGTTTCAGTGTCTGGCAGTGGTTAAGTTTAGATTTGTAATGATGATAAGCTAAAGTTGATCAAAAATGTATTCAAAATGTAGATTGTATTGTGTATAAAACAGTTGGTCCATAGACTTTTGACAGGACAGTAGCGTTAGTAGATAGAGACATGCACATTTCTTTTCTTTTTTCTTTCTTTATTTGTCAGGGAGCATGTACTCATTCATTAATCTTACAAAACAAAAGATGTTTTGTACCAGATTTACTACTGCTCCTTTCCCTCTGCAGTCCCCAGGCAGGTGAACACACATTAAAATACTAATTTCACTTCACTTACATTATAAGACTAACATTTTATCATTAACATTAGCAGTAAAATACAATAAAATGTCTAATACATGATGTTTCCTACAATATAAAACATCATTATGTGCAGGTTTATACAGTGAAACAGAACAGCACAAATGAACCAGACTGATGTGGACACGTTCGATGATCTAAAATGTACTTTTTCTAGTAAAATTATTCAACTCTACAGACAATTTCAGACTGTCTGGAGCTGATTCCACTGTCTGATGGTTTGAAAAGAAAAGGCTGCCTGAGCAAAGGCCGAGGACATCTGATAAAAGTTGCGTTTGCGTGCCAGGTTCAAAGACGAAAACTGTAGAGAAAGAACAGATCTGCACTGCAAATAGAGCTGCTAAACTGACCTGTACCTGGAGGACTAAAGAAGAGAGTGAGGAGAGAGGAGGTCTGGAGGTGTAAGGAAGCCCTTTGTCTGAATAAGAGCTTGACACTGAAACGTTGCATTGTGGTGCTGTTAAAATAATAAAAAGTTGGGAGCTCGGATGTTATTTCTTTTCTACAGGACAATAGTGAAATGTGGAGATCAGGGAGACACATTTCCATTACCACAATATTAGAATAAAAGTCTGATTCAAATCTAATGTAGCGGAAAACCTGATTTTTTTTTAAGTACTATGTGACATAACACAAGACTGCCCGGATTACAGCCAAGTGTTGATCACAAACACTTGACTGTAGGGGCGGAGTTTGAAATATGGATACCAGTTAGACCAGGGGTGTCAAACTCAAATTCACAGAGGGACAAAATCTAAAAAACGGACTAAGTCGAGGACCAAACAAAAGATTTATTGAAAATTTTCAATAACATATTTTGCAGAAGGGATGGATTAAATTTGAGTGAAGCGACAGGTAGCAGATGCTAATAAGTGTTAACAAGTGGTGGGGGCCGGCGCCAACACATTTGCAAAGCATTCTGGGATTCGTAGTATTAGAGGTGTGTGCACTATACTGGCGTGGCGGAGAGCTCTAATATATATTTGATATGATCTCGCAGGCCAAATATATTTATATAGAGGGCCAAATTTGTCCCGCAGGCCTGAGTTTGACATGTCTGAGTTAGAGTTCCTCCAGACCCCTCCTCCCTTTCACTCTTCGCTTTAGTTTTCCAGGTACTCCTCAGTTGAGCAGCTCTATTTGCAGTGCGGTTGTGGGCGGAGTTTAGGCGTTTAGTCCCATTTCACTGTTAGGTACAAAAGATTAAAGATGTCATGGTGTCAATATTAGCTGCACATGTTTTTTATTGTAAGTGAAAAACTAATTGTTGACAGTGTAAAATCCTAAAAACAGCCGCATTGCCTTGAGATGTAATGTATTCCAAAGAAACATAAATGGTCAGTAGTGTATAGACTTTTTCAAACTCAGCGTTTTACTTTGTCTCCACAGAATCGCGGAGCAAACTTCTCCCTGATCCGAGGACATCCAAACGTCATCTGTGGAGGGAAGCGGCCGTACCACACCATCATCTGTGCTCTGCTCACTGACGCAAAGACACAAGAACTCCTGGCTGCTCTGGGGGTCATGGGGGCCTTCATGCAGCCACAGGGTCATGTCCAGGTACAAACCCATTAAGATTCTACTGGTTAAAGTGATAATCGTGGTTAAACAGGCACCACACCAACTGTATTTATGAAGCACTTTAAAAACCTTATAGTTATCAAAGTGCTAAGGACAAAATTTAGAAGCAAAAATACAGTAACCACATTAACTTAACATTATCATAAAGTTTGATTTCATGAAGCTGGTCAAAGGTGATCTATTAGACAAAGTGAACAAAGCAAATGAGGAATTTCACTGGTTTCACTTGTCTGATCGTGGTGTTACTAACAGTGATTAATATATTTTTTTAAAAGTGGTGTTTGTTTTTTTTTGACGATAATTGTAACACAGAAGTTTGATATGAATGGAACAACATGTCATGAAATGTGTAGTAACTCCAGTGGTGGAAGAAGTACTCAATTTCATTACTGAAGTAAAATTACAAATACCAGAGCAAAAAATACTCAAGTAAAAGTATCACATTAGAAAATCCACCTCGTGTGGCCTTAAAAACATGGCCAAAAGTCAAGAGACAATTTTGCGTTATGTAGGACCTTTAAAAATTGTTGAGTTCATATACACTGCTTGGCCAAAAAAAAGGTCACACACTCTAATATTTGCTTGTTTTGCCTTTAGCTTTGATTACGGCTCATTCGCTGTGGCCTTGTTTCGATTTCGCTTCTTCAATGTCACAAGATTTATTTCCATCCAGTGTTGCATTTTTTTTTAAATTTTTTTTTTTGCTTGCTTGTCAGCTTTGCCTAAATAAGACACTTTTATTGTAAGTCAGCCTCAGATCTCCCTGTTTCTTCTGCCATGACTCGCCCCTGGATCCTCGAACATCACCTGCAGTAGTTTATCTGACCCAGTGATACTCTCACCTTCATGTTCTTTTTGTACTAAACATGTTTAAAATACACTTAAAGCATGTAGCGATTTTGATTTTTTGCAGTTCTCTTTGAATTGCTCTTTTTTTCTAGCTGTTTTTATTTGTATATTTTTGTTTTGCTCAAATTATGAATGTGTTATAAATAAACCCTCAGCCTTTTCAGCAGGTCTCACACAGTAATTAAATGTACTTTTACTTTTCACTCCTGTTCAAGATGTAGTGGAGTCGAAAATACAGATACTTTCTGTCACTGTGGTGAACTGGACTCAAATGTCAGCCAAATGTCTTAATAGATATAACTGAAAGTGTCCTTCAAACAGGTAGAATATGGGTAATCAGGCAAACAACAACTGAGGAATGATGTCTTATTTAATCTCAACAAAATCTCATCCAACACTGGGAATACAACGACGGGAACAGGCTCGGGAAATAAGCTCAGGAACTGGGACTAAAACAGGGATAAACGCAGGTGCAGAGTGGCAGAAATGCAAACAGATAATTTCAGATGAGCTCGAGAGTTGCTCTTTACAGGTCAACAACCTGAACTGGGGGGAGTATATAAAACCTACCCAGGGCTGACTCGAAAAATTAGAGGCAGTTGCATCGAAAACAGGGAGGTAACGAAAGAAGTACTGGAACATGGAGCTGGAGGAGGATAAACAAACAGACAGAACTATTACACCTTCTGTCAAATCTAGTGAAGTAAAGGTAAAAAGTATTCACTTTAAAAAGTAAAATGTAAGTATAAATGTTATGTATCAGTACTTTAATACTTGTACTTCATTACATGCCACCACTGGGTAACTCACAATAGGTGCTGCTACATAGTATTTTTGCCCTCAACATCAGTTCATTTTATTTTTATTGAAACTAATTCATGATTTCATTCACTTAATTTCCAGGTTTTGTTGAACATGTTGGAGTTTGGGATGAATCCACAACAGGCTCTGGACGCGCCTCGTGTCTATGTTCACTACGACCAGAAAAGTACGACTTCTCTCTGGACAGAAACTCACAGCTGCTCTGGGAAATATCAGTTTTATGACGTTCTGCCATAAAATCTATTTATTATCCTCAGATTAATGATTCATATTATCCACATCCTCCTCACTGCTCTGCCTCTCTTTGTTTAGTCACACACAAGTTCCTCTAACACCCTCTAAAAATATATCACTTTTATTTGTAGTTTAATGCTGTATTTTTATTAAAGGGAGACTATGTATGTTTTTAGGTGGAGGGCGATAAAAGTTGAGTTGTGGTCTCGTCTCTGAGACAATCTGTTTGTTTAACACACAAACCCTGCATATTTACACTGAGTTCTTCCCTCAAATTATAAACACTCTGTTCCACCTTGTGATGTCATCATGTGGTAATACAGGAAGTGCTCCAGTGTGTTTTTAAACTCCACACACCTTCACTAGAATCATTTGGATTATTTCAGCCCTGGATTTGCCAATCTCTACTGAACTAAAGGTAAAAGGAGCTGTTAACTTGAAAACTACCACTTCATGACATCACAAAGTGGAACAGAGCATTTTGAGCTTTGGAGATGTTACAGACTAATAATAAAGTGTTGCTCAAACATGTGTGTATGAAACAAAACACAACTCCAGGTGTGTTTTTGATGAAGTTACAACATTATAACATGGCTAAAAGTCAAGAGGCTCGGACCTGTTTGCTAAGTTAAATCCAGGTGGTGACTTTTTTTGACTAGGCAGAGTATAGTCCCCAAGCTTGTCCTTATCATTTTACTGATTGTGTTGTTTTAAAGGTCCTATATTACACAAAATTGTCTCTTGTGAGCTTTTAGCCATGTTATAATGATGTTACCTCCTCAAAAACACACTGGAGTTGTGTTTTGTTTCATTCACACACACATGTCTGAGTTCTTTCTACATCTCCAAGGCTCAAAATGCTGTATTCCACCTTGTGATGTCATTACGTGGTAGTTTTAAAGTTAAAAACAGATAGGTTTTTTCTCTATAATACATTACAATAACTTTAAGCTGTTGCCTTTTTTTTTGTTTTACCTTGAGATCGCAACGGAAAGTCTCCAGTATCTTCTGTTACTGGAGTGAAACCGCTTCAATGAGACGAAAACAATGGCTGTAACTTCAAAATTCAACAGTTCCACAGTTGAAATGATTCTAGTAAAGGTGTGTGGAGTTTGTAGACACGGTGGGACATTTCCTGCATTACCACACAATGACATCACAAGGTGGAACAGAGTGTTTTCAGTTAGAGAGAAGAAAACTGTGTAAATCTACAGGGTTTGTGTGTTAAACATGTGAGAATGAAACAAAACACAACTCCAGGTCTGTTTGTGATGAGGAAACAACATTATAACATAGATCAGAAACAGCGTAACACGGGCCCTTTAAAAAGGATTTGAAATTGACATTGACAAAAATATTACATGATCACTATCTTCTATAATATTTTACCCACTTCTAATGGCGACTTTTAGTGTTTGATCCTGTTTTGAGCCCAGTTTTGTCCCGACTTAGTCTTGGCCTGATCCTGTCCCAGTTTAGTCCTGGTCTAGTCCAGGTTTAGTTCTGGTTTAGTCCTGGTCTAGTCCAGGTTTAGTTCTGGTTTAGTCCTGGTCTAGTCCAGGTTTAGTTCTGGTTTAGTCCTGGTCTAGTCCAGGTTTAGTTCTGGTTTAGTCCTGGTCTAGTCCAGGTTTAGTTCTGGTTTAGTCCTGGTCTAGTCCCAGGTTTTAGTTCTGGTTAGTCCTGGTCTAGTCCAGGTTTAGTTCTGGTTTAGTCCTGGTCTAGTCCAGGTTTTAGTTCTGGTTTAGTCCTGGTCTAGTCCAGGTTTAGTTCTGGTTTAGTCCTAGGTTCTACACCCTCACATGATGATGTTTTTGTTTGTCTTGTGCAGATGGACAGTGGACTGTGAATTTAGAAGAAGGTGTCGACCAAAGTGTAGCAGAGGAGCTGAGGAGGAGAGGTCACAATGTTAACGGCCCAGTTACAGGTGGGTTATGGTCAGTGGTGGAAGGTAACGAAGTACAAGTCGTGAAGTACTGTTTTTAAGTAGAGTTTTTATGTATCTGTACTTTTCTTACGTACATTTTACAGTGAATACTTTTACTTCTCTACATTTGAGAGCAGTATCTGTACTTTTCATATGATTTGAGGGGTTATTTTACCATGTTCGTGGTAACATCCTGACTAAAGTTGTCAAGTTGAAGCTTTGACTTTGAGCAAACAATAAATAAATAAATTCATAAGAAAAAATAAGAAAGTGATTCATATTTTTACAGTTGACCGAAATATGTATAATTTTTAATCATTACATTTACACTTTAACAAATGAACAACACTTGCGTGAAATACCTTTACTCAAGTAGATTTTTTCATGTGATACTTTTACTTGAGTAACAAAATTGAGTACTTGATCCACTGCTGATTATGGTTAAATTTCAGAAAAATAGTAGTTATCTTCAAATCAAGAATGTACAAAACTTTCATTCAAAAAATTGATACAGAGCTGAAATGTTGCATCCCTGTTTCAGCTCAAGTAATTTTTTTTTCCTCTTTTATGGCTCTTCACTTTTAGGTCACAAGAGGAGACAGTTTGGGCGGGGCCAGATCATCACTGTGGGTAACTGGTGGGATCCATCTGTCAATCAAACAGATCGTCCAATCCCACGAGTGCTGTGGGCGGGGTCAGACCCCCGAGCAGACGGATGTGCTCAGGGATTTTAGAAACAGACACAACCATAAGTGTCTGTACAGTACAACGGGATGATCATTTAACAGGTTTAAAGATGGGGGTATTTTGATCTATTTATACTGGTGTTTTCTAATCATACAGTTTTTTAATATAAGGTACTTTTAAAATGACATGTTTAATTTCTGTGCTACTTCCCAAAGCCGTCGTTCATCCTCTTACTACCTCAACTACGATCAGTGCAAATCTATAGAACAGTGTTTAAACATTATTGTAATAATGTTTATATATTTTTATCATGTGCCTATGAAGTGTACTGTTATTTATTGTGATATTTGTACCAAAATATGTATTTGTCAGGTGTTTTAAAAATACCCTTTAGACGTGCCTTTTAACACATAGTAGCTGAAGTTTTGATTTTGATTTTAAATTTCATAAACATGTCCTATCTGTGAACCCACTGCAAATCAAAACAAGCTTTTACTCATGACAGTTGTAATGTGGATTTATTCTTAGTTGCAAAAATCTTGGACATGACTGGTGTTTTGGATTTGAACATGAACATTATCCAGAAACCAGAATGAGCCTCACATCAGTCATTTGGGTTGCCAGTTTCAGTGCCAAAATCCAGTTTTAAACCTAAAAGGGCTCTGTCTGATCTGAATCCTCACTACCTAAACCCAGCACCTGCAGCCTCTGCAGCTCAGTGAGTGAATTCTGGAGGATCTGAGCTTTGACATGAGGCCTGTCCATAAACTGAGGATGAATTAGCCTAAACCACATATGTCAAACTCAGGCCTGAGGGCCAAATCTGGCCCACGGTGTAATTATATTTGGCCCGTGAGATCATACCAAATGTGCATCAGAGCTGGCCCACTGGTATATAGCACATGCACCACTAATACTACAAATCCCAGAATGCTTTGCTAGTATGCTGGCGTATAGTCGAGACCGGCAAGTGCCCCTCCTTTTCTGTTGACTGATTAGCAACAAAGCTACTGGTCAACTCGGCCAAATTAATTACTACAGAGAGAGACATAATTTATTTTATTTATTTAAATAAGCAATGAACACTACTGATGTGTCTTTTATGTCAAATTTACTTTCTCTCTGTTTGTAATATCAAGCTTGAGTTGTTCCAGATTTTGTGTTTAAGCAAATCTAAAGTTTGTTTCCATGTGAAAAGATTAAACATTACACATCAGGTGCAGTCAATTATTCAATAAATATTGAGTTTGGCCCGTGAATTTGTCTCAGTTTTTAATTTTGTCCGACTATGGATTTGAGTTTGACACCACTGGCCTAGGATATAAACACTGTGATACCTGCGTTATGTCACTGAATTGTCAGTCTATGTTTGTTGTATCTGTCCCTATTCAAATGAACAATAAAAAAGGAGAAAAACTTGAATGTGTCTCTGTGCAGGTTAAGGCTCTGGCAACACAGGTTCAGTTGTGATTGTGATATTTTAAACTGTAAGAGTGAAGGCTACAGTTCCTTTAAAGGCCTAATAACAAGCTTCAAAATGTTTCCATCCTGCTGTGTAGTTGATCTGTTTGTCTGTTTGTAACTGCAGTAGAATTCCCTGTCCATAAACTGTATTAGAAAGTTGAATTATTATTAAAATGCCATTCTAAGCAATTGTGCAAGAACAGAAGCATGTCTTAAATCGGCTTAGAAATGTAGTTGATCTCCTTAAGTCCTGGTACAGAGCCGTCCGGACCATGAAAGACGCTGTGTTCGCTGTCATTTTTTTTCATAATCTGCGCTAATCTATCGCGCTGCAAACATGTCGTTAGCTTGGTGGTTAGCGCGGGTTGTTAGCGGTCACTTCCAGATTACAGGATGTGGTACATTCTTGGCGGTTCTAAACGTGACAATGTGCTTAATCTTTGTAGTTTGTAGAAGAGAAAGGTTTTGATTGAATACAGTATAAAAATGCCAAGGTTAGAGTCTGCGCCCCCTGCTGGCAATAGTGGTGAATGAGGTAGAGCTAATTTGAGGATGCGTGCTAGCAGATTGTGTCAGAAATAATGTAAACAGGTCTGGTGAAGGTGTTGTTCAGAATTTCCTGACTTTTTATCTACTGCTACCATCTTTGTCTCTATAATTCTCTCAAAAATATAACTCGAAGTGAAAGTGAACGCAAAATAAATTACACCCGCAAAGACAAAAGACTAAGGTCACAAATTTTCCAAGCTTTCGAAGTTTTCCAACTTCCAACCACCAGTTTTTACTTTCACTATGAGTTATGTCCAAAAGTGCAGTTTGGAATTATAAAGGGACACTATGGAACTTTTCTGGTGGGGGGTATTTATGTATGATATATGTATGTATCATAGACTGTATAAAGAAGTGGACTAAGCGAGTGTGACGTCACCCACAGCGTTCAGCTCCAGTCAAATGAAGCTCGTCGAGGCTAGAGCGATTATAGGGGCGAAGTTGGAGATGTGTTCCATATTTGGAATTCTGACCACGAGTATCATAGCAACCAAAGAGCCAATCCTGAGTGAGGCTGATGAAGGTGACGCCCCTTCCCGCCCACATCTCTGATTTAGAGCATGCGCTTAGCAACGCTGTCAATCAAACCTGTTGCTAACGCTAGTAGGAGTGACCTCATGGAAAGAAGGCGCCTGATTCGTCTGTTGTTCATGTTCGTATCTTGATTTACTGACACAAAAGCGAAATAAAACCACAAGAATCAGGTAAATAGCATAAATACGAACATTTTAAGACCAAAATGACGAGTCTGACAGCAGCAGTTACAGAGAGAGGGGCAACAGTGTTTCAATGTAAAGTGAATTGGAGCCAAAGTCGATGGAGCCGGAAGTGCACCAATGATCACCTCCTATTTGGAACGTGGCGGCTAGCACATTAGCTATGGCTGTTTATTTATACTGTCTATGGTATTAATTTATTTATCATCTATTATAAAAAAAACGCCTTTAATTGACAAAATGCAAATTAGACTGACAATTTCAGGCAGTAAGACCAGCAGAGGGCAAACCCACAACCAGAAAAGTACATTACATAGTGCACCTTTAAATATCTTTAATCATTTGCATGTTTTTGCTAAGTTTTTTTCCTCGTACTGATGTGTTGACAGATGTTTTAATGATCTCGATGTACTCCACAGCTGGCTTTCTTCACACTCATAAACCATGACTGGATTTGTTAAACAGACGTCCCTGGCTTAGCATCAGCTGACAACTTTTCCTCTAAATGTAAAAAACATTCTTTGAAAACTTCTAGACACATCCCCAGAACTGTGAACTCGTTTGATAAGTTTCCCCAAATCCTCCTCAAGATAACCACAAGCTGCTCCTTTAATATGTCAAGGAAAGCATTTATAATTTCGTTTCTTGTTTTGTAGGAAGCGTGTGGATAAGAAGCTATGGGAACGAACTCCTCCAGACTGGATCTTAGGAGATTTCTCAGACCTCTTCACCCATTGGTCCAGTGTTCCTCGTGCACTTCCTGTCTGTATCATTAAGCAGGAGGGGGGCTGCTTAACACTCCCTCACAAAACCTCTCATTCTCTGGCTTCCTCTCTCCCAGCTGCTTGGATCCACTCTAAACCCAGGACTTTGTTGGACTTGTAGCCCCAAAGATGTGCTGCTCGGTGGGATTCGCGCGGTCCCTAGGCATGGCCCTGGTGCCTCTGTCGTTATGCTCCATAGTGGCCAATCTGCTCCTGTTGTTTCCGATGGGGGAGATCACCTATTTGCAGGAAGACCGACTGTCCCAGTTCATCTGGTACTTTGGAGGGCTTGGTGGAGGAGGAGTGTTGGTGAGTGATAAGACTACTTCAAGTTTGGTTTTCTATTTATTTTCTCATAACTGAACCATTTTGTACACTAAATAAGTATCTATCTTTATATATCTGGATAACGTGAGTGGATATGTAAAACTGGACCCATTCTTTAAATAGAGAATAAGGAACATCCAAGGAAATGAGTATGATTTCTTAAAGTGGTGACACTGTGAGTAATGCATGTGTCTTGCCCAATGACACGACAATATTCATTTATGAGTTGTAGACAGTGGCGGAATGTAACAAAGTAAAAGTAGTAAAGTGCTTTACTTAATTAAAAATGCAAGTATCTGTGTTTTACTTGAGTACATTCATTTCACTGCATTTCTGAGCATGTATCAGTACTTTCTACTGCACTACAGTTTTGAACAGGACTGAAAAGTGAAAGTATTTTTATTATTGTTTGAGACTTGAGAGTTTATTCAGCACAATAATCAAAATCACTACATTTGACGCTTGATAAGACCTCAAAATCTGCGCAAAATACCTTTACTTTTTACTCTTTCAGTACATTTTTTTTTACTTAGGTAGATTTTTCATCTGATACTTTTACTTTTACTTGAGTATTTTAGTTCCCTGTTAAGTAACAAAATGGAGTACTTCTTCCACCACTCGTAGATGGAGTCAGAAGGAAGAATCCAACTTCATATTGATCAAAACTGTCCTCTCAAGTTGTTGTGTGGTCATTAAAAAAACTATTTGGATTCTGAAGAACTAAAACATATTATTTCCATAAGTGATTCATTAAATCCCCAGGTCAAATTTTTTTTTTTACTTTTAAAGCTGCTTTGGATGTTCAGTGTCCTTCCCAAACAGGTGTGTAGTTATCCGTAGTCTACATTCGAATTTAAATGCAGAGACAGTAGTTACGAAACATCCCAAGTAGGTCTAATTAAGAGCCTATATGCAAAATCTAAATGTTTACCCAATTCCACTTTACAAAGAAAGGGAGGAAATGACAGAACAATGCTTTCGAAAAGGAAGTCCTGCTCTTCCTCACGGATGACATAGTTACTGGCTCGTGTTCAGATCAGATGACTGCACACACCAGCACTGTATTAGCTGATTAAAAATAACAAATAAGTAGGACATATTTGTTTTTCATGGACTTTTATGGGACGCACTTTGGTCAGATGATGCTGTTTTTAAGTGTGCTATACAAACGAAACAGGATAGAATTGAATTTTCTTTGAACTGTGCTGCTTTATAACAGCTGCTGCTTTACAAGATTTGAGGAGTTTTTAACCTTGAACATATAATAAAAAGCAGTTCGGATGAGGATGTTTTTATTCTTTATTGGTCAGAACAGTTGTAAACTCTGAACCCATCAAGTTTATGTGTCAAAAGTTGCTCAGATGCTTACTGTTGTTGTGGTCTTGGGCCAGACACTTCACCGAGCATTGCCACAGCTGCTGAATTGTTCACATGCACAGCAAAATCTGATTCTCGTCTGATTTTTGGACCTTTAAGATTACGAACTGACATGCAAACTGCGGAAATAGTGCATGATAAAAGGGACCATGATCAGAAGGAAATGACATTATTTGGCTTTTTACTTTTAAATCTTCAAACTCCAAACAGACATTAATCAGATTTTGAGGAAATGATTAGCAGGTCAAGTTGAGCAGAGCGTACACTGTTGAACCATGTGACTCTGCTGTGTCCAATTGGTTATTTCTGCTTTAAGATGAATGAGACGTGTATTTATGGTGCTGTCTTTATGAGGCAAAACATCATAAATACATGGTGACCATATCAGCTCGGGGGCTCCACAGGGCTGTGTTCTTTCTCCTCTGCTTTTTTTTTTTTTTTTTTAAATATGATGAGCAGTGACAAGGTAGTTTTTTTTTTAAAGAAGGTTATCATTGGTGAGCTAAACTGGGGCCACTGTCAGATCGTGATTGGCTGCAGCCTCCCATCTCTCCAGGATCTGTATGTCTCCAGGACTCGGGGGTAAGCAGGTCAAATCACAGCTTAAACTTAGACAAACTTCACTGATCCACAAGGGAAATGATTTGGACACAGTAGCTCTCACATTACAACATTATAGTAAATTGGCGATAAATGTGACAGCAAAATTTCAATCCAATATGGCCGACTTCCCGTTCATCATGGGGCAGGGCTCCAGTTCAACTTCAGGCTTGTCTCATGGTGCTCTATCTGTTCTGAATTTCATAAGTTTAGTCCAAAATTTGCCTGGTCTCACTCTCAAAGGGGTCCAATTTGCGGTCGTGCTGTGGAATTTCTTCGCATCGAGCATTGTTGGGATTTTATCAAATTTTTTACCAATCCTATACCTCCACATCAGAATTATTTTTGAGGAAAGATGATAATAATAAGAAGAAACCGATCAGGAACAACGCAACTGTTGTTCGTTACCGACTCGGGCTACTATTAATAAAGAGCAAAAATATAAATGTTAATAGTAAATTCAACATAACCAGCATTTATATAGCACAGATCACACAATACAGAGGATAAGGATCAATAAAACACCAATATTTCCTGTATAGCACGTATTAAATGCCAGGGAGAAGAGGTGGGTTTTCCATCTCTGCTGCTTTAAAAGATTTGTGGAGTTTTTAACCTTGAACATATATTAAAAAACAGTTGGGCTGCACGTGTTTTTATTCTCAACTGGACAGAGCAGTTGGGAATATGGCAAACTCACAACATCAGCTACAAGTTTGTGTATCAAAAGTTGCCCAGGTGTATACTGTTGTTGTGTTCTTGGGCCAGACACTTCGCCGAGCTTTGCCACAGCCACTGACCTTGTTCACATGCACAGCAAAATCTCATTCTCGTCTGATTTCTGGACCTTTAAGATTGCGAACTGACATGCAAACTGCGAAAATGGTGCGTGATCAGAAGGACCATGATCAGAAAGAAATGAGATCGTTTGGCTTTTTACATTTAAATCTTCAAACAGATATTTATCAGATTCTGAGGAAATGATTAGCAGGTCAAGTTAAGCAGAGCGTACACTGTTGAACCATGTGACTCTGCTGTGTCCTTAATCGTGACCAATTGATTATTTCTGCTTTAACATAAGATGAATGACACGTGTATTTATGGTGCCGTCTTTATGAGGCAAAACATCATAAACGCACAGATTCAGCTCAGGCGTTCCACAGGGCTGTGTACTTTCTCCTCTGCTTTTTAAAAAAATAATACAATACATGCTAATGCTAATGCAAATGATTTAGCACGAAAACTGCTAATTCACATTCACCTTTAAGCCACAACATCTCCTGTGTTCCTTTATTCAATAACATATTCATAGTAGGATTGGCAGAAGTATCGAAAATCAGATGCTAACTGAGACTAAAACTAGTATCGAAACTAGATACTAATTTGAGCAGGTGTCGATACTAAAAAGTCACATTCACAGGACAGAAATGAACCTTTCCTGAATATCTTTAGAATGATCTTGAGCTGTATCAGGACGAGTATAAGACACATAGACGAGTTTACACCCATGGACACTATGAACCTACTGGACGACTGAGGGATTACACAGATATAAAACCACATGGGAATAGAAACGAAAGTTGAAATGTTGAAAATTACATTCTATTGTCTAAAGAAAGAGTATTTTTTGTCATCACTGTGGTATCAAGTCTGCTCTTTAGTCTTGAAATGGAGTTTAAGTAAATTTAAGTATCGTGACACTAATCCATAGCTCCCAGCGTCCTTTTATACGGTGCCATTTTCGGGACAGCTGGCTATTTAAAAGATGTCACATTTTGTTTTTAATTGTCAATTGCTATGGCAACGGCCCTAGCGTTTCATCATTCCGAACCTCGTGGATTAACGCAGAGATCCCGGTATCAGCGAGCTCCCTTTGATGACATCAGTGATATCGAGCCCCAAACACAATGGCCGATGTCTGGAGTCCCTCGTTTCTCCACTGAGCGCTGGATTCTGGTTTTGTCACAGAAAAACGTACAACTTCCTTCACAGCAGCTCAAGTTGTTTGTTGTTTGTGAACAATGAGGGTCTGTGTGCGTAATCGGCCTGCTCCACGCTGCAGATCCAAACGACCTTAAGCCAAGAGAGAGCGGAGAGCGGAGAGGGGTGAGGGGTGATAATGAAGCGAATGTAGTGTACTCTTAAAGGGCCCATATTACGCTATTTTTTCTCTCAAACTGAAAACACTGTCAACACTGAAAACAACAATGATGTTCATCATGTGGAATACGGAAGTGCTCTATAGTGTTTTTAAACTCCACACACCTTCACTAGAATAATTTTTGATCATTTCGCCCTGTATTGCCACATCTGTACTGACTAAAGGCA
>JAIEZT010000007.1:30814116-30873629 GCA_019594935.1 Periophthalmus modestus | reverse complement strand
TCTCTGTTACTCTTTCTCTGCCTTTATCTTTCTCTCCTCATTCCGTTTCTCAAGTTGTGCTCATATGTCTCTTTCATTCTGTTTATCTCTCTACTAGCTCGTGTGTAGCTATATCTCGTCTGTCTCTCCTCTCTTTCTCTGTCATCTTTCTCTGCATCTATCTATCTGTGTTTCTCTCGTCTCTGCCTCTTCTGGTTAACTCTTTCTGCCTCTACTCTTTCTCTCTCTCTGTGTTTCTGCTCTCTGTTCTCTCTTTCTCTGCCCTTCTCTCTGTTTCTACTCGTCTCTCTGTTACTCTTTCTGTATCCTCTACTTCTCTGTCTCTTTCTCTGCCTCTCTCTGTCTCTCTCTCTCTGTTACTCTTTCTGTCTCTCTCTCTTTCTCTGTCTCTCTGCCTCTCTCGGTTTTCTCTCATCTCTCTCTGTTACGCTTTCTGATCTCTCTCTTCTCTCTGTCTCTCTCTTGCTCTCGCTCTGTGTTTTCTCTCGTCTCCCTCTCTCTCTCCTAAATAAACAGGTGTTAGCCCACTCCCTGGTGGCTTAGCTCCTCCCTCCAGACAGATAATAAAACAGTGTTCCATGCCCGTTTATCTGAACCAGAACTGATAGATTTGAACTTTTGCTACGGCTCAAACCTGGACGACTGAGACATCGCACAAAGTTCAAAGGTCAAAATAGTCGGTTTTGCACAATAAGCCCCTTTACAGAAGCTGACATCTCCTTCACCTGCATCGTGTAGCTCCCGTCCTTGTTGTAGGTGACCACCACGTTCACCTCTGAGGAGACAAAAGTTTAGACGGTTACCCCGGTTACGCAGAGGAGGGCGCCATCATTAGAAACACAAAGCAGGGTGCAGCCGTGACAGCCGCAGCAGATGGAGCTCCGGGCCTTGAGCTGACATTTAAAGA
Organism: Periophthalmus modestus; assembly: GCA_019594935.1. Classification (NCBI taxonomy): domain Eukaryota; kingdom Metazoa; phylum Chordata; class Actinopteri; order Gobiiformes; family Gobiidae; genus Periophthalmus; species Periophthalmus modestus. The sequence goes on along the minus strand of JAIEZT010000007.1, from coordinate 30,872,722 downwards.
AAACTGCACTCATTTACAAAAGGTCGTTAAAGCAGAACAGAGGAGGAGAGGAGGAGAGGAGGAAAGAGGAGGAGAGAGGATTAGAGGAGGAGAGGAGGAGAGGAGGAAAGAGGAGGAGAGACCAGGGAGGAGGAAAGAGGAGGAGAGAGGAGGAGAGACCAGGGAGGAGGAAAGAGGAGGAGAGAGGATTAGAGGAGGAGAGGAGGAGAGGAGGAAAGAGGAGGAGAGACCAGGGAGGAGGAAAGAGGAGGAGAGAGGATTAGAGGAGGAGAGGAGGAAAGAGGAGGAGAGAGGATTAGAGGAGGAAAGAGGAGGAGAGAGGATTAGAGGAGGAAAGAGGAGGAAAGGAGGAAAGAGGAGGAGAGGAGGAGAGACCAGAGAGGAGGAAAGAGGAGGAGAGAGGATTAAAGGAGGCAAGAGGAGGAGAGGAAGGAGGAGAAGAGAGGAGGAGAGAGGAGCCGAGGAGGAAAGACCAGAGAGGAAGAAAGAGGAGAGGAAGAGAGACCAAAGAGAGGAAAAGGGGAGGAGAGGAGGAAAGAGGAGGAGAGACCAGGGAGGAGGAAAGAGGAGGAGAGAGGATTAGAGGAGGAAAGAGGAGGAGAGGAGAGAGGATTACAAGAGGAAAGAGGAGGAGAGGAGAGAGAATTAGAGGAGGAAAGAGGAGGAGAGGAAGGAGGAGAAGAGAGGAGTTGAGGAGGAAAGACCAGAGAAGAGAGACCAAAGAGGGGAAAAGGGGAGGAGAGAGGAGGAGAGGGGGAAAGACTGGAGAGGAGGGAGGAGGAGGAGGAGAGACCAGAGAGGAGGAAAGAGGAGGAGGGACAAGAGAGGAGGAAAGAGGAGAGAGAATGGAGGAGTGGAGGGAAAAGGAAAGACCAGAGAGGAGGAAAGAGGAGGGGGGGGAGGAAGAGAGCGGAGAAGAGACCAGAGAGGAGGAAAGACCAGAGAGGAGGAGAGAGGAGAAAAGAGGAGGAAAGACCAGGGAGGAGGGAGGAGGAAAGAGGAGGAGAGACAAGATAGGAGGAAAGAGGAGAGAGAATGGAGTGGAGAGAGGAGGAAAGACCAGAGAGGAGGAGAAAGGAGAAGAGGAGGAGGAGAGACCAGAGAGGAGAGAGAAAGGAGTGGAGAGAGGAGGAAAGAGGAGAAGAGGAAAGAGGAGGACAGACCAGAGAGAAGAGAAGAGGAAAAAGGAGGAGCGAGAAGAGAGAAGAGTGGAGAGAGGAGGAAAGAGGAGAGAGGAGAAAGAGGACAGGAGAGAGGAGGAAAGTCCTGAAGTGTTTCATTCTGCTGTTTATTTATTGCAGCTCATGTTTTTTAACAGTCTTGTAGATTTAGAAATGTTTTTGAGGTTTAAATCTGCTCTTGGGTTTTTGTGTCCGTGGCATAAATAGGTTTCATTTATTACTGTTCATCGTCTGTATTTACTCCAGCGACATTGAACTTCAGAATGTGTTATGGTGACAGGCTGATATACTGGTATTAAAATACTTAAATCACTCGACACAAACACATTAAACCAGGCTCAGGCTCTTACTCTTGTCCCCGAGCTGCAGACTCATGTTTCTGCTCAGCTCCAGGTTCAGTCTGAAGCCGCTGCTGGAGCCAAATGGAGAGAACGGGTCTGAAAAAAGAGCACTCGTTTAGGATCTGAAGTGGGAATTAACACGTGTTTGAATGTGCACTGGTTAGATTTTCCTACTACAGCTGCACAATCGTTCCTTACAACAAAATGTATTAAAGACGCCCCATGCTACAGAGATTTTATTTTAATAGATTATTTTTTCCAGACCAAGGTTTAGTTAGTTGTTTCATCCTTGACAGAATCGACTGCTCACCAGCGCTGTTCCTCAGTTTGGTCACATGATGGCGCTGGACGTGGTCCAGTCAGCTGATTTTAAACAGGTTTTGACTCGTTTTCCTTAGTGAGTGGTGAAGGCAGGGACGATGGCGCCATCTGCAGGACGCTATCCCAGGTGTGTGAGAGTAAAAAATGCCCCCTCGTCCCGGTTTAACATCCTGGTTTTTACTCTCACATGTGGATACTGCCCTGAAGAAGACCCAAGACAGCTCCAAAATCTGTTTAAATCAGCTGACCGGACACGTCACAGCGCCATCATGTGGACAAACTGAGGAACCTTGGTCTGAAAAAAATGATCTATTAAGGTGACCAGAAAAGTTACGCAGTCCCCCTTTAAGTTGCAAAGGATGAAATGCCAATGCAAAAGAGTTTGTTTTGCTCCTTTACACCTTTGAACAAAGTAGTTATAAAAATCAAACCAAAACTTGTATCTTTTGTAGAGTGATTTAAAAAACATCACTTATCCTACACAAACTCTAAACTCCTCTCACCCTCTGCCTCACCCTCTCTCCACACCCCCTCTCCCTCTCGTCTCCTCTCTCCTCTCAGTGCCCTCTCTCCCCCCCTCTCCTCTCTCTCCCATCTCTCCACCTCTCCTCTGCCCACTCTTCTGACAACCCTCCAGACCTATCCTCTAATCTCCTCCCTCTCCCCCTCTCTCCTTCTCTCTCTTCTCTCCCCTCTATCCTCTCAACCAGTTTCTCTCCACCTCTCTCTTCTCTCCCCTCTCCTATCCCTCTCCAGTTTTTCCTCTCCCCTCTCTCTTCTCTCCCCTCTCTCCCCTCTTCCTCGCCCTCTCTCTCCCCTTCCCTTTCCTCCCTTTGCTCTCCCTCTCTCCCCCTCTCATTCTCTTCTCTTCTCTCTTCCTCTCTTCCTCTCTCCTTCCCCTCCCCCTCTCGGTCATTCTTAGTCCTGAGGTTAAAACTGTTACCATTAGACTCGTGTGTGAATCTGTGAGTGCCTCTCTGCTCCTGCAGCACCAGGCCCAGGGCAGCCTGACACAGCGTAGCCCCAGACGGAGCGCTCGGAGTCGGGGAAGAGGTCAGCGTAGTGCTGGGGGATGAAGCTGGTGCTCACGTTTCCAGCCTCAAACTCGGGGTGAGACGAGAGACTCAGCAAGAAGTCTATGTTGTGTTCAGACCCACGATCTGGAAACAGAAGAAATTAAATGTGATTTAAAATACAATAATCATCACAACAATTTGACATTTGACAAGTAGTATTTCCAGCAGAAAAAATTGCTATTTACCAGATTATACAAACTTTTAAGAACTTTATACCATCTTATAGTGCTTCCTTCACATTTACCCTCTGACATTGTATTTAATCTATATTCTTCTGTCCAATACATCATTACTCTAAAAAAAATTCTGCATAAAAAGTAAGTGTTCTTTAGGAAGTACTTTGATATAGATTCAGTATTTTAAGTATACATTTATACCACAATATATAATCAGTATGTCTGTATATATTGCTAAGCTTTTGCACGTCCAAACTCTATCTTTTTATACCACTTTTATAATATTCCCCCTTTCATAAAATGGTCTCGTAAGAATCAACTTTCTGACTCCACTGAGGCAGAATTCAGACGTCCCACCCATCGTGTTTCTAGGCCCTTAATGCAGAGCACAATCAGAAGTAAAGTAGCCTCAGAACACTCTTTAAAATCATTTGTCATTGTACAAAGAGATTTTAGCTGTGTTTTTTGGCCTCACGTTGTATTGTCTTAAACAGTATCTGAGTTTCTTCAGAGCAGCCGCTCGGGTCCTCTCTCCCAAACCACCAGTTTAGCGATCATGGGGTCGTAGTGAGCGGAAACTTCATCTCCTGCACAAATAAACAAAAAAACAAAACATTTTAGCAAAGATACAGTTATCCAAAACCTAAAATATAAAAGTTCTGTTTTTAACCTAATGAATCGAGTCTCTCAAACTCATTCCATTTTCTTAAGCTCAAGGACGTTTAAAATCACAAACAAACATGGGACATTTTTGCGTCACCTTAACATTAATACTACCAATATTGTATTGTCAGAATAAATAAAATAAAAAAAATAAGAATACGTGTTTTGTAACAGAACAGAAATTTTACTTTTTTGTTGTTGGCTCATTTATATCTAAAAACAAAAACTCACTTGACAAATATTCTATGAAACACTTAATATGTTCAATCAAAGCACTTAAAGCCACAGTATGTAACTTTTTTAGCCAAAAAATATGCAGAATAGGACTTTTTGGTTGTATTTACTGCACTGAAAAAACATGCGTCCTACTCTGGAACATTCTCCATGGAGACAAGACAGAAGTAGATGAGTTTATGTCATACTGTGGAAGTTTAAAGCCAAGAGAATTTGTTTTGGCTTTAACCTTCCACAGTATGACATAAAACTTATCTCCTTGTCTCCATGGAGATAGTTCCAGAGTATGGATTTAACAGTCTGTTTCCATGGAATCATGCAGGTGACATGCCACCTCCAAAAAGTTACATACTGCACTTTAGGCTGGAACAAACTTGCAAAGACAAAGCTCCAAAACAAACTAAACTAAAACCAAACAGCTCAAACTCCACAGTGAGATACAGACTGGACCATCCTTTTGTGACTCTCACTTCTCAGAAAGTTACATACTATCACTTTAAATAATAGCTAGATAAATACGTTTAATGCCATACTGTAGAACATTCCAGGCAAAACTATAACATCTCCATGGCGACAGACCCCACAGCAGAAAAGTTATATACTGCACATTTAAATCAGACCGAAATCACAACAGTTTACGAACCAAAGAGCTTATGACAAATATTACAACATTAAAGCTAAATTAACTAAAAAACACCAAACAGTGCTCGGATTTGACATTGAGTTTTTAGATCGTTTCCTCCTTTCATGTCCCGTACCTTCTCTGACCCCCGTCTCGATGCGCGTGTGTTCTGGTCCGCAGCAGGTGTCGACGAGGTGCAGCAGGGGGCCGGCTCCTGGCAGGAAGTCGTTGTTGGGGTCTTCAGCGTAGATCCTGGCCTCAAACGAGTGTCCCTTTAAGATTATGTCATCCTGGAGGAGAGGTAGACGCTCGCCTGCTGCCACCTACAGGCCACAAGAGCAAACGTCAGCCCGTGTCCTTGGATGTCCCCTCGCCCCTCAGACGATTCGGGAGCAGACAGGGACAAGCACTGAGGAGTTTTGGGATTTCAGTGATCCTGAAAACTGTGTCATCATTGAAATAGGAGCAGATTTGAGGAGATAAAAGGTGAAGTAAAATGAATGTGATGCCAGTATGAACCTGTGCATAACTCTAACTCAACACATGCTACATAGAGATTTATAGCAGGTTTAAGCACAGTTTAGTTATTTGTCAGTGTGGGGAAATGTGTCCTCTGCATTTGACCGATACTTAAAATGTCTCAGGAGGTCGCTAAATTTTGCGTAATATGGGACCATTAAAGATTAAATATAGGTTAAAAAAAATGCCATTTATACGATATTCAAATTAAAATGTCTCTGTTGGTGCAGTGTCCTCACCCGGAGCTGCCACTCCACCAGGTCGGTCCCTGTGATCATCTCTGACACCGGGTGCTCCACCTGCAGCCGCGTGTTCATCTCCATGAAATAAAAGTTGTGCTGAGCGTCCATGATGAACTCCACTGTACCTGCACACACACAGACGAATAAACACATATAGATAATTATACATCGTTGGTTTTGCTGACACCAATCGTGGGCATTTTCTATTCCTTTTTATTATTTTTTTTATAGTTTTATTCTTTTAGTCCAGTCTTGCAAACAGCATCCAACAATATTTGTTTTTTTTGGTTTGTTTTTTAAAATATTATATTAATGAGGTGTTTGTGTAGCTGTGTGTCTGGGCTAAACGACTAATAAACTTCTGTGTTGTGTTGTGTAGATAGATGAACTTGGCCACACTCTGGGTTTTGCCGTTCAGGAGGGGTTTAATATCTGTTTGAGACATATAAATATTACAAGCAGCCAACTCCAGGTCTCACAACGCCGCACACGTCTCCCCTCTGCTTTCCTCATAGCAACTGAGGGGAATCGCAATTACACAGGAAGAAGTGGTACCGCCAAAATAAAAGCCTCTGGCAAAAAAACAGCCACACAATAAACTTAAGCACGATCTTACTAGTAATGAAACAAGATTTGGGTGAAACTGACAAACCATTAGGACCACATGGGCGACATTTGCAGTCCTGATGGCTCCGGCCCTATGGTAAGAATCACTGCTATAAACCACAACACTTCAGACTAAATATTTCACAGTTAAATCTATGTGTATGTTGCGTAAATAAAGATGTTACTCATGTATTTCCTCTCACCTGCTCCCACATAGTTCACAGCTTTAGCCGCTCGAACAGCTGCTTCTCCGAGCCTCCTCCGAACCTCAGCGCTGATGCCGGGCTGAAAACACAAACACACGACTTTATCTAAGTAAATGAGCCGGATTCAACAGTTTATTTAATGAATAATTAACCGCTTACCCCGGGAGCTTCCTCTATGATCTTCTGGTGCCTCCTCTGAACGCTGCAGTCTCGTTCAAACAGATAAACTGCATTACCGTGCATGTCCCCAAACACCTGCACCTCCACATGTCTGAACACGGAAGAGGAAGAGGAAGAAGAGGAAGAAGAAGAAGAAGAAGAGGAAGAAGGAGGAGGAGGAGGAGGAAGAGGAAGAATAAGAGGAAGAAGAGGAAGAAGAAGAAGAGTTTTCTTTTTAAATGGGGTTTTCTACAGCCATTAGAGAGTTGTGTATATTATAATCAAAATATTGAAATACCGTGATTTTAAATGTGGTGAGACAGTGAATATTGTGGGACACTGTATCAATACGTCACCATGAGCATTTCTGGTTTATTTTAGAAAATCATTTTGTTTTATTTAGAGAAAATACACTTTTTATGCAATACACTTGAAACAGTCACAGTTTTTATTAAAATTGGTGTATTTCTCAGTAAGTTTTGCAGAATATATTATCACATGTTTGGCAGAATTGACATATTGTGATTGACAGGTGGATAACAGTTTAACTCACTTGCTTTTTGAACTTTGATACAGGAACTATTAATATAAGATCCCATGATTGTCTACATCTAAAAAGTGGCTGCACTAGAACTGAAAAAGGTTATTTTCCTTCTCAAAAATAGAATACATTTCAAGGACATGCAAAACTGGATAGATCAGTTGCCACTAATGCACTTTAATAATCTGGAGATAAACATTATAATCAGACTGCTCCTGTTTTTATTGTTTTAAATGGACCTATGTAGTTTGATTTGTTGTTTTTTGTTTGTATTTTTCTGTATTTTTAACTCATTACAAGGAGAGCCCATCGGAAATACATCGTCTATTGTCTATGTTATAAACATGGCAGTTATAACATGGCAGTTTGAGTAAAACGTTTTTCTTTAATAACACAGAGGACGGAAAAAAACAGCAGAGATTTCTACAGAACCACGAGTGAAGCAATAAAATTGATAAACTAAGATGGGGAAAGTTATAGATTGGTTCTGAATGAGACAAGGGCATTCGAACGGAGATTTGCTCTGCATTTTGAGATACTAACTACAAGTAAAGCGGCTAATATCTGAACGTACCTGGGGTCTTCTACAAACTTCTCCACCAGCATGACATCATCGTTGAAAGACTTCCTCGCTTCCCGTCTCGCAGATTCCAGCTGCTCCAAGAAATCCTTTTTCGACCGGGCAATACGCATCCCCTGCACACAGACAAAAACATGGTTTTAAAAGTCTAATACAAAAACAGATGGAACGTTTAGTCAAAGGTGCTGTTTTGATTTTTACTGTCCAAAAATCGTGGAAAAACAAAACTCGTTCATCTTAAATGGCTTCAGTGGTCCAAAGTTATTCACTTAAAAGGCCCATATTCCTCTATTTTCTGATCTGTTTTAAATGTTGTTCCTCGTCACAAACAGAACTGGAGTTGTGTTTTGTTTCATTCACATGTTAAAACACACAAACCCTGGCAGATTTAGGCTGAGTTCTTCTCTCAAACTTCTCTCTGTTCCACCTTGTGATGTCATCATGTGGTAATACAGGAAGTGCTCCACTGTGTTTTTAAACTCCACACACCTTCACTAGAATCATTTGGAAAATTTCATCCCTGAAATTGACAATCTCTACTGAACTAAATGTGTAAAATGTAGCTGTTAACGTGAAAACTATCACTTTATGGAACAGAGCATTTTGAGAGATATAGACGGGACTAAAAATAAAGTGTTACTCAAACATGTGAATGAAACAAAATACAAACTCCACGTCTGTTTTTGAGGAGGTAACAGCATTATAACATGACTTAAGCTTAAAGAGTCAATTTTGATAATATATGACCTTTAACCTTGTACATTCAGAGTAATTAAGCAAGCTAACCGTGCATGTCCTGATTATCAGACAATAAAATGCTTTCAAAATGGATGAAGTCACCATGCAGCAGACTTATTTTGACCTGGGGTAAGACACATTTAGCTCAAATACATGGGGAAAAAAATATCAGGTACAGGGCCTTGAACACAGCTCATCGATCATCGTCACACTGCCTGATGTAACAGGGCCTCACCTTCCCACCTCCTCTCTCACAGCTTTTGATCATTACAGGATATCCAATCTGAGCCGCCTCCGCCTGCAGCCTCTCGTTTGATTGGTCATCTCCATTGGTAACCACCAATGATTGGCACCCCAGCCGCTGACATGATGTGCTTGGGATGTGCTGCGAAAGAGGAAAATAACTTAACTTTTTAGGAATCTCACACTATTTTAAAGCACCACTGCGTAACATTTCAGGCGGCAGGCACATCATCTGCTTGTCTCTATGGAGATACACAATTTAAAGCCATAATTTGAGGCAAACCAGTAACATCTCTATGGAAACAAGCAAAGTTAGTCAGGTCTGTGGAGAATTAATTGAAAAATAACAATTTCTTTAGGAATCTCACTCAATTTTTAACAGTCAATTTCTGGCAGCAGGCACATCACCTGCTTGTCTCCATGGAGATACAAAAGTTAAAAGCCCTACATTGGAACATTCTAGGCAAAGCAATGACATATCCATGGATCACTCAAGCAAAGTTAGTCAGGTCTGCGGAGAGAGGCAAGCCCATTCACACCAAGTGAATACTTTTATTTTAGTTTATAAACTTTTAGTTTATTGGCTGAAAATGTTACACAGTGGTACTTTAACTCAAAACTAATTTAATCCATGTACACAACCTTTTGATGCCCATGTCTCTAATGGCAGAAGATGGAGGTCCAATGAAGATGATGCCTGCGTCTTTACAAGCTTCTGCAAAACTCTGTGTTTTATGATAGAAAACCATAACCAGGATGCACCGCCTACAAAGAAACACACAGAAGCACATAGAAAAACACACATAAAAAACACACATAAAAACACACACAGAGACACACAGAAATACAAAGACAATACACACAAAACACACACAGAGACACAGAAAAACACACAAACACACAGAAATACACATAAAAACACACACAGAAGACGCAGAGACACACAGAGACACACAGAAATACACACAAACACACACAGAGAGACACAGACACACAGAGACACACAGAAATACACACACACACACACACACAGACACACAGAAATCCACACAGAAACACAATGATGCATCATACTAATAATCAACTGTACTGTGGTTTTCAGACACTAAAATGTCATGATGTTACACTCCCAGATGGGGGCAGCAAGAGAGACGTGTTTTCTTAATTACACTGTACTTTGCCATGAAATATCCAAAAGGTAAATGCACAAATGTTGAACCTGATCATTTCTATTAGTGATGAGACTCAAGAACTCAGTGTGTTACAACAAACAGCTGCATTTTAACAATATTCATTAGCTTCCCCCGTCTGATAAATATGACTGACCTTATAGAATGTTGTGATGTATTCTGAAATCCAGCAATAAAAAATGGATATAAAAAAAGTAAAACACGTGGACTGTCTGAAAATACAGTCTGATGATGTCAACGCTGTAAAAACATTTGGACATGTTCCGATCTGCTCAGGAAGTAATGGAATTAACAAATAACCAAAAATTAGTAGTACTAAAGTGGGTGGTTTTTTTATATCATTATTATTATTAGGTTTGGCAAAAATATATTATTTTTGTAAAGTCATAAATTATAAGTTCTGAGATTAGCAATAATTCAACACAATAACAAGTATCATCGTCCACTACCATTTATTGCACTGATTTATTCATCATAATAAATACTTATGTTGTATAATGTTGTTTCTGTTGAGTCAATTCAATTCCATCTGAAAGCACCATGAGCTCTTTGCCTTTTGTCCTTATTTTACAACCAAAAGCAACTCATTTAGGGTCGAAAATATATTGAGCCAGCTGTTGTTCATGTTTAATATTGAGAGAATAGTTAGCGAATGAAACTAAATACGTCAAAGAATATTTAGAATCTCAGAGTCAGGACTAAAACATGGGGAATCAGCGTTTCAGTTTTATGCAGCTAAAACCTGGATTGAACTGTGTTTGATTTGTTGTATTGTGATTGTAATGTCTTTCTAATCTGTAAAGCACTTTGAATTACTTTATGTACAAATTGTGCTGTACAAATACACCTGCCTTGTCTATAGTTTTAAAAAACCACAGTGCAGAGTGTCAGTTATACTCAAGTCTTGCATGACTACAAAAACCACTCACATGTGACCCAGACTTTTTGGCCACCTCCAAAACCTTCTCCATAGAAAGATAACTCAGCTGAGACGCCGCTGGTCCAATGTGATACGCTTCATCTGCCTAAAAATCACAAAAACAACACAATTACTATCAAATACATTATTCAATAACCTGTTTAAAGCCCATGTACCTGATTTTACCGTCTTAAAACATGAAAAACAGAACTAGTTCATTTTAAAAGGTTTGCAGTGGTCCAAAGTTACTCCTCACTTACCTTATCCATTCAGGACATTCAAATTATTCACTGCAATGAGTTCATAAGCGCACAACTAGCATACTAATAGAACACTTCCTGATTCTCCAAAAATAAACCACTTTATAATAATAAGATGCAATCAGAAACACAACAGTCTCATTTCGACCTCGAGAGCTGCTTATACAATACATCTGTACTAGGACAAGACAAATTTTGCTTGTGTACAGCCACTTTAAATGCTGCGTGCTCCTCACCATGGCGACGTGCATGGAGTGTCTGTCTGCGTCGCTGTAAACCGCCACAGAGCGAACGCCCATCTTTTTAGCCGTTCTCATCACACGACACGCGATCTCTCCTCTGTTTGCGATCAGCACCTTCTCGATCCTCGCCCACACCTGCCGAAGATAAACCAAACAAAACACAGGAGATAAATGTTAAAATGTAAAATGAAAAGAACACTTTGGGGGGAAATACCAGAAAATATGATTATTAAGTTGTGTTTTTATGGCTGTTTTTCAGATGACGTCACATCATTCTATAGGCCAATAATAATCAATGCAGTAGGAGCAATTAAAAAATTAATATGGTGAAAATGACATTCTTTGTTGGAATACAGTTAGTTAGTTCTTGGGTCTAGACACAAATATAAATGATCAGATTCAGCATTTAGGAATTTAAACTTTTAGATATTTCATGGCAAAGTACAATGTAATCAATAGGGAAAACTGGCTCTTGCCTCCATCTGAGACTCTGTCATCATCACATTCTAGGATCAGAAAACCACTTCTCTGTTTTGCCAACTAACGTCACACAGGGCAGTCAGAGCAGATCACACATGGAAAACGGGGGGCAGTTGGCGCTATATTGGTTTTATATTGGCTTTTTTTTTTTTATAGCTCTTCACAGACTTTAACAGGAAGAGAGGGTTATTAATCTAATCTTACAAACTGGTTTAATATCGATATTTGGGCAGTTCATGCATGTTTCCTTAGAGTTTATGTTTGTTTAGATTAGCAACTAGAAGCAAAAATGGCAGGTGGCAAAAGCGATGCATAAAAAGTGAAATAGTATTCATAAATATTTGTACATGGATACTTCAATACATAAACAAAAAGTAGTTTTGTCTCATTCAGTAATTAACATGTGTAATATTTTTTTTACAAATCAGAATTAATTGACCTGCTTGTCTCCATGGAGAGTAATTATGTTACCAGTTTGGATACAGCAGGCGACACTAACAGACCAATTACAGGTAGGATGCGTTCACATTTTATCATCTTATTTATTTGTCATTACTTGGTCCTGTCTTGAACCCAGTTTAGTCTTGAACTAGTCCAGGATTAGTTTCAGATTTAGTCCCAGTTTAGTCTCAGTTTTCAGGTGGGCTACATACAAGTATAAATACACCCATAAAGCTGTTAGTTTAGGTGAACAGCTCTCACCTGAAGCCAGCCTCACGCCTCTTTTGGTCCATGACAGTTTCCTGCAGAGAGCCACAGTTTACATGTCAGCCTGCTATGTTTATGAAGGACAGAGGGGGACTACGGCAACAACAACTGGACAAATCTAATCATTTATAACAACAGAAGCATTATCATTGCATAAGAAATTAACTGCATGATCTGTAACACCAATGAGTCTGGTAAACTGACTTAAGGTTATGCACAGTTACAGTAGTAAACAATTAAAATTAGAGTTATGTTACTTTACTTAACCTTGCTGCTTAAATGTGTGTCAGCTTCCAAGATCGTACATTTTAAAGTACTAAATAGCCCACACACATGCATACGTCTTATAAACATGTATTTAATGTAAAGAAGCAGTTTATGAAGCTCATTCAGAGCTGAACTTGTCATTCACATTGATAGCTTAGCCGGATGCTAACATGCAGGTGGCGTTTGTAACCGATTAACATGACATGAAAATTAAGATTATTATTCACAAATAAAAGTGCATATATTAGGGGTTTTATTGCACTCACTGTGTAAATATTCTGAAGCCCTGTAGCGTGGGGAAGCTGAGGATAACCGCTGCCATAGTGAGCAGCTCCGAGGTTTGTGATGCTAACGGGCTAGCTAAATCTGGGCATTTCGCTGGGGGCGGGGCTTATGTGCTACGTCACCAGTAAGAATTTAGTAAGAAAAATAACATAATAATAATATAATAATAATAATAATAATAATAATAATAATAATAAATATATACCTACATATTTTTTTCTTTACATGTTCAGAATCCAACAATTTATGGAAAAAGGTTGAAGAATATTAACTCAAAAACAATTAACTAAGAACAAATCAACTGACTTAATCAACATGTACCACGAAATATTTCATTAAAACTGTCAAACTAACCTCTTATAAACCATAAAACGTAAATCCCCCCCTTCTTTTTCTGTCATTTATTTATGTTTTTTTTTTGTTTGTTTGTTTGTTTTTCATGTAGATCATTATTTCTGAATGATCAACAGTTCTTTTGTTTATCAAAATGTAGGTGTACTGTCTTAACATTGTACCTCATCAAGAACATGCAGGGCCTGTTAATGCTAAGCTACTTACAATAGTGAAAATCATACATAGTCGTACATAAAAAAAATAAATGAAAAAAAAAATGTTGGCTGTATTTATTGGCCTATTTTGAATCCTTACGTAGCTTGAATATTTTTGAACTTTTGTTTTGCAGTCTTTATTCTGTTTCTGTGCTTGAATGGATGAAAGGATGGCCAAAGGCAGGTTGTAATAGAATACAAAAATATTTGTATATGGCACTATAGTCATATTCCTTCACACTTTGAGACCTGTAACAGACACAGGCTCTTTTAAAACTGCAGTCTAAAGTTAATGCCAACTGAGCAGATAATAATAGATTTATATTAGTTTAAAGGGAAGGTAAAAGGGATTAAATCTTGATCTTGACCAGCCTATTTATTTAAGTTTTATTTATTTATTTAAGACTTTGATCTGCTAAATGTTTATTGAAAAGGTCTGTAGAACCACACTTTTGAAAAAGACTGAAATACCAGTTGTTTTTCCTGATTTACTCCAGAGAAAACAGAAGCACAGAGCTGTTAAAATGACTGAACAGTTCATTGATTAGTGTGGCGTTAGTGCCATCTGGCGGTGAGAGTGTGAATGTGCAGCCCATGTTTGACAGACACTTACAGCTTGTTTACTTTGTAAATAATAAAGTCAACAGTGTCTGGATCCACTGACCTGTGTCTCTGGACTGTTCTTCTGCTGTGAAGAAGAATAACAGGTTTATAATAATATAATAAAACACTTAACCCAGTCATTTAAAACAGCTCCACTGTGTGTTTTAAATGACTTTAAATGACTAATAAGCTACATATTTACAACATGAGCTGCCTTTTAGGTCAACATTCTTTAAATAATTCACTAACTGCATCTTACTTTCATGACACAATATTTGTTGCTTATTGGCCTGTGTTATTGACCAGCTCACCGTGGTGGAACAAAGTGAAAGTAGTAAAGTACTGTATTTAAAAAGCTGAAGTAATAAAGTACTGTATTTAAGAAGCTGAAGTAATAAAGTACTGTATCTAAGAAGCTGAAGTAATAAAGTACTGTATTTAAGAAGCTGAAGTAATAAAGTACTGTATTTAAAAAGCTGAAGTAAGAAATTACTGTATTTAAGAAGCTGAAGTAATAAAGTACTGTATTTAAGAAGCTACACATTTTCAGTATCTGTACTTTACTGAAACTAGAACTGAAAAGTAGAAGTAGCGTAGTATTTGTTTTATTATTGTGCGACACATTGAGCCTAATGAAAAGGCTGAGGAGTTTAAATGTTCGTAGTTTGAGCAAACAAAAATTTACAAATAAATGATTCAGTTGAACATAATTCCTCACAAATCTTTATCAAATCGATACATTTGAGCCTTCATTAGATCTCAAAATCTGAGCAAAATAGTTTTACTTTTTTTTCCCTTGGAGAGAGACCACTTTAAACTGGTACTTTTTATGTAAGTAGAATTTTTGCATGTGATATTTTTACGTTTTTTTTTTTGTTTTTTTTGTTTTTTTTTTCTTGTTCCGCTATCTGTACTTTTACTTTTTACAAAATTAAGTACTTCTTCCAACGCTGCTTGTAACAATAATCATCAGTTACCTTACACATGAAATTGCAGTTGAAAATCATATGAATTAGTGCAATATTATTCAGTTTCTTATATTAAAGGCTGGCAGTCCCTGCTCATTAAAAGAAAAAAAAAAAAAAAAAAAGATAATTTAAAAAGATAACGTAAGTGTGGGAAAGCTGCGATTGTAGAGAATGACCACAAGAGGGAGGTGTTTCTCCATAGATTTTATAAACATGGTTTTACAAAATCCAAGAGACAATCTACAGTTTGTTTGTTTTTCGTTTGTTTGTTTAATATTATGGTATTGTTTTTCCTAGAGTCACTTTTTCCTCAATTAATATCTTCTATCCACCATCTGATAAAAGGGAACTATCGAGCTCAAGGGCAGGTGAAACATTAATGGAAATATGAAATATACTTATTTTCAGCCAAATCAACCATTCTGAGATTTTTTTTCTTTTAAACCTAAATACAAGTCCCTAAATAAAGTTTTTAGTGAGATAAGCTTCATTTTTACATGGAAAATGTCAAACTCAACAAATGTTTAGTCTAGTGTCAATCAGATGCTGCCTCAGCACCAGCTGTATATAAACTCATTTATACCAAAAACCTCTAAAAACATCCAGGCTGGATCTGAAATCTGATGTTCCTCTGAGTATAGCTTGCTTGAACAGACGAAAATAGCCCAGAAATTTCTAAGTAGGGACTCGCAGACTTCCCTCACCCGAGACACTTCCTCTGGCTCCTCCCCAAGGAGTTACTAGACCAGCCTAGAAACATAGTCCCTCCAGTGTGTCCCTATGGCAGTGTGTCCCACTGGGACATGCCCGGAACACCTCCCCAGGGAGTCGTCCAGGAGGCGTCTGGAACAGATGCTGGAGCCACTGGCTCCTGTCCACGTGGAGGAGCATCGGCTCAACTCCGAGTTCCCCTATGTGACGGAGCTCCTCATCCTATTTCTAAGGAAGGGAGGAAACTCATTTCGGCCGCTTGTATCTGTGATCTTGTCCTTTCGGTCATTACCCAGAGCTCATGGCCATAGGTGAGGGCAGGAACGTAGACTGACCTGTAAATCGGGAGCTTCACCTTTTGATTCAGCTGCTTCTTAACCACGACAGACGATACAAAGACGATGCACAGGTTCACCTGTCAGTCTCACGCTCCATCCTTCCCTCACTCATAAACAAGACCCTGAGATACTTTTTCCGGTCGAGAACCATGGCCTCGGATTTCAAGGAGCTGGTTCTCATCCCAGCCACTTCACACTCGGCTGCAAACCCCCCAGTGCTGCAGGTCCTGGCTCAGTGAAGCCACCAGGACAACATCATCTGAAACAGCAGAGATGAGATCCTGTGGGCCCCAAACCTGACCCCCTCCGGCCCCTGAGCCTGTTCCCCTCCGGCCCCTGAACCTGTCCCCCTCTAGCCCCTGAACCGGACCCCCTCGGGCCCCCGAACTTGTCCCTCTCTGGCCTCTGGCTGTGCCAAGAAATTCTGTCCATAAGAACAATGAAGTCAAGACAAGGCAAGTTTATTTGTACAGTATAATTCATACACAAAGTAATTCAAAGTTCTTTACAGAATAATAAAAGACAATGAACAGAATGTTTTTGTCCCGAGTTTTAGGAAAAATAGGTCAGAACTGTCAGAGGTTTAAAAAAGAGAGATTTAATGGATTGAAAGATGATAAGAAAAGGGAAAGACCAAATGACACATTTTAAAAATACATTTATTATTTCTTGATAAGATTTGTTGTAAAAGCACCAGCCGGGTTTGTGGAGGGACAGAGGATTTAAACGCATTACATCATTTCTCTTAACTTCAAAGTTTGACCAGCTACATGTAATAATTAAAATAACATGTAAAAACGAAAATAACATGTAAAAACTAAAATAACATGTAAAAACTAAAATAACATGTAATAATAAAAAAGCATTAGCACAAAAAGTACAAACAGCGATCTAATGAACTCTATTACTTAACAAAATATAAATGTAAAAACTCATACTTTGCAGCTGATGTCATCAACATTTCCTAGACGTGTAAAGCTAACAGGAGGCACTGCTCTGTCTGAAGTTCTGTTACTCAAGTTAGACTTTAATCTGAGCTTTATTTTAACACAATCTGACCCGAAAGAATGGAACTACTTAGAACTACAACAGAAGAGCTGATCTGTGCAACTCAAACAAACACTCACATAACATTACAGTCACAAGGCAGCTGGAATTAGCCAACAGTTTTTCAGTTAGTGACTCATTTTTTTCTGTTGAAAATCAAACTAAACAGAACCATGAACCACTCGTATTGATCAAAATGTGTGGTTTAAATCAATTTAGCATTTTTCCTTGGGTCTTTGGGCAGTGTTTCCTAACGTGTACTTTGCGTCACCATGGGAACGGCTGAACATTCCACATATAGAACATCATGTAGAAAACTCCCAGTGTGATGTCAGTGCAAAGTATCAACACGGCTTAATCTGTAAATATCCTCTTGGTGACATATGGACAAAAATATTAAAAAAAAACAACCTTCGAGGAAATAATGTTAAAGTTACTTTTTTGCAGTGGCATGTTATAAAGTGCACTATGGAATTTTTCTGGTGGGTTTCTGCCACCTGCTTGTCCCACAGAGATGTTTTTGCTGAGCCTGGAATGTTCCACAGTACGGCATTAAACTTATCTGTCCTACATTTACTCAATAACAAAAGGTGATGTTATCCTTAAAAATAACTTGTAACCTGTAATTTGCCTGATGGTGTCGCCTGCTTGTCTCCATAGAGATAGACAAGTTTAATGCCATACTGTGGAACACTTCAGGCAAAGAAATGACATCACTATGGATCCCCAACCAGAAAATTACATAGCACACTTTTTTTATTCATTTTCATACATGTTTTGTCTTTTACATCCCTCCTTAATAAAGTCTGTGCTGCGTTCACAGACAGTGGTACATTTGTGTTGCGTTCACAGACAGTGGTACATTCGTGTTGCGTTCACAGACAGTGGTACATTCGTGTTGCGTTCACAGACAGTGTTGAGTTCACAGACAGTGGTACATTCGTGTTGCGTTCACAGACAGTGTTGAGTTCACAGACAGTGGTACATTCGTGTTGCGTTCACAGACAGTGGTACATTCGTGTTGCGTTCACAGACAGTGGTACATTCGTGTTGCGTTCACAGACAGTGTTGAGTTCACAGACAGTGGTACATTCGTGTTGCGTTCACAGACAGTGGGACATTCGTGTTGCGTTCACAGACAGTGGTACATTCGTGTTGCGTTCACAGACAGTGGGACATTCGTGTTGCGTTCACAGACAGTGGGACATTCATGTTGCGTTCATAGACAGTGTTGAGTTCACAGACAGTGGTACATTCGTGTTGCGTTCACAGACAGTGTTGAGTTCACAGACAGTGGTAGATTCGTGTTGCATTCACAGACAGTGGTACATTCGTGTTGCGTTCACAGACAGTGGTACATTCGTGTTGCGTTCACAGACAGTGGGACATTCGTGTTGCGTTCACAGACAGTGGGACATTCGTGTTGCGTTCACAGACAGTGGGACATTCGTGTTGCGTTCACAGACAGTGTTGAGTTCACAGACAGTGGTACATTCGTGTTGCGTTCACAGACAGTGGTACATTCGTGTTGAGTTCACAGACAGTGGTACATTCGTGTTGCGTTCACAGACAGTGGTACATTCGTGTTGAGTTCACAGACAGTGGTACATTCGTGTTGCGTTCACAGACAGTGGTACATTCGTGTTGCGTTCACAGACAGTGGTACATTCGTGTTGCGTTCACAGACAGTGGTACATTCGTGTTGCGTTCACAGACAGTGGTACATTCGTGTTGCGTTCACAGACTCTCGTAGCCGATCCTGCGTCGGTCTCTTATGATGATGTACGAGAGCAGAGCGATCAGGAGCAGCCCCACTATCACCCCCCCGATGATGATGGGGAGAACGCGCTTGTTATAGTCCGGCCAGCACTCCACCTCTGACAGACACGAGAGGAAAGGTAAAACAAACAACTAAATAGAGTCCACACACCAACCAGAGGGTCATTTGTACCGTTATTGGTCTTTAAACACGCTCTTGAGTACCTTTTCTTTGGCATTTCATGTTTTAGGACTTAAAATAATGGCTAATTAAAGAACCATACATTATTTCACAGCTTCAGTGCTCAACACACTGAGATCTGGTGCAGCTTTTGCCATCTGCTGGCAGCAAACAGAATTACATTTAGGGGAAAAAATAAAAAATGCTAATAATGAACGTGCCCTATATGTTAATGTAAGCAGCAGTATTAAAAAACGTGATTTGACGGCAGAAATGCTTTGAAGGAATCTGTTGATGATTTACAGACTTAAAACTGTGCAGTGTTTCACCTGTGACGTAACAATCCTGGGAAAATTCTATTCAATTTGCAATGTTATTTTTATAGAACATTTGAAAACAACTTCAGCTGACCAAAGTGCTTCACATAAAAAGCTAATTTTAAATATATATTTATTAAAAAATAAATAAGCATAATAGAAAACATAGGAAAAGAACAATAAAACACCTGTATCCTGTCCAGCCAGTGTTAAATGCCAGGGAGAAGAGGTGGGTTTTAAGTCTAGTCTTAAACTGCAATATTTAACACATAAAACCTGCATATTTAGACTGAGCTCTTCTCTCAAACAACAAACACTCTGTTCCACCTTGTGATGTCATCATGTGGTAATACAGGAAGTGCTCCACTGTGTTTTTAAACTCCATACACCTTCACTAGAATCATTTGGAAGATTTCAGCCCTGGAATTGACAATATCTACTAAATTAAAGGTAAAATGTAGCTGTTCACTTGAAAACTGCCACTTCATGACATCACAAATTGGAACAGAGCATTTTGAGCTTTGAAGATGTTACAGACTAATAATAAAGTGTTACTCAAACATGTGTGAATGAAACAAAATACAAGTCCAGGTCTGTTTTTGAGGAGATAACAGAGTTATAACATGGCTCAAAGCTCACAAGAGTCAGTTTTACGTAATAAAGGACCTTTAAGCTGCAAATTCGACCATGGGAGGATTCTTGAATATTGTGATTTAATAGCAATAATAAATGTAAACTCTTATAATGCACAGTTGGGTTTAGTTACCTTTCCCGTACTCTCCCTTTGGCACAGAGAAGGCTTGCATTTGCAGAGGCACCAGTTTAAGGCGGAGTGTAGAAGATAAGTGCAGAAGGATCTCGGAGTTACACTTAAAACTACGACCGCCTTTAGATACAAACAGCTTCTCATGATCCACCAATCCCATGTAACGGCCTGAAAACAGACAGAAAACACAGATTTAACCCTGGAGAACCCAAGATCCCTTTTCTTCTTTGGAAAATTATCAACCTTGCATTAAATTACTGCTGTAAGTTCACTGAACACTGAAATATCCACTTTTTTCAATTTAACCCTTTATTCCCTAAATTAGGATCAGGGCCAAATTTGACCCATTGGGCTCACTTATTTATCCAAAAAGAATATAAAACGTGCTTCTAGACATTCTGCAAGCTATTACTAAAAAGATTAACAAAAAAAACCCACAATTTTGCCAACCACTGGTTTGCTGAGAAGATGATTTTGTTTGGATAGTTTTCCAGCTCAACATGCAGGGGTCAGAAGTGGCACTCTGGGCTTTTTTTTTTTTCATTTTGGGTAGCAGCAATTAACTGCGGCCAAATTTGACGCCTGTGTTCTCCAGGGTTAAAGCATGTGACAGGTTATATATTATATTAACTATATATATTTAAGTTAAGTTTAAGTTTATAATTTTACTTCCTGGTTGGACACGAGCAGCAGATATGACATATGCAGAGGTGATTTCATAACTGTGACGTAACAACGATAATGTAAACCAGAGCCAAAATGTGACTAAATTGCATAATAGTTTGGATTAGACTAATGAAAATCAATGACAGCACATTTATTTTGTTGAATTAATGTTTAAACTATCAGAAAAATACCTTCCTTGTGCATAAATTTTCCTTGTACCCTTAGTACTCACTGCTACTTCCCGTTTTTGGGTTTTTTTTTGTACTTCTCACCTTCTTTTCCCTCAAACTGCCAACTCTTAACTTATGTAAAGTATAATACATAATGACCACAGATACTATCCATGAAACACAAAAATATAAAGAATTCAAATGAGGGACTGTTTCTTACTTGTGCAGTTTTTGCAGACGGGTACCGGATACAAGTGAGCGGTTATCTTCTTCACGTAGTAAAATTTCTTGTCCTGCAAATACCAATAATAATAATAATGCACTTGGTTTGTATCGTGCTGTTTTGGACACTCAGAGACGCTTTACAGTAAGATATTATTACAGACTGACAGAATGAAGCAGCCAATCTGTGCCATCTGTCCCAGCAATTCTCACACACACACACACCAGATGCATACTAGTGTGTGTGGGTGAAGTGTCTTGCCTAAGGACACAACAACAGGACCCACTGTAGCACCTGATACTTACTACTTACTTACTTACTAACCAGGCCCTGCTTTGTGTAGCTTCTGGCGAGATCCGGCTTTGACAACGAGGTCTGACCGAACAGAACATTTGGTTTAAAAATATAAAAGTTTTACATAAATTCCATGAAGTAGATTTTGTTAATGATAATCTGTCATGTTTGTGGTGACACAGTCTGGTCAGTTTCCACGGTGCTCTCCCAGGATCAACCCACCGTCAAACTTAAAAAAAAAAGAAAAAAAAAAAGAGAACTTCGAGGAGACAGTATTGGGCAGTGCCACAGACTTATATAGATTTAGGTTTACAGTCTGGTGCGTTATATATTGATACTTTTCCAATGACAACACACTGGGAATGTTCAACATGTATGTCTATGGTGGAATATTCAGCAGTTACCATGGTGACGCGATGCACACATTAGCAAACAGCCAAAAAAGTTTTAAGATAATGAGAAAACTCAAGAAAAAAATATAAAACAGATTTAAACCACACATTTTCAGGAGTCTGTGTAAGTGTTTGATCAACAAAAAAAGTGAAAGTGACTGAAAAACTGTTGGCTAATGCTAGCTAGCTGTAGTTTTATGTTTGAGAGACTTGTTTAACGGCATAAATCAGCTCACCTGTTTTAGTTCCGACTAAACCAGCTCTTTCTGGTCAGACTGTGTTCAAATGAAGCTCAGATTAAAGTCTAACCTAAACCTCAGATAGAGCAGTGCTTCCAGTTAGCGTGTTGATGATATGGGCAGTACCTTGACGAAGTAGAACAGGAGACTGGCTGAGTTGTTGGGCAGAGTCAGAGACAGAATGGCGTTTTCTGCTCCACAGGTCCCAGTCTGAACCACACGGGACGGGTCCAGACTGAAGTACCACGTCTACGAACAAGAAAAAGAGTTTTAGCTCATTAAAAGTGAACAAAGTCTTACGGTGAGGGAGGGTCTGCCAGCTGTTTGTCTCCATGGAGATGTTATGCCTGTAATGTTCCACAGTATGGTGATAAACAGTTATTAATAATGAGTAACACAGGCCTATTTCTTGACATAAACTGGCAGATTAATACAACAATTCCATGGGTGGGTTAGCACTTAGGTTCTGGGTATGACTGTGGACACCGTTTTCTGTCATCAGCCCAAAACATGCACAAAAAATCCTCCAGCTAAGGTTGTCCTGACCAAGACTAGCTCAAGATCAAGGTTGTCAGAGCAGCACTAAAGGACGGGTCAAATGCAGAGGACACATTTCTCTACAGGGACAATAAAGTGGATCTTCACTTTAAAGATCCTACAGTATATTTCGCAAAAATTGACTCTTGTGAGCTTTAAGTTGTGTTATAATGTTGTTACCGCCTCAAAAACAGACCTGAAGTTGTGTTTTGTTTCATTCACACATGCTTGAGTAACACATTATTATTAGTCTGTGCATCTCCAAAGTTCAAAATGCTCTGTTCCACCTTGTGATGTCATGAAGTGGTAGTTTTCAAGTTAACAGCTCCTTTTTACCTTTAGTTCAGTAGAGATGGTCAAATCCAAGGCTGAAATGATCCTAATGATTCTAGTGAAAGTGTGTGGAGTTTCAAAGCACGGTGGAGCACTTCCTGTATTACCACATGATGACATCACAAAGTGGAACGGAGCCTTTTCTGTTTGAGAGAAGAACTCCAGGTTTGTTTGTGACGAGGAGACAAGATTATAAATCAGAAAAGAGTGTAATATGGGCCCTTTAAACTCTAAACTACAGAATTAGCAAATATGTCTAAAATGAACAAATGCAGGGTTTACGATTTGAAAATTGCACCAGATAAATAGACCTAAAGTTGATCCCTGCAGCCCGAGGCCCCTCAGCCGTTGTTGAGGTTGGAAAAGTGCGGAGCTGTGTGTCGCTGTGGTGATAGTCGCTGATGCAGAATCACTGTGGGGCCCAGACTGTGGAGTCAGTGTCATGTTTTTGTGCTGAGCCAGTCTCACCTTCTTCTCTAGAACCATGAACTCTGCTCCCAGCGTCACTCGGATGCACGGAACGCCGGCCGGATTCCGCAGCATGTATGTCCCTGCGACACACACACTTTAAATGATAATAATAATATGTTTAATTTAACAGACGCCTTTCTAGAAACTCAAAGTCGCCTTACAACAATACACAAATACAAAAGCTTTAATGTACAACAAAGTTAAACTATACAGTGAAAACATATAGTGAAACTTTATTATTATTATTACACAAAGAAACATGGAAAATGTTAAACCCCTTTATTAGAGCTTGGCCATAAAAAAGTCATAGAAATGAAGCTGTATTAATCTTAAAGGTCCTATATTAAGCAAAATTGACTCTTATGAGCTTTAAGACGTGTTAGAGTGTTGTTAACTCCTCAAAAACACACCTGGAGTTGTGTTTGAGTAACACTTTATTATTATCTGTCGATATCTACAAAGCTCAAAACGCTCTGTTCCACCTTGTGATGTCATGAAGTGGTAGATTCAAGTTAACAGCTTTTTTTTACCTTTTTGTTCAGTCGAGATTGGCAATTCCCAGGCTGAAATCATCCAAATGATTCTAGTGAAGGTGAATGGAGTTTAAAAACACACTGGAGCACTTCCTGTATTACCACATGATGACATCACAAGGTGGAACAGAGTGATGCATGTGTATATGTACATTATGTGTATGTGTATGTGCATGTGTATGTGTACAGTATGTGTATGTATATGTGTATATATATGTGTATGTGCAGGATGTAGTACCTGTGGGGGGGATGGACTCTTGGGGCTGCAGCACAGGTCTGTAGATGAGGCCTGCCTCTGAACTCTTACTCTCCAGACGCACTCCTGATAAAAACACAAGCACAGAACATACCTGAACATTTAACTTTATATACACATGTTTTTACCAGCCACAACCACAGACTGTGTAGACGTGGACTAAGTGAGTGTGACGTGCCCCACAGCGTTCAGCTCCAGTCAGATGAAGCTCGTCGAGGATAGAGCGGTTACAGCGGAGAATTTGGAGCCGAGTTCCATATTTGGACTCCTGACTACGAGTATCATAGCAACCAAAGAGCCAATCAGGAGCGAGGCTGTTGAAGGTGACGCCGCTTTACCTGATTGAACTATTACTAATGTTCATATCTTTAGTTATGGAGACAACAGCGAAATAAAAACACCAGGATCATGTAGAGCGGGTCAATATGAACATTTTAAGACTTTTCAATGTAAAGTGAATTGGAGCCAGAAGCGTGCCCATGATCACTTTATATTTGGAAAGCAGCGGCTAGTGCGTTAGCTATGTCCATTTATATAAAGGTTTATGGCCACAACACAAAGAGGTCACACCATCATAATTCATAATCCCAGTACATACAAAAAAGTTTGATTTTTTTTCAAGATAAATGAACATTATCTTGTTTTTTAAATACAAACGTCACTTGTGAAAAAGTCTCTGCACTTTGACCATATTAGGAAACACCTTTTACAATAAGTTTCATCTTAAATAAAGTTGTAGTGGAGGTATCATGGGGGCGTTCAGGAAAACCACAGAGTACAGAGCACACACCGGCCCATGTGTCATCACCTCACAAGAGCACGTACTTTCAGTTTGATAAAGAGAGTCGACTGAATTAGAAACTTATTTAAATATTCTTTTTATTTATTGAAGAAAACCTGTAAAGATAACAGACATAACTGGTAGTTTTTAGATTGTACAGTGGTGATGTCGTACTCGCAGACGGGGGGCAAATGCTGATTTCACTGTTGATCACATGGTTTTATCAAATATAAAAAAAACTACAGGTCAATTCAAGAAGTATCGGTACTCAGTTTTGTTACTTAGAAAATACATGATACTGGAGCAAAAAAAAAAAAAACTTCAAGAAAAGTTCAAGAAAAAATCTACTTAAGCAAAATGTTTAAGTACCTGTTTAAAAATGTACTTAAAGAGTAAAAAGTAGTAGTTTTTTGTGCAGATTTTGAGATTTGAGATCTAATAAAGCTTCAATTTAGTGATTTTGATAAAGATTTGTGCTGATTTTTGTTCAACAGAAACAACTGAAATGATATTTTATTCCTATCTCTGTTTATTTATATATTTTTGTTTTGCTCAAACTGTGAACATGTTAAATATGATCCCTCAGACTTTTCATCAGTGCAGTTCAAAAATGTAGTGGAGTATAAAGTACAGATACTGCTCTCAGATGTAGTGAAGTAAAAGTAAAAAGTATCCACTGTAAAATGTACTTAAGTAAAGTACAGATACCTCAAACTTGGACTTAAGTACAGTACTTTATTTTTTTAACTTTTACTTCGTTACGTTCCACCTCTGCTTATTTGCAAGTAAAGATACAGAAAAATGCATGGATCATGGTCTATGTACTTCCCTTTGTTTTGTCGGTGTTGGTGCCTTTGAGCAAAGACACATTTGAAGAAAAGTTTTATAATTTGTGAAAGTTTATGTTACTGTGACACTTTCAACAGCACATTTCAATACAACACAGGCTGAGTAACTGTTTAAGTAAGAGATTGGGGTTAGGTTTGGTTTAGGCTATTTTAAGTGTCTATTTTAAGTCTTTGTCTTTTATTAAGGTTAATTAAAGTATAGTTTTTATTAAGTGTAACTGTGAGGTGACTCGTCTGTGGAGAAGTATTACCACTGACAGAAAACACTACACAAATGAATAAAATACATTTGTAAGTGTCAATATATGAGTAGTTTTACCTGAGATGAGTGCGGAGAGCAGGAGCAGACAGGTGCAGTGGTCAGGTGCGGGAGCCATGATGTCTCTATGTCGGGATCAGAGCATAAGAGCCAGAGAGAGCAGGGCAGCGAGGAGCCAGAGGAGCCAGAGGAGCCAGAAGAGCCAGAAGAGTCAGAGGAGAGGAGCTGGTTGAGTGTGTGGTCTAACTGTGAAACGGCTCGACTCTGAGAGGAAATGATGAGACAAAAACACTCTCACACTAAAAATGCCGACAGTGACAAGCACCGCACTACTGTTTCACATACCACTGACTTAAAGGGGCACTATGTAACTTTTCTTTACTGTTTTGTTGAGAATGTTCCACAAAATGACATGACATAAAATGGTTTATCTCCATATTACCAAGTCACAAGTCAGATCGCAGAAAAACACCCGCACTGACTTAAAGCTACCATCTGTAATGAGACTGGCCGACCCACCCCCGGTTGTATTCTCACGTGTCACCACTAGAGGCTGTCTGTGTTACCGCTGTGTGATAGTGTGCCAGCTTTAGCCTGACAAAAGAAGACCAGAGAGCACAGGTGAGTCTGAACAAAGGCCAGGTGAGTGGTGAGGGGAGGGGCCAGATTATGGGGCGGACCAAATGAGGGGAGGGAGGAGGGACCAGGTGGGGGCTGGGGTCAGGTGAGTGGTGAGGGGAGGGGCCAGGTGTGGGCAGGGAGAAGGGGCCAGTTGATGGAAGGGGCCAGATGAGGGGAGGAAGGGTGGGGCAGATGATGGGAGGGGGTCAGGTAAAGGGCGGGAGGAGAGGCCAGGTGAGGGTAGGGGCCAGGTGAGGGGAAGGAGAAGGGGCCAGGTGAGGGGAAGGAGAAGGGGCCAGGTGAGGGGAGGGAAGAGGGACCAAGTAAGGGGAGGGAGGAGGGACCAGGTGAATGGTGAGGGGAGGGACCAGTTGATGGAAGGGGCCAGATGAGGGGAGGAAGGGTGGGGGCAAATGATGGGAGGGGTCAGGTAAAGGGCGAGAGGAGAGGCCAGGTGAGGGGAGTGAGAACGGGCCAGGTGAATGGTGAGGGTAGGTCCAGTCGATGGAAGGGGCCAGATGAGGGGAGGGAGGAGGGGCCAGATGATGGATGGGGTCAGATGTTGGATGGGGCCAGGTGAGGGGAGGGGCCAGGTGAGGCAGAGGGTGTAACACCTTTCACATCTGCCATTTACAGGTAAAAAAACGTAAGGTAGCTTTAAATGCAAGACAGATAACATCACAGTTCACGATGCTATAATGTTGTTTTCTTAATACTACTGTAGTTTAGTATTTGGTTGGATTTAAGTCTATTTTAATCATTACTTTGCTTGATTTTTTTTTACATAATCACATTTCTATTCTCCTGCTGTTCTTGAACTGTCTGTTACAACACTAGAATTTCCTCAGTGTGGGTGTCTTTTATATCGATTTAAGTGTACTGTGTAATTTTACTGCTGTTTATAATTCAATACACTCAATATAGATTTAATACAGTGTAACATTTCAGCAGACACAGCACAGTATCTCATGGAAATCTGACCAAATAAAAGCTTTTATTTCATTACTGGCTTTTGAAAACCTCATAATTTTCCCAGAATTTTGCGCTTTAGCCCCGACCACATGTCACCTCAGATCACAGGAAGAAGTGTTCAAAGTTCAACGAGGGCAAAGTACCTCCAAAACACACAAATCCTTCATATTTACCATCAAAACCGCATCCATACCCTCAAATTTGAAGTTTTAACCTTTTTACTCAAACTTAACACATAATAAGAAAACATTTGCTGGCTAAATCAAACCGTTTTAATCTGGTTTTGGTGTCTCTTTTTGCATGTGCAGGCCAGTATTGATCTGAAAGCAGCAGAGCAAACACTGATCAAACCTTTAGCCTGGTTGTGCTGGGCGCTGTGGGGAACGTGTGGGGTGAATAGCACTTCGTCGTCTGTCTCCTCGGCAACAACACGGACATTTGGACTGGAAAAGGTCAGAAAGAATCTTATTTATTATTTACATTTGATTTTTTTTTTTGTTTTTAATACAATGTGTTCAGGTTTTGTTGAGAATTAGGGCTTTAATTTGTGGTAAAATTGTCTTAAAATTGAAATTGGATCTTGTTAGTCAGTTCACTGGTCTGTTTTCATTCATATTTCAGTATTTGATGGGGAAATAAATGAACAGATTAAAGCTGCACTGTGTAACTTTTGTGCTTGAGCCTTATAATATAGCGTTAATTCATAGAGATGTTATGTTCTGCAGTACAACATTGAACAAATCTATTCAATTTCAAGTATTTTTATTGCTAAAAAAAATCCCCTTTTGCACTTGTGTATCAAAGTCTATTTCTTACCTTATTTTAATGCATGCCCCTATTTTTATTTCATTTTTTAAAACTTATGTTGCACCATGAGGCCAAAGTAAGCCCATCGTTTGTGACTTTTCGTACGGCTGTAAAACTTTTTCTGATTCTGATTACTGTGAGCGGAGCCGCCTCTCCACAGATCTGACCTGTAACTTGGCTGAGGCTGCGTCACACACTTGTCTCTGCATGGATAGTTTAATGCCATACTGCGGAACATTCAAGGCAAAACAGTCACATTTCCGTAGACAAAAGTACACGATGAAGCTGTGAGGTAGATCTAGATGTGGTGTTTTTTTAGGTTTTTTTTTGTGATTTGTTTGTTTCTTTGCAGTTGAAAATGGGGAGAGCGTTGGGGCTGTGTGCACTGGCCCTGCTGAGCCTGCAGAACATTTTAGTACTGGTGAGAATATATAATCAATACTTATTTAAAACCATAGCATGTAACATTTTACCACAAACCCCCCCCAAAAAACAAAAAAAAAATACATGCTTTCTCACTCTGAGCTGGCTCGCATCTCCACAAACCTGACTCTTATCTGACCAGGGTGAAGGCCTTTTCCTGCTTGCCTGTAAAACGTCTTTAAAACTCTCTGAAACTGGGGTTAATTTGTTCATTTTTATTGCAAAACTGTGAATGCAATGGAGCGCTTGCAAAAAGTCAATACAGGATCTGATGGTTTAAAACATTTATTTAGTGGGTGGAAGCAGCTTATAAAAAGGATGTGGACTTTGAACTAGTTTGTTTTATTGATACAGACGTCGCCCACGGCCCTGTTCTGTGCCATATCAAATATTTTAAGGACCAAACGGAGGGAATCAGATCTGGTGATTTCCTAATTAAATTTTGTAACCGGAGCGTGCCCATGTTCACTTCATATTTGGAGCGTCTACAAAGTTAGCTCCGTCCATTTATATATTTACAGTCTACAGTAATAATTTTGAACTAACATCGATTTTATACTTATTTTCCCGTTCATTCCTTAAGATAATATTCAAAAACACCAATAGAAAAAGCTGAATTTCGTCCTGTATTAATTAGTAGTGTAGTAGTAGTACAGTGAATGAGTTTGACCAATCTGGATGAAGTGTCTTGCTCAAAAACACAAAAACATGTACTGAGCGAGGTTTGAACCACTGACCGTCTGACTGGTGGGCTGACGCTTGACCCACTGCTCCATTGTCACCTAAATTTATTTATTTTTTTTACATTATCTCCTTTCATCTGTCTTATTTCACTCATATTCACATTGGGCAAAGTTTGAACCACTGACTTTCTGGTCAGTGGGTAGTTACTTTACTCACTGCACCACTGCCACCTCAATTTAGAATAGTTTGAGCATTTGTCTTTTCATTTTAAACAATCTGTTATCTTTTCTCTCATCACTTGTTTCACACATAGCAGTGAATAGTAAATACTTGAGTAAAGTTTGAACCACTGACCCTCTGGTTGGTGGGTGATGGCTTTACTGACTGCACCACTGCCTCCAATTTAGAACAATTTTAGTAATTTTTTAAATTTTGAACCATATATTTTCACACATTTTTGTATCTCTCGTTTAACACATAACAGTAAATACTTCTATGGGGTATTAAAGAGGAGATATTTTACTTCAGTGGGGTATTAAAGAGGAGTTATTTTACTTCTATGGGGTATTAAAGAGGAGGTATTTACTTCTATGGGGTATTAAAGAGGAGTTATTTTACTTCTATGGGGTATTAAAGAGGAGGTATTTTACTTCTATGGGGGATTAAAGATGAGTTATTTTACTTCTATGGGGTATTAAAGAGGAGGTATTTACTTCTATGGGGTATTAAAGAGGAGGTATTTACTTCTATGGGGTATTAAAGAGGAGGTATTTACTTCTATGGGGTATTAAAGAGGAGGTATTTACTTCTATGGGGTATTAAAGAGGAGGTATTTACTTCTATGGGGTATTAAAGAGGAGGTATTTACTTCTATGAGGTATTAAAGAGGAGGTATTTACTTCTATGGGGTATTAAAGAGGAGGTATTTACTTCTGTGGGGTATTAACGAGGAGTATTTTACTTCTATGGGGTATTAAAGAGGAGTATTTTACTTCAGTGGGGTATTAAAGAGGAGTTATTTTACTTCTATGGGGTATTAAAGAGGAGGTATTTTACTTCTATGGGGGATTAAAGATGAGTTATTTTACTTCTATGGGGTATTAAAGAGGAGGTATTTACTTCTATGAGGTATTAAAGAGGAGGTATTTACTTCTGTGGGGTATTAACGAGGAGTATTTTACTTCTATGGGGTATTAAAGAGGAGTATTTTACTTCTATGGGGTATTAAAGAGGAGGTATTTACTTCTATGAGGTATTAAAGAGGAGGTATTTACTTCTATGGGGTATTAAAGAGGAGGTATTTTACTTCTATGGGGGATTAAAGATGAGTTATTTTACTTCTATGGGGTATTAAAGAGGAGGTATTTACTTCTATGGGGTATTAAAGAGGAGGTATTTACTTCTATGGGGTATTAAAGAGGAGGTATTTACTTCTATGGGGTATTAAAGAGGAGGTATTTACTTCTATGGGGTATTAATTTACTTCTATGGGGTATTGAAAGGTATTTATTTACTTCTATGGGGTATTAAAGAGGAGGTATTTACTTCTATGGGGTATTAAAGAGGAGGTATTTACTTCTATGGGGTATTAAAGAGGAGGTATTTACTTCTATGGGGTATTAAAGAGGAGGTATTTACTTCTATGGGGTATTAAAGAGGAGGTATTACGGTATTTACTCTATATGGGTATTAAAGAGGAGGGTATTTACTTCTATGGGTATTAAAGAGGAGTATTTACTTCTATGAGGTATTAAAGAGGAGGTATTTTACTTCTGTGGGGTATTAACGAGGAGTATTTTACTTCTATGGGGTATTAAAGAGGAGTATTTTACTTCTATGGGGTATTAAAGAGGAGGTATTTTACTTCTATGGGGTATTAAAGAGGAGTATTTTACTTCTATGGGGTATTAATCAGTAACACATAACATATTTCGATCACCATGTTTCCTTTTACTGTTTTGAAAATGCTTTATTTGCTGAAAACAACATATTTTAGAAGTTTCACTTTCGTTTTTGACACTCTGAGTCTCCCTTTGCTCTCTGTGCTAACTCACTCCCTCTTCAGAGCACGATCACAACACAATCAGCTGCTTCTCGCTAATGAAACTACTGCACATCACATCAGGTTTGTGAAGTTGTAGTACAGTTTTGTATCATGTTTTTTGTATATTCATGGAGGCTTGTGGGCGGAGTCTTACAACTAACTGTAAGGAGGGTTTGAATAGGTCCCGGGAGAGATCGCTAAATTATTCAGACCTGCATGGATGACATCTAAAACCTCTTCAAGCATGTTTTTGATGAGGGAACAACGTTATAAAGTTTGAACCACTTACCCTCTGGTTGGTGGGCAGACGCTTAGCTCACTGCACCACATGTTTAACAGTCTGTTTCGTCCCGTGTTTCAGAATGCCGAGGTGCTGATTTTTTGTGATGACCCCACAGTGGACAAGGCCGTGACCTCCGCCATCAACAAGTTCAACGAGGGCATGCACACCGGACACAAGCTCGCACTGTTCCAAGTCACGTCCGCCAGCAAGGTACGCACGTCTCCATGGAGACCGCTCTGCATGGAATGTTCCACAGCATGGCATTAATGGTATTTAAAGCGTAAAAAGACATTTAGTTGAATATATGAAAGATAATTTGAACTGACAAGTATATTTTTGAATGGGTGGTTCATATGACAGGTTACTGCACAGGTTAATTTCACTAAAACATAGTTAACGTCAATATATTTAGGATTTTACTAAAACAAATCTTACCTAGTTTTTAAATTTGGTGAAGTTTATAATTTTACTTCCTGGTGGCACATGGACAGCAGATATAAGATGCATAGGGGGCCCATGTGAGGCTTGAGGGGGGCCCATGTGAGGCTTTTTACCCCGGGCCCTGAATTTTCTGCCGACGGGCCTGTGTAGAGCTAATAACTGTTACCTAGCAACCAGACTGCAGACAAGGGCTGAAATGTGCCTGATTACACAATTAGACTTACAATTATAATTAGTCTAATATAAGTAAATGACATTTTTGTTTTTTGTGTAAATTGTCTTGCATTTTGGATGTAATTTTCCGTGTTAATGACAGAAATAAGTGTTACTTCCTGCATTTTAGTACTGTTCTTCTTAACTTTTTTCATACTAAGTGACACTTACTTGATGAAAAACCATAATCCCACCAAACCAAGGAAGAGAAAAACATGAAAACCTGTTCTTTGTTCTTGTAGACCATTCTTAAATAATATATTGAGTACTTCTGCCACTCCAGCTAAGCATACAAGCTAACATTTTATTATCTTTCTCTACTGATTATTAGACAGAAAATGGCTCGTACTGGCTCAAGTTCACCACCAGGAGGAGCAGCTGTCCGGCCTCTGACGCGACGCCGTGGACAGACTGTGACTACCTGCCCATAGACAAGGTCCTCCTCAGGTTTAAAACACAGATTTGATCAAAAAACAGATAAAACATTTGTGTTTTTCTACAGAAGCCCATAAAATGTAACGCCACAGTC
Source organism: Periophthalmus modestus (assembly GCA_019594935.1). Classification (NCBI taxonomy): domain Eukaryota; kingdom Metazoa; phylum Chordata; class Actinopteri; order Gobiiformes; family Gobiidae; genus Periophthalmus; species Periophthalmus modestus. Next base: position 30,839,667 of record JAIEZT010000007.1, on the reverse strand, counting down.
CACATGAACGAGACAGACACAGACACCGAGCACGTGGAGTGTCAGATCGGTGAGTACAGAGATAAATAATAACTCATCAGATTCATACCGTAAAGTAATCAATATTCTTTAGCTAACTAGAGGCACTGCTCTGTCTGAAGCGCTGCCATTCAAGTTTATAAAGAACTGATTTAGTTGGAGCTACAACACATGAGCTGATAACGCTACAGTCAGAAGCTAGCTAGCGTTAGCCAACAGGTTTTGAGTTATTTCCTCTCACCTTTTTTGCGGAAAATCAAGCAGCTAAACAAGATCATGAACGCTCGTACTTTACTTTTTCTTGAGTTTTCTAAAAAAGTACGAGACCATGTTTGCTAATGTGTGGATTGTGTCACCATGGTAACACGAGCGGAGTGTAAAGTGGCCTATCCCACAATGCATCTCTCACACGACCTGTTAGAAGAGAGAGGAGGAAAGTCGTTCTCAAACTGTCAAAAGTCAGCATCATTTGAAGTGTTTAGAGATAATAGTCTTCACTTTGTTCAGAGGGTCTGAGTCACTCTGGGAAGGCTCAGTGTCTGGGATGTCCTGAAGAGATCGATGAGAACTCTGAGGACCTCAAAGTGCCTCTGTCTGTGTCTATCTCCAAATACAACAGTCAGTCTGACCACACTCACCTGTTCACCCTGCACGAGGTCGGCCCGGCAACCAGACAGGTAACAAGATCCATGGAAGATAAGATAACACATAACCTTTACTTGTTCCACAGTGGGGACATTTCAGCGCTGTTAGACACAAAGAATAATATAAGAATAATCCAAACCACCTTGAGCAGGCCTGACCTCATCACATCTGTGAAGCTAAACAGAGTTGACCCTGGTTAGTGCTTGTGTAGGAGACCGTAGGGAATAGTAGGTGCCACAGGGGGGCAGCAGTGGCTGGAGTGCAGACTGTATTGTGTCCTTGGGCAAGACATTTCAGCCACAGTGAGTGTGATTAAAGTGGATGCAGGACCACACAGGGAAATCAGCCCGTGGCTACAATCCACCGTGTTTACAGCATGTGTCTCCAGTATGTTCATTAACACGCACAGTCCTGACCAAACAAATCATAATGCAACATACAGAGAGGCAGAATGACGCCATATTAAGCAACTCTGTACAAAAAGAACAACATAAGACATTAACGACTGCCTCCCAGGTCTCACTATACAGTCGACAAGCACCGGACCCTCACTGATGTGACCTGTGCTCTGATGTGAACATGCACATGTTACACATTACAAGTGTTACAGATGTTACAGGTGTTACAGATGTTACAGTCCGCTCCTGACGCCACACTCTCCTCTTACGTCTGTGTTTTTAGGTGGTGGCAGGTTTCCGCTTTAAGTTCAAATTCGACATGAGGAGGACCAAGTGTGCCAAAGACCAGCACAAAGACCTCAACGAGCACTGCACGGCTGACCCTGACAACGTGGTGAGTGTCCCATAATGCTCATGAACATGCGGCTCACCTCATCACCATGGAAACTGTGTACATGTATTTAAATATATCTGTCTGACTTTGATCTGCAGGAGTTTGCTAACTGTAACTCCACCGTGGATATGGCGCCATGGAGACAGGAACTGCCCAATGTTCACCTGGACTGTGAACCTGGACTGATGCCTCCTTCGGTAAGATTTAGATTTCTTTGAATTCCTTGTTTCTATTTTCTGGACAGCCGACTGTAAACCCGAATGTGAGTGACTTCTGTACTGATACAGTCTTTTGTAATTCACTGTGAGACATTAGTGTATATTACACAATCTCTTGCTGTTTATGAGCACAAGACGCTGGCTATAGACCAGGACTAAACTAGGAAAGGACAAACCTCCTCGTCAAAGCCTGATCTCGTCAGATCTCAGAAGATAAGCAGCAGGGCAGGGCCTGGTTAGTTACTTGGATGGGAGACTGCTGGAAATACCAGGGGCCAGAGAGAGATGCCAGTGTTGTGTCCTAAGACAAGACACTTCACAAAAGTCTACAACAGGGCTCAAACCAAGAGTGACCTACTCTCTAGTGACCTCTAGATCCTTCCTCACTATAATGGAATAAATACAATCCATTACTCTGCATTTGTGTGGGGGCATCTTGTATTTGGAATGAAACTGTTTCTGTTTTAACAACCGAACCAGGACTGTGTGTTCATAGTTCTGATGTTTGGTCCGGTTCTAGTTCTGGTTTAGTTCAGGTTAAGTTCCAGGTTTGTTCCCAGCTCAGTCTTTGAATGTGATGTTTGTGCAAATGAGAACGTACTCACGTCTATATGTGGACTAAACCAGGCCAGTTGAGACCTTAGACTCCTCGTCTTGTTCCAGGTCCTGCGGCGCCGCCCTCCTGGCTGGTCTCCACTGAGGAATATGCTGATCCAGTTCAGTCCTCCCGCTCCCCCAGGCACCTCCTCCATCTGATGCCCCTTCCAAACCAAAGAAGCCAAGGTCTCAGGGCAAAGAGGAGTCATCTGAGGAGGACCTAGCCAAGCCTTCTGTCTCCCCAGACGACTCCCCCTTCCACTGCCCCTCAAAACCATGGAAACCGTTCAACCCGCATGCTAGGAGCGCTGCCGCTGAAGCCACGCCCACCGATGCTCCAGTCGAAGGGGCGTTCGGTGATACAGACCTGTTGGGTTAATCACACGGCATCACAACATTAAGAGCCCAGAGTTTAACATTGAGCTTGAGGACAGGTCAGAATTCTGTGGTGGCATTTGATTTTGTTAAAATGTAGATTTGTTGACTCGGTTTATGGTTAATATCTCTATAATTATCGAGCTTATACACATGAAACTTCTCTCTCAGCAAAAATAAAGTACTTTTTTCATTTAAGTCTCAAAAAGTGGTTGAAACATTCAGTTGAAAATACTTTTACAAGATTAAAATCGAATCAAAACTAATCCATAACAAATAACTACGAGGTTCAACATTTGTGCATCATAAGTTCAGTTACTTCTTTCAAAAACAGTATATATCCTGTAGAGTTTTGTCCATCTGAATTTGGCACATCAAAATCTACAGCTTGATATAATAAAATGCATTTATATTTTGGCGTTTATGAAAGTGTTCTATAGTACAAGGCAAAAGTGAATATTTTACTTTGAACAATCAGTATTGAAAGTTAATTGCAGCACTGGACTCAACTTGCCACTTTTCATTATTTAAACCTTTACAGCAAACCAAAAACATGTACATTGTCCTTGTTATGGAAATAAATGAGATCAATACAATCAGATGTTTGCATGTTTTTTCTCGAAGCTGTGTATACCTGTCTGGGTGGGGTTCCTCCGGGTACTCCCTTCACCCCATCAACCCAAAACATGCACTACTGCACCATGTGGGGAAACTGGACTCAAATGCGACAACTGAGGAATGAATGTCTTATTTAATATCAACTAAAATCACTTCCAGTTTTGGGAATCAATGAGAAACATGCTGGGAAAATAAATGTAGAAACACGTCCCCCAAACAGGGATTAGTGCAGATTCAGAAAGGCAGAAATGCAAACGAGAGTAGTTCAAATACTACATAGAGCTTGAGTGTCTTTCTTTTTTTGTGGACAAATTTGTGTGTTGAGTGTTGATATTATCTGCAGCTATACAAGCTACATTTTGATTACTTTTTTTCCCCCTTTTTTCCCAACCTATTTTTCCAGAAATCCCCTTTTGCTGGGCATATACAAAGAAGAGAAAAAAAATTAAAAGTAAATAAATAAATACACAAAATAATAAAATAAATAATAAAAATAAATTGAAAATAATAAAATAAATAAACAATTTTTAATAAATAAATAAAATAAAAAAATAAAATAAAATAAAAAATTGTAGTAATAAATATACAAAATAATGCCTATGGATTATATATATATATTCTACCAAGGACTGAATGAACAGAGGGAGTGTCTAGAGGCTACTCTGGGCTGATTAGGAAATGAATGGCAGCTGCAGAGAAAAACAGGGAGGTAACAAAAGAAGGAAGGGAACAGGCTGAGAACATAAACATGAAAACAGGCAGAACTGTGACACTTTAGGTCAAATCCTCCAGCGAAGGCAGTGCTGACCAAAACTAGCTCAGGATCGAGGTCCCTCTGCTCCTGACAGGTTTAACCCAGAGACAGCAGCTCAGTTGGTGGCGTGTTTGTCCACTGATCTCAAGTTTGACGCTGCGATTCCAGCTCCTACAGATGAATGCTGTAGTTGTGTCCTTGGGCAAGACACTTAACCCACCTCGCCGTTAGTGTCTGTGTACACTGGTGCATGAGTGTGTGTGTGTGTGTGTGTGTGTGTGTGTGTGTGTGTGTGTGTGTGTGTGTGTGTGTGTGTGTGTGTGTGTGTGTGTGTGTGTGTGTGTGTGTGTGTGTGTGTGTGTGTGTGTGTGTAAAGCTGGGGTCAAACACAGAGGACGAATTAGTAAAAGGTACACTATGTCACTTTTCCACTTTTCCATCCTCCACTACAAATGTTACATAGTGCACCTCAAAAATAAATAGCTTATTATGAGACATTTTGGATCAGTTTTGATATAAAGTTGCAAAAAATTTCTATATTTCAAGAATTAAACCAAACTAGTTCATCTCAAATGGTTTGCAGAGGTCCATAGTGAGGCTATAAACGCTTTTCACAGCTTTCAGAGACCAGAGTGGAGTTTTGATTTCACCATAAAGCTAACAACTAGCATGTTAAAGCGCACGTCCTGATTACGGGACAGTAAAATGCTTTAAAATTAAATACAGACAGTACAGAGCGGACTTATTTTGAGCTTAAGAGCTGCTTTTATAATATCTGTACTGGAACCAGACATATTTTGCTGAAATACAAGGGGAAAAAAATCAGGTATAGCATCTTTAAGAACTCACTTTGCAATATTAGTCAAAAAGTTACAAAAATGACGCACAGTGAGACAGTGTTAAACAAATTTATTTTCACATCTCCATGGCAACTCTCTATCGTCATTCGCTCTGCTCCAAAGCAGTAACAATAACAAGGACGCAGTTTTATCACAACTAAATGGAAGCAAATGTAAGGCAGGAATTCATCAACTTCTGTATGGCTGCATTTAAAACATAGTAAAAAAGACTTGCTAAAATCTCATGCAGGTAAGCCGTGGGAGCAGTAGGCCCTTACATTCATAGCACTGACTTGTAAAAGATGACAAACCTTTTTAAAATGATGTATAAAAAGCTGATCCATGTTTAAAAAACACTCTCATGTGACTCGCGTGTTGGCATTTGCATTGCTTTATCTCATTTCAAACAGTAAATATATACTGTATTTCCTTATTTTTGCTCCTCCACCTGATTAGATTTGGAAACCATTTGTCCTGATCATTTAAAAATATCTATAGTTGAAATGGTTTTATTAATAATTCAATAAAAGTGGACATATTTCAGTTTTGTTACCATTATCAGCAACAAGTCGATGTAGTTCCTTAATCGTCCACAGGAGGTGCCAGGTACATATGGTTTCAAAGGTGGTCATCTGAACACTGTTTTTTGGAGGCCAGCACCATCACACGGGAACATTTCTGGATGGGAATGGAAACAAAATCATGTAACTTCTCTTAAAGTGCGACTAAACTCTTAAACTCCGCCCACAACCGCATGCAAACAGAGCGGCGGCTAAACTGGGCAGTACCTGGAGGACGAAAGGGGAGAGTGAGGATGGGGAGGAGGGGCAAAACGAACTAACTTTCTGCGGCTCAACATATCACATGGAAGAAACAAAATAGGCAAAATCAGTTTTTTTCTCTGGGGCTTGCCAAAGAAGAAGCCCCTGTACAAACGTCTGCGTGGAAGAACATGGAGAAACCACAGAGGGAAGGAAGGACTTTCTCCAAATCACTGATACGTCTAATATATTTGAGCAAAAAAAAAAAAAAGTAGTTAGTATATAGTTTAATGTTATTAGAGCAAGACATTGATAAGTACTTGAGCGCATATGCTTGTCAAAATTGATACATTGCAGCTGATGTCATCAAAATTCCCTGGGGATGAAGCTAACTGGAGGCACTGCTCAGTCTGAAGCTCTGTCACTTTAATCTGAGTTTTGTTTTTAAATCTGACCATAAAGAACTGACTTAGCTGGAGCTACAACAGGTGATTTCATTGTGCTGTTAAACTAGTCCCTCTCAGATAACATTACAGCCACAAGCTAGCTAGCGTTAGCCAACCGTTTTTCAGTTAGCCCCTCTCACCTTTTTGTTGAAACTCAAACACCTAAAAACACTACTTTTGTTGATCAGTCTCCTAAAAATGTGCAGTTTAAATCCAGTTTTTCTTAATTTTCTTTTTAAATTGTGTCGCCGCGGGTAACTGCTGAACACTCCTACATACACATACATGCAGGAGCCCCCAGTGTGATGTAACTGCAAAGTATCAATATTTGCGATACTAATTACTACAATTCTGTAAGTAAGATATATATGATTATTGTAACTTCTTCTTCAAAGTTTGACAAAGTCTGAATGAAGTTGCACCATTGTACTTTCTTTGGTGGAGAGTCCGCCCCCTGATTGTCTACACGGAGATGTCGCTTTGCCTGAAATATATTCCACAGTATGGCATTAAACGTGTATATATATCTCCATTCAAGCCATCTCGCTAATGAAACTACTGCACATCGCCTCAGGTTTGTCAAGCTGCTGTGTACAGTTTTGTATCATGTTTTTGTATATTTATGGAGAATTGTCATGTGGGAGCGGTAAAGAGAGTGCTCCAATAGGGCCCGGGGGAGATCACTAAATTACTCAAACATGCCTGGACGACATCTAAAACCTATCGAGGCATGTTTTAATGAGGGAATCACATTATAAACATGGGGGGAAAGCTAAAAAAAAAAAAAATCGATTTCGCATAATACCCCCTCTTTAAAATGAATGTAAGATTCTGTGGAATGTTACAGGGCGAAAAGGCAATAACATCTCCATGGAGACAAGCAGTGACTTTAAACCAGAAAAGTTACGAGTGCAGCTTTAACATGATGCAAAATTTGACACATTTTGGCACACATATAAAACAGTTAATTACATTCTTAGCACATACAGACTACAGAGCACAGACCACTTTGCCTTCACCAAGTGCAAGCTACTGTGTTGTTCCTATTACATAATATGGATTATCTCAACACATCTTAGACATTTCAAACACTTGTAAACTTTGAACTGTTGAAAAACCCTTTGTTACTGGTTTGCCTGGAAAGTTCCACCATATATGGCATTTTATTTAGCCATTTAAAAAAGCAGCAGGCTCGGTCTCTCCTCAGTTTTAACCTGTCTCCACGACGATAAATACATTTAATTCTCTGCTATGGAACATTCCAGACGACGCAGCTGTGGAGCATTTGCGTCAAGCAGCAGGGGACACGCGCCCGAAATGTTCCATTAGTGCACCTTTAAAAGTCATGAACGTTGACGTTTTTTAATTGTTCAGAAGACTACATGGTTATTTGCTTTCCTGCTTTTGAATAATTAGTGCAATTTTGAATAGCTTAACATCTCATTGGAAGGGACTAGAACTTCATGTAAAAACAGTAGATAAACAGGAGACAGACAATGCTGCAATCATGTGGTCTTCCCGAGCAGATTTTGACACCCCTGCTTAAGAAAACTCAAACAAGATGGTACCATATAGACTGTATAAAGAAGTGGATAATAGCGTTTCAGTCAAATGAAGCTCATCAAGGCTAGAGCAGCTATAGGGACGAATTTGGCAGAGTTTTGTATTTGGAATTTCTGGCGGCAGGGTATCATAGCAACCAAAGAACCAATCCGGAGCGAGGGCTGTTGAAGGTTAACGCCCCTTCTCGTCCGCACTGCTGGTTTAACAGGGAGCAGGAGCTTAGCAACACTGTCAATCAAACCTGTTACTAACAATAGTAGGAGTGGGAGCGACCTCTGGGGAAAAGAAGAAGGCGCCTGATTTGTCTGTTATTAATGTTATATCTTGATTTTCAGACAAAATAGCGAAATAAAACCCCCGACATCAAGAAGAGCGTGTTAATACGAACATTTTTTTAAGACCAAATGACGAGTCTGACAGAAAGGGAAAAGTGAATTGGAGTTGGATGGAGCAGTGGAAGAGAATCTCCTTCCTGTTTGGAAAGTGCGGCGGCCCATTTATATATACAGTCTATGGACGGTACATAACATGCTCTATTAAAGAGCAATTTACTGAATGTCTCTCCTCACTCTTCACCCCCATTCACACTGCTTATTTACTGCCCATATCTAACAAAACAAAAATACTTAAAATTAAAACAAAAAGAAACAAAAAAAGTGATGAAGAGCAGATGAATGCAGCATTTAGTAACTGTACATGGGGATTTTAGTGTCATTGTTGGCAATGAGGCAATGTGATGAAAATCGCTGTGGACCAACCAACCTATAAAGAATCGGGATCAAAAGTAATGAATACATTAAAACGATACTGACAAAATACGCCATCTTTGTTGCAAGCTGGCAGCACCTCCACAGACGTAGCATTAGCCAAAACAGTTTTAAAAAGCTACTATCTTTAACACCCTCAGAATTAGAGGTGAAATTATGAAGTAAACATATAAACAAATCATGTACTTAGGAGCTAGTAGGGCTGCGCAGTTTGGTGTATATGATTAAAAAGTAGGATTCTGTTTCACTTCGTAAACAACTCTAAGGGCATTAACATTTGAGAGAAGACTGAAATCTGAACTGGTAAACTAATACAAGACTCCCATGCATTTCAGAACATGTTCGTTAGAGGGCTAAACTACAGGTACAACAGGATTTTTCTATAAAATAACTGATTGTCTAAATTTGCTGCATTGAGAGTCGATTAATGGCGCTAGTTCAAACTGTGATTACGTTTCCGTTGCGATATATGGTGCAGTCTTTGCCTGGGATATCCAGAACACACACTTCTCCAGTATTTATGAAGATGTGAGGCTGGTCACCGTGGAATATCCCCGAGTTCTGATGGGCGTGATGATTGACAGGGCGGATCAGCCAATCAGGGATGTGCATGGGCCGGTCTGTATTAAAACAAATATGGCTGCTTACAAGGGAAAAAAAGAAAAGAAACACAAAAAAATATCACAGGAGACTGAAAAACATGGCGGATTTCTGCAGAATTAATGAGCGAAGCACTAATCTCTATTAATTTGAGGTGATTTTGCTCAAAAATGATGGGGTGACCACATGAGCTCCTTTGTTTCGCATGCATCACACTTCACTCCTACAACTTTTTGTCCAGTTGACAGATTTGAACTTTTCTTTTACTCTGGATCATACGAATGGACGAACTGAGGGATTACACAGACAACACTGAAAATAGACAAATCTGACTGGACGATCATGTTTGGTTCTGGTTCAACGGTGCGGGGACTAGACTGGTATCTGTCTGTATAAAACCTATACAGAGACACATCATGCTGGATTTGCCAGGCAAGCGCTGCCCTACTACTTTTGAGGTGAAGTCTAAGTCCAATCGTTTAAACCTTAAAATCTCCATGGGTTGACCATTACACCAACATGTAAATTAAATAAATGTAATGACAAAATCCTGATCTCTACATATTACGAGAAGAATGGCACTTTGACTGTGTAGTAGATTCACATACTGTCAGATGAGCTGCACACGAGCTAAGTTCAATATAACACTGTACAATATAAAAATGGAGTTTCAGCAGTTCGAAATGAATCAATAATAAAAAGGTAAATGTTGTTTTTAGAAGCTGCAAAAATGTTTAAAACAAAATAAAAAAATCTGGTATTTACAAAATGAACAAGAGTCTCTCATAACTATTGTTCAAAAGTCGTCATTTTGTTTAAGTGCAGTTTTTTTTTTTGTCATTTTTTGTTCACCGTGAGTCAAAGAGTTATGTCACATTTGTAAAGAGGAAAAAGTTCAAAATGGCCTCTTCATGATCCTGGAAAAAAAACTCCATAATTCCAAGTCATTTTTAATCACTTTTTTCCATAAACAGCAGCGAATCTTGTTCCTTGGGGCAGCAGCCAGGATTTCCTTGGCTGGACAATTTCTTCAAAGTTAATTGTTTTAAAGGTCCTATATTACACACAATGGATTCTTATGAACTTTTAGCCGTGTTATAATGCGGAAACGTCGTCAAAAACATACTGAGAGTTGGGGTTTTGTTTCATTCACACATGATTAAGTGAGCCTGGATTATTGGGGATGTCTAAATCCACAAATCTCCAAATGCTCTGTTCCACCTTTGTGATGTCACATAGTAGTAGTTTTCAAGGTAACAGCTCCTTTTTAGGTTTTGTTTTCGTAGAGATTGGCAATTCCAGGGCTGAAATCGTCCAAATGATTCTAGTGAAGGTTGTGAGGAGTGTTAAAAATACAGTATTACCACATGACATCACAAGTGTGGTGCGTGGAACAGAGTAGTATTTTCAATTTGAGAGAGAAGAACATGTGTGAATGAACAAAAACACAACTCCAGGTCTGTCTGTGATGAGGAAACAACATTATAACAAAGATCATAGGGTAATACAGACCTTTCAAAAACTGTTGGTGAGATTTTGTGTTTGTTTAGACAGTTTATTTTCGCATATTACCTCATATGAGGGGGATTTTTGATTGTCAAAATGTTTGTAAAAATGGAGAACACATAATACTTACTTAATCAAAAATACATAATAATCCTCAATACTACCCGTTTTAAAGTGCAAATTGCTTTTAGTCACAGTAAGGCAGCAGCAGTTGGCAACCTGTTTAGAAGTTCCTACCAGTAGCTTAAAATCTATAAAACATTGGCACATTTACACAAAATTGTTAAACTACTTGTGTTATTTGGATACAAAATGTTCTAAAGCTTCACTAAGTAACTTTTCTATTGTAGAGTCTGCCACTGCTTGTATCCATAGAAATGTTATCGCTTTTCCTTGAATAGTCCACAGTATGGCATTAAACTTATCGATCTCCATTGTGGTAATACCGACAGGCCAAGTATACAGGTTAGATCATGGAGAGGGGCCCTGCTCACACTGACTAATACATGTGTTTTTAAAGTATTTTGTTAGCAGTATAAAAAAAAATAGCTGTACTTGAATAAATGCCAGATCGACGAGTTTAATGCCATACTGTGGAATATTCAAGGCAAGCAATATCATTTCCATGGAGACAAAGAGGTAGGGAAAGTTACATAGTGCCACCTTTAACCTTCCTACTTGTATACCTATTTTTCACTCTATAGAAAAAATTTAAATAACAATTATTGGAAAGTGCCAGTTAGAGTCAAGTTTGGTGTCAAGCGTTGGCCAATCACACGCAAGCACAGGGGCGCATTAAGCCTTACCTTTTCTCCATGGAAAACCAGCAGATGACACCAACAGGACAAATTACAAGTCAAACTTGTTAAGAGGTGACAGGTTTTAAGGTTTTTGTTTTCTGGTCTAATAAAAAAAAAAAAAAAATTTTGCATGCCTTTATAAGTTTAATAAATACTATGGAAGATCCCAGGATAACATCTCCATAGAGACGATCAGCAAGAAAAGTTACATAGGTGCATCTTTAACTATTTAGAATTGGGCAGCCATCGTAGTGTTTTGATCCTTGCCGCTTACAATTCATACCCTGGTCTCTCCTGCTCCTACTTTTCCTACGTCATCGGCTGGGAGGTAATATGGAAACTGTCTAAGCACAAAATAAAAAAAATTTAAGTTTTAAAATCTCCAAGGAGGGGACAGTTGTTTTAGTGCAGGTTTTAGTGTTTGTCTCCCCCTTGTTCATAGTGTTGTTGATGGTCTGGTGCTGATTGAGATGATCGATGACTCCCAGATGGGGGCGCTGTAGCTCAGTTCAGTGCCGTTGCTGTCGGATCGTGTGGAAGATCCAGTCCATTTTGGTGGTCCATCCTCCATGATGAGCATCGTTCATCTGCTTCATGAAGTAGTCCCAGCGCCTTCCTAGTGACCAAAGACAAGTATTAGACAAGAGCGGGCGCCTCCTACAAATGACCAAAATGCACGCATTAGACAAACAAAGCGGCGGCGCGTCCTTCTGACCAAACTCACACATTAGCCAAGAGCAGCGCCTCCTACTGACAAACTCACGGATTTGACAAGGGTGGCGGGCTCCTACTCACCAAAACTCACGCATATAAACAAGAATTGCGCCTTTCTACTGGCCAAACTCACACATTAGACAAGAGCTGCGCCTCCTTGTGGCCAAATGCACGCTTCAGACAAGAGCAGCAGCGCCTGCTAGTGATCAAACTCACGCATTAGACAAGAGCGGCGCCTCCTAGTCACCAAAACAAACGCATTTAGACAAAGAGCAAGAGCTCCCTTATGACCAAAGCAGAACAGTGTGCGAGGCTCAACAGTCAAAAACTCGTTGCAGATCTCAAAGTAAATTTCCCAGCTTTTTTTTTCCAAAAACTTTCAAAAAAATATGAGGCATGATGGAAGGTCCTAACCAGCGACATGGTATAAGTAAAATCCATATAACACAGTTGTTTTAGTCCAAAAGAAAATTTAACAAATCTAAAATTTCTAAGTCTTGTATAATAACCGCAAGATAACCAAAGCAAGCTTTCAAACTTGTTTATATAGTGACATAGATTTGCAGAGGCGACAGTGAATCAGCGATTAGCACAAACCTGAAGGCTGGTGGTTCAGAGGGGGTCTATAGCACAGCCTAGGGCCCTTCCTTGCTTGCTGTCGCTATGCTCCAGGGCAGTTGACTGACTACAGCAGAAACTTACCATGACCTGATGATTGAATGTATAATGAATAAAGATAGTGCTTGAGAAAAAAAAACACAATACAAACTGTTCTAATGTATTAATTAGAGTATTTACTAGGGGTCACAATGTAGTTGTTCACAAACTTTTTAAAGGGTCCTATACTAATTAGACACAGGCCCACACATTAGGCTCAGTGTGGAGTGTGTGAATGCTGAACAATTTACCATATTAAACCCCCACTCTTCTCACCTGCTCAGTTTTCTCCAGCCAGCCAGAGTCTTCCTGATGTAGGCGATATCGTCAAAGGACTGCAGCTCGGGCATACCCAGAGCCCAGCATCATGGAGAACAGTTAATGAACAGGTTAGCAGCATGCTGTCGGATAATGGCCAGGTACGCTTATAACACATCTCCTGGAAAACTGCACACAGGGAACGTAATTAGAGGACCAAACACAAGTGTGACAGGGGGGCAGATGGCATTAGCATAAAAACAGGGAACGGATAAACCAAGTAATTTGTCTGAGATACTGAACCAAAATCTTTAAAATACAGGACGATGTTTTTTCTGGTGGTAAATTAATAACAGCACCACCCAGCTGCACGGGCAGGTTACAGGGGGTAGGTATTAGGAGAGAGATTAATAACAAATATTTTCATAGATAAGCCCAGTGTACCCAGGAAAGATATTGGCTATAACAGCAGCTTACACCACAACAAAGTATTGACGGTATGAATATGAATGCAATGCAACGTAAACCGCTCTGAGTGTCTTTAAAGGCACTACATAAATCCAACGCATTATTATTGTTGTAATATCCAACTTATTACATGGATGCAGTTCTTAAAATAATGTGGGTCACTGTACCACATTGTAATTTTCCACTGTATGGCATTAAAACGTACCGTTATTTTCACGATTATAAGGCGAAGTTAAAAAGTTAAAAAGTTTGAACATCGTGGGAGCGATGGATGTCAGACGGACGTGCGAACACAGTTTTACAAAGACTGGAGGAGCAAGAGCAGACAGTGCGCCGGGCGTGAGTTACGCCACGATTTGTGAATGGATTGTGGATGCTTGGGCGCTAAACGTATCTGCTTGCACTGTTCTTCAAGAGGCCGAAGATTTGCAAAAGCCGGGCATCGTTCACGAGGAGCCGTCGGTACAGCAACGAGATGGACTCTGATAGTGACGAGAGGGAACTGGGAATTGGTGTTTTTGACAGAGCTGTTCGGAAGTCTCATCTATGTCAGATACAGAGGATGATTGAAGACTTTGAATGCTTTAGAATTTTGTGAATTAATTGAAAAAAATGATAGCGAGCAGCACTTTGCTAAATACTTTAATAAAGCACAGCCGAAACAAAGTTCTGCTTAACACTTCCTTTGCCTTTTTAGAGCACATACTAACATGCATTGTTTTACCGTGCCTGCACCCTAATGAAAGGCCCCAGTGCGCCTTTTGTATGTGTTAAATGCAGAAGGGAAAAAAGCACTCGTAAACTGAACTGCCGCCTTATAATCCGGTCCGTGCGCCTATGGTCGGTGAAAATACCGTGGGTACCTTTGTGCCACTACTCTGCCTGCAGCCACTTTTGGAGACTGGATTAATTGATCATAAACACCATGAAAAAACATCATTCTTATGGTTGGTCCTGAACCTCTCCACAGATCTGAGCTTTACTAACCTGGTTGTTTATATGTAGATTGATATGTTTATGGCCATAATGTGGAACATTTGAGGCAAAAGCAATAAATCTCCATGGAGACAAGCAGATGACAGAAAAATAGTAAATAGTGCATCTTTTTAGATATGTGTAAAATAGCTTGGATTAAGTAGTATTTATGTCGAATTACATATTCTCACTCATCTATAAATACGACAATGAAGAACAAGTCATAGTCCACTGAAAAATTATAAGAGAACATTTTCATGCTTCCCCATTCATTACATAATATGGAAGTATTCATGAAATCCATATTCAAGTGGCACATCGTGACCTATTATGTGATGTAAAATCCATAAAGAACCATTCAAGGTAGAAGGTAAACTCAGTAAACTGCACAAACCGCTCGAACTCTTTGGTCTTGCGCGGCATCCTGGGAGCCACTTTGCTGATGACGATGAGTAGGAGGACCTGCGTCAGACAACGAAGCGGCACACGCTCACGTTTATATCCAAACCTTCTTCTTCTTTATGATCAGGAAGTGCCCCAAAGCTCGATGGTATTGAAACAGCTGAACAAAGAGAAGACACAGTCATGATCCTGTACAAGCTACGGTTATGATGTGGCTGCGCAACAAGTAATGGGACAAGTTATTTTGGTATTAATTTAAGATTAGATGTAATTCATAGTAATGATCATAACTGGCAACAGACACAATGATATTACTATTGGCTCCTGTGTCCCTAGTGCACTCACCTGCCCCCCGTCATACTTTGGACCATGATGTTGCTTGTTGTTGTGTACTGTCCCGGAATCCCAGGATAAATGCTTAGACCTACACCAGCAGAGCCAGCAGCAGAGACCTGTGGGTGAACAGATCCCACCGAGACATGTCGTACCTGCAAAAACGCCAGGAGGAGGCCGCCTCAATTAGAGAACTGCACCAAAGCGGGCAGGCATGATAAACAGGAGTTTTTAGATACCACAGATATCAATTACGAACTACAATTTTACATTTGCTTTTAAGATTAATAAATTACCTTAGATAATATGCCTCTTTTTAACAATATTAATGAGTGTTTATTTAAGAGACTGGGGCTACTGCAAAATGATATTGTAGTTAATTAAGAGCAGCTTTACAATAAAAGACATGACTAACAGGCCTGATTCCTCTACATACAGCCTGCACCACATATGAGACCAAGTTCCACATCCCCCATATGCACGAATCAGCCCTTTATAAAAGTGCTCACATCGCGCCCTTGTTCTTGTCCTTGAGCCCATGGCTGCAAGCGTGTTGGAGTTTGAACTGGCAATGGCCCCCTTAAGGACCTCCCTTACACTGATCTGATCCTGCATGCCATGGTGTGAGAGTTACGCACCACCGCGATGAGCCCCACACAGTCCCAGAGACAGGCAGCCGTACGGGGAAGCATCCTGCAGAGAAGAGGAGGCAGTTTAAAGGGGACCCATGGAGGAGGAAAAGCGAGGAGGGGTTTTTTGAGGGCTTTTAAACAGGGGAAAATGAAGGTCACCGTCCCTGTCAAATCGCAGACCCGGACGTTTCTGCCCAGATGTTCTCCATGATTTTGATGATCTGCAGAGTCAAACATGTCCTGGCGCCAGATCTGGATCAACAACAAGGAAAATACAGTTATATTCAGCCAGTGTTATTACTTGTAATATGCACAAATTGCCACAACAAATAAAAATAGGACTGTTGCCATAGCCCAATCACCATATAAAAAAAAAGTAAAAATGATGATGACCGAAAAGCTTTCAAAATGTCACATGTAGAACAAGGAGGTGAAATCAGCCCCCTGCATGCGAAGTAATAGAAGGGCGCATGGTACGCTATTTTCTGGATCTATATTATAATGGTTGTTTACCTCATCACAAACAGATGTGGAGTCTGTGTTTTGCTTTTCAATCACACATGTTTAACACACAAACCACTGCATATTTAGGCTGAGTTCTTCTCTCAATGGAAAACATCACTCATGTTGCAGTTTATGCAGGAAGTAGCTCCACTTTTGCTCCACTTTTAAACTCCAAAACCTTCACGGAGAATCATTTGGATGATTTCAGCTCTGGAATTCCAATCTCTATTCCACAAAAAGGTAAAGGTAGTTGCTTAACTTTGAAAAATACCCACTTCATGACAATAGTAAGAGGTGGATATGAGAGCATTTCGAGCAGTTCGAGCTTGGTGATGTAGAAAAAATAATGCAGGGCTACTCACACATGTTAAGTGAAGGAACAAAACACAACTCTAGCGTCGGCTGTTTGGCAGCAGTAACAGCATATATCATGTTTACTGACTTTTGCTGCTAATACAGAAGCTTAATATTTCTCTTGATTGTAGCTGAACAGCAAACAGTCTCAATACATTGCTATGTGTAATTACTTTAGGATGCACCCAGCTAATAGTGCGACTGCTGATTAAGAAGGGCCAGCCAAGTGCATGTCGCCCTCAAGAATTTGGGACCAGTCAGAGAGCGGCTGCCAAGTATGAGTCACAAACAGTAACTTCCAGCTCTCCTTACTTGACAAACTGGCTGCGCGAATTGCAAAATCACGACAGAAGCACTCTCTTTGCATTACTGGTCATATACTTTCAAAAGGTCGCTTATGTTTTAATTAGCCAAAGTTCATAAGTTTTAGGTAGAGATCTGGGCAGAAGTCAGTCTTGTCATATGAGAAGTCTTTCTTTAAACGTCTACCGTCGTCCTGTTTTTGAATGATGCATTCATGGTTCTGAAAAAGCAGCTCGCGACATGATGTCAAGGATTCCTCCCAGATCAGCCCCACATGAGCGCCTCTTTGCTGATGACCATGATGCTACATTCATCCAACTGCACACACGCACAAACGCCACACGCACAGGCCAGACAGATAATGAGTCCAATCTTACTATAAAACTGTTCCTGGGTCCTCCAGAGTGGCCTCCTACCGGTTCCGAGCTGGTTCCCCGGGTTTTGTGTGATGCAGGATTTAAGGGGGCGGGTGAAGTTCTGTAGTCGCATACCATGTCAATCAGGCCCTCTTTCATCTGCATCCACAAGAGAAACCGCATCTGCACGACCTTTACAACAGGGCCCGCATGAAGCCAATCTATTCATTTTTTAAACTAAATACCTTCAGTATGTAAGAAAATTAACGGGCTCTGTACCAGCCTCAGTGTTGTGGGAGACTGGGGTTCCATCAGTCTCCAGCCATTGTGTGAATGTCAACCCCCACACTCACTTCACACTTAAAGTCAGACATATTATCCCCCATGAAAATAGACTTTATGAGCTTTACCATGTTTTAGTCATATGACTCATCACAAACATACTCAAAGTTGTACACTGGTGTTTATTGACTCACAGTGTATTTTAAGTAAAGTATTTAAGTCCTGTATTGTTCTGTATCTGAGCTTCAGAATGGTGAAACATTTCTCTCCCACCAACATCTCTTTATACAAAACACCGGTCAGGTCATCATATACTTCCAAAAATAAAATAAAAATTTGCTGGTTAGCTAAGTTGCGCTACATATAAACGGGTAAGTTGTGTCAAGTTCTGCAGGTTTGAACCAAAGTTTAAAAAGTGATTAGTATTCATTTAAGAATCTGTATTGCAGTTTACAATTTAAAGAAGACCTGTTGTCTGTGTGTTGTAGCTCTGTTATAATCTATGATACCCGTGGGATCATTCATGTTATAATCTGCACATATAAATCAGAATATTCATCAATAAAACAACTTAATTACAAAGTGTTATAAAACTGTGTTGCCCAGTGGGAGCTGGAGTTACTGTAAACGGCATCACAACAAAGAGTCGTGGAGCTGTCGTTCGGCCTCTCCCTATGAACACAGCTCTGAAGATCAGATCTTTTTTCTTTATACCAAAATAACTACGCAACACATGCCAAATCCTACACGTATCACCGATGAAGCAAATATAAAATTGACAAACAAAGTAAGCACACTCACCAGCGGGCATGTATACCGGTGGTGCTGATGAAAACGGGGAATGATCGACAATACGGCATCTTGAAAATAAGTGATAAGATTGTTCAAACATGCACGAATCACTCCCAAAACAACTTCGACGGGGGATAAGTGACGTGAGCAAGGAAAACAATACAGTTTAAAGTCTCGGAAACGTTGATTTTGCACAATAGGTCTTAAAAAATAACTGATCTGTCACAAAATATGTCACAGTGGAATACAAAACACCAACAAGCACAAAAGCGTCTCTATATCAGGGCGTATGTTTAAATCTACCCTGTCTGCTCTGCTTAAAGGCCAAAAATGGCCAAAAACGATTTGGATAAGAATTTAAACTTGGATCTCCTGCAGTTGTGCCCGTTACCTTCTGGTCTCATCCTTCTTCTCCTGCTTGAGGAGTGTCTGGTGAGGTGATGAAGTTTCCTCCATGGACCTCCCACCTGTCCGGACTCAGGTCGTTTCAGGTACATCCCCACAGGCAGCGGAACAGTACGGCTTCCCAACAACAGCCCGAAACGCTGGCTCACCCGTCTTATTGTGGCAATTTCTGACTTCTGAAGCGAAACACAAACAAAATAATATAGTGTCTTCTTTTCTTTATTTAATGGCACTGAAGATATTGTTGTAATATTATTCAGTAAATGGGGTCATACACACTAACTAAATGTAAAATACAGTCCTCTTCAGTCATTTGGGCAACATTAGGAGTTTCAAAAAAGGTAAAATCATTGTAAACACATAACAGTAAAATAAAATAAAATTTATTTAAGCCTGTGTCTTGAGGTTAGAACACACAGCACATCTTGGGGTATTTTCTTATGAAGCTTATAATCTGTCTCACTTATTTTCTACTATGCAAAATTAAATATACAAATATAAAGGTGGCTGAGCAAAGGTTGAAGTGTTTGTTACTGCTCCAAATGTCATTGAGCTTGCCCTGTTTTAATTGAATGAATCTTAACAAGTACTTCACTCATGTTAAAATTTTTTGCAAAATCTTTTTTGATGCAATATTAACAAAAGAGATAGATGCTTCTCTATCTGCTTTGTAGTTATAATTTATTGACACCATGGGATCAGTATTTTTTATCACTTTAAATGCCAGACCCAAGAACAATGACAATACAAACAGTAAACATTTATGCTTTTTAAAACGACAATCACATCTTGGGACTGAAGAGCAGATTACATTGAATCTTTGTTTTGTGAACTGTGAAGGAAATTAAAATATTGTGTTATTATTTTACCTTTAGAAAGAAAATCACTTGGTCTTTGTAACTAAAACTCATTTGTGTTTAGGAAAACCTTTCACGTAAACCCTGTGTTCCCTTTTGGTTGTTACTCTTGTTAAGAGGTGTTTGCAATGTATGTGAAGACAGACGCATTCAGACCAAAATGTTGGCTTTCAGAAATCTCTCTCCTTTGAAGATCTACTTCTATCACACTTTGTATTGTCCTATCTCCACCATGTTAAATCCTGAATGAACCAGCTTATGAATGCCACCAGGAGCTTGTCTTTAAGCTTATATAACTGGGTGATTTGTATCATTCGGGGTCTGCCTTTGGGTAAGATGCGGTTGGTTGCTTGATTGGGCCTATTTCTTGCAAGAAATAAACTCTCATCTTTGCTTCAACAATCATCGTGCCAAAAAAAAGGAGTGTTTAAAATTATTATTTCATTTTCTGACTTATTCAGCTGCTGCAAATAACACTGTACATTAAAGTTCTTAGCCTAGTGCACGCAGCAAGTGTTCACCTCTCGCAGCGAGAAGAGCCGCCGACAATTCATCTTGGTCGCACTAGTCTACTAGTCCATCGTGTTCCCCCCATGACCCCCGCCCGTGTAACCGCTAAAGCATCATTATGATCCACCTGCAGCTTTTGGAGACTGGCTTTTTAGTACTGAGACCAGCGAGTGGGGCAGTGCATAACGGGTTGTACAATAAAATAGCAACTTTACATCATGAGTACAAGAACCAAACCTGCCCAATTATTTAATCTAAATTCTAAAAGGACTTGATAAATCAAAACAAATCCTCTGACCTTCCTGTTGAAAACCATCATCATCAACAAAAGGAGCACACGCAGCCACAGCCCCTCCTATAGACAGCTGCCAGAACATACAACAAGCCATGCTCTGCAGCTGTCTACAGATGATTTTTTTTATGCATTGATAGGTATGCTATGCTGTTTAGAAGAAGAAAAGAAAGAAAAAAGACATTAGTGAACAAAGTAAGCAAAGAACAGTGGGGCGTGTAGGGGTATGGGGTCTGTGATTTTTCAATGGCACTTTGAATGCAGAATGCAGTAAGATGAAGATTACTCACACCTGCATGAATCACTCCAGATAAAACTGTCACTGGGGTAAATGAGAAAGGAAAAGTAACATGGTTGACATCTAGTTTGCATAACATGTCCCCCTAAGTTCATTCAAGTTGCATATGTTTATTGAGGGCACTATATCCTGCTTTTAAGGCTAAATGTATGGGAGTGGGTGCTTACTTGAGATGCCAGAAGAAGAAATGCCCGATCCGTTGGTTGTGTTCAGAGCCTTTTTGAGCAGGAAACGGGCCAGAGGATTGTACGAGGTACTGCTCATATATTTAAGAACCTAAGACCAGAGGAAACACATCTAAATCTACAGACAGTAGATTCAGGAGATCATCAACTTTTCAACCAAGAATATCAACAGAAAACATTCATTTATGTAACACTTATACATCTTTAGGGATATCTGTATGGACTGATCTTACAATGTTGTGGTCATATAATATACTGATATGTCTTAGAGTCAGCTGTTGTTAAACACCTGTCTTCTTTTTCTGTACTAATATATATTTAGTTAGTGTAGAAAAACACCAATAAATCAACAGCACTGTTTTTGTTTACAATGCTGTTGATTTATTTGTAAGGTGAACATTTTTTTGTTTAATTCATGATATCAGTAATTGTGAAAATGCCAAAAAAAAATCTGTAAATAATGGGACAAAACTGTAGTAGCAGTATTAATGTTAAATCTGTAATATTACCTGAAGGGGGGGCGCAGCTCTAATACAGACACATGCCTCTACTTTTCCTCCTGTTGGTCAGCATGTGCAATGTTCTGAGTGAGTGACAGATGAAGTTAACCAATCACAGTGAGGTGTGAAAAATAAGATAACTTTAAAGGGCAAAAGTCAAATTTGTTTGCCCCAGTACACATATATTGTAAAAGCAGCTCTCTCAGGGTCATGTGTTTTTATTACCAGGAAGGGCATTGTCAGCATGCTTGTTGCTGTTAGCATTACTGTGATGGCAAAAACTGTGCTCTGGTCACAAAAAGTTGCAAAAAGCACTTAAAAAACTCAGCATCACACTTCATCAGTGAATAATGAACTAGTTATGTCCTTTAAAGACATCTTTAATGACCTCTTGGTGCTATATTCACCTTCTGGTAGTTGCCATGGGCACCGCCATCGTCATTTGGGTTTTTATTATTTTCCATGGAGCTGCGATCATTGACAGCAAATAAGTTCTATGGGGACTACAGAGTCGTTTTTAAAGCTGTCCCAGAGAACTGGTGCAGTGTTGACTTATTGTTGCACAATAAACATTGAACATTTGACACAAACCACCTATTTTATATAATAGTTTAGCGCTGAAACTTTTTCCCAATTCTCCACTGAAAGGAACGGGATTTCCACTTAACCAGAACGTGCTACTACAAAGAAAGCGCCGTTTTAGTTAGTATTTATGCCGGAAAAAGTGGGGGTGGGGTGGAATAAGGTCTATAAAGATGTATTTAAAGTGTAATGTAACCTTTTAGCAATGTGTTCTGTTTTTACTGTATAAAGCTCTGTGTTTGGACTGACCTGTACGAGTTGTATGAGGTACTGGGAGAGCTTGTCGTCGGTCATATTTGTCCAGACAGCGCACAGCAAAGTGTCGGACCATGGGGTCGGGATAGTTACAGTCCAGCAGCTCCATGGCCTGCTCCGGGCGCGAATGGAAGGCCACTCCTTCAACAAGCAGTACATCTGTGAACAAACAAACCACAGTGAGTTATACACATTTAACAATCTGGAACTAGGGATGGGACGATAAACAATAATATCGTTTATGTAACTGTTAGCGGCAATAATTATCGTGATGCAATCATTACTCGCCATTATTTTGAGCCATGATAATCGAACACACCAAATTTCTTTATCAACCTGTGCCTATCTGGAGTTCCTGAAAACACCAGAATGCAATGACACATATCTGTAGCTGATCGGTTTGAAGCATCACAACAACCAACAAACGAAAACTATGATTAGATCGAGTTCAGAGAGAGGGGACCTTTCCTGTCTCCCAGTTCTTTTAAAAACAAAATATCGGAATAGGGCTGAAGTACATCTGTTGGCGTCATCATGTTCATGTTTTGGTTTGGGTTTGTTGAGAGCTTCACCTTTGGCTTCCGTCCATACACAGAGAAGCCACTAGTAGTTCTCATTACTGCTGCGATGCCATGAGAAAAATAAGACTTTCCACAGACATGCAGTGCTCTGAGGTCAGTGTCTTTTTGTAACAGCACGTATAGTTCTAGTGTTTCTTACCCTGAGCGACTTCATCTCTGGAGTTCCACTTCACGGCCAGGAGGATCTTAGGGAGGATTTCAGGGATATTCATACAGTTCGTGTCTGAAGAGAACAGAGATGTGTTGGTATGTGTCCGGTGTTTTATTTGATACTGTACTGAGTTCACCTGAAATAATACAAACACATGTTACTGCCTATGTCTCCAGAGAAGTCCTTCTCCCTGCTCTCTGTGAGGTCAGACAGTGGGTCTCTGTTGCTGAGCTGTCGGGAGCTGTTCACTGTTCGCTGTCCGTCAGAGCGTGATCCCCTGGCCACTTCGATATCTCTACCACACTCTACACTTACACTTAATTTGGCATATGACATACTGATATTTCAGGTGATCTGGCCCTCTAAGTCCCCGCCTTGTTCCACTCACTTTTTGTGTAAATTCCATTCTTTTCAATTGCCGTTCAATGGTTGCGACTCAAAAGGGGATACTAAGTCAACACTTGATTTGGTACAATTTTCTACTCAATGGTGACACCACAGTCACACTTCAAAACTCTCGGAGGCTTTCAAACGGTTCTGTAGTCCGTATAGAACTTATTGCTGTGGAACATCGCTAGCCCCATGCACAAAAATAATTACCCCGATGGCCCGCCCCACGGCAACTTCCAGATTAAGGTGAATAATGTGTTGTACCAACATGTCTATCAGGGACTTTCCCACGGCTTTAAAACTAAACTGGTTTATCTGATTTTCAAACCATGAAAGATGGAGGCGGTAGTTCAACTTGTTACCCACCCCGCGCTCACTACTTCAGACTCTCAATAGTATCCACTTTTTATCATTTTTCAGGCACAGAATTTTGCGCTATCCAGTTTGTGATCAATGAAAATCATCTTATACCTGTCGTGATAACACAATTTTAAAGTGCCATAAGTGCGCTTTTCTCAGCAGATATAAGATCAAAACAATAAACAATAATACTGTTTTGTTGCCACTGACCACAATAACAAAAATGCAAGATGATCCCACTTAACCATTTTTAAGGACAGGATCATTCAAAAGGCCTGAGCTGCAACAAATACATAGCAGCATTGAACCAATATTTAGTCATAGAAGTTAATTATTCAACCCTCTACAGCTCCAAAATCTTATACTATCCCAACAAAAAAAAA
Organism: Periophthalmus modestus; assembly: GCA_019594935.1. NCBI lineage: Eukaryota > Metazoa > Chordata > Actinopteri > Gobiiformes > Gobiidae > Periophthalmus > Periophthalmus modestus. The sequence continues at coordinate 30,815,589 of JAIEZT010000007.1, read as the reverse complement.
ATACCACATCTCCTATCTACTTTTCAAAGAAAAAGGATGGCAGAGGAATACTGCGACCCCACTATGTCATTGCCCAGCTTTCAAATATGAACTATAAGTTCAATATAGTACTTATTGTGACAGCCTAAATAGGACTAAATATATTATATGACTGTATGTCGCAAGTAGCCTCCTTATACAGCCCGACTCTAAGGTGGAAAATACTACAACAAATCTTTTACAAGGCAAACCCTGGTTATCCTTAAGCTTAATCCTCTTAACTTAAATACATTTCAATTCTCTCCAAGCCATGCATGATGTAAACAATGTCATAAAATATACAGTGCACCAACGCAACAGACCGACACAAGAAGCCAAAACAGAAAAATACTAAAATGCATTAGACTCTAAACTTCAGCTGCAACTATGAGACATGGGGACGATATTCGAAATTTTGAGTCACAATTACCATCATCATAACACTGTTTGGAGAAAAACCAAATTGACTCTGTTCTCCAGTAAACAAAACCAAACACTAAACAACACTGGCACACCTTCACCACTGCTTGGCATGCCCAGTTCAGATGGAGTCCTGCGCTGCTAAAATACTCTGACTTAAATAATGTGTGAGGAAAAAAATGACTTCAGAAAATGTTGTAGTGCAGAAACCTTGAAAAATGTACAAATAAGACCTAAGAAACACCTGAATTCCTTCTTCTGTATATAACTTGAACAACAATTTATGAATGCAAGCAAATAAACTCTGAAACTGACCAACTGCACTAAAAAATACATTTGTGACATCACAACGCAAAGCATTATGGGATATGGCACCTTTGACAAACAAGTGCCTCATTGTCCTCACCCCGACCCCCCAAAACAAACCTCTTCATTTCCACTTCAACACTTTGTAATATGAACTTACTTTTTATACATAATTTCTGGTGGTTATACAAAATAAGTAACTTAATTGTAGTGGAGCAGATTGAACAGCGAGCCCAGGTGAGTCAGCTGTGATCCGGTGGTGGGTTTTATTCTGTAAGGATCTGTGGACTTAAAGTGTAGATAGGTCAGAGGCAATTGTACAAGTGGGCTATTGCCAAACCTACAACACTACAAGAAAACAAATTCCTTACTGAAGATATTACAATACATTAACACTGGGCAACTTTCACTCATTCAAATGTAATGAGCTAATATTCTTGTAGTTAGTTCAGACGTTGACCTTTCTGAGGTTCTAAATATTTATATGTTGTGTTAATGAAAGCTACTTTTGTATGTAACACTGGTTCTATGAGATAAGGTGAAGGTTCAATTGCGTCATTTAGTACGGTCTGTTTCGAGAGGCTCTAGTGAGGATGCTGAAACGGCTTGTTGTTATACTCTTGTTTTGGCGTGGTCTGCGCTACGTGAGCCAGTGTGTTCAGAACAATCAAACAACAAGAAGAACTTTGGTGTATTTTCTTACACCACAACGCTACAAAAAAACTAGCA